>CM055826.1:0-43786 GCA_029582265.1 Zoroaster sp. YZ-2022
GTCGGGGGGGGGTTATGAGAAAGGGAAGGCGCTTCCCTTCCTCTAGCTGCCAAGGTGGCACATACACAATGACTTCCCTAACCCCTTCCCTGTCCTAGGCAGAGACAAGAGACGACTATGATCCAGGTGAAAAGCCCACCTCTATCGATGGATAACTGTATTACTGGTCCTCGTCAAATCTTTAGGGATATATATCCCATCCTCATGAAGATTTGAGCTCCTGCCCATTGTTGTAGATTTTGTTTATCCTAATCGTCAACATTCAATGGCCCACCCTAAACGGATCTTCCTGTCTTAACCTTCCCCATGGCCCAACTCACCTCCACCTCCGTTTAAAACATTAATTTGGATTTTAAAAATATTAGAAAAGCAATTCTGAGAAATTAGAAGTCGCCATAAACTTCTTTCATAAACCGGAGCACAGCCTTGCACCCAAAAAGCACTATACAGGCACCTCCGTCCGTCCAGCTCGAAATGCCCAAGATTCTTTTGGCCTACCAAAGATTCATAAACCAGACAGACCGCTCCGACCGATTGTCTCGTATCCCGAGGTTCCCCATCGTATAACCTCGCCCAACACTTGACAAAGCTCTTCAGACGCCACTCGTGGGTAAGACGCCCCACCATGTACCCAATTCAGCAGGGTTTATCAACATCATAAAGGAACCATATTGCAGCCTTCCGACACGCTAGTGAGTTTTGACGTCAAGTCATTACTCACCAATGTACCGTTTCAGACGAGGCTATCCTCGTAACCAAGTCGGCACTCGAACATGATAGCACAGCTCCCGGAACGAACCAGCCTAACGCCAGATCAAATCGTTGATCTACTTTCATTATGTGTGAAATCCACATACTTCCAATGGAGAGACTTACTATCAACAGTCTTTCGGCACTCCAATGGGATCCCCTGATATCCCGGTCCTAGCAAACATCTTCATGGAAGATTTCGAACAGAAAGCCCTCGAGACGGCACGATACAAACCCAAACTATGGCTTCGATACGTAGATGATACTTTCATCATTTGGCAGCTGGTTCCGACAAACTGAGTGACTTGCTCGGTCACCTCAACCAGCAAACATCCGAGCATTCAATTCACCATGGAAACTGGAGACATCCGACCTCGTTGCCTTTCCTTGATGTACCTACTTCCAAACGGGTTGATGGCTCACTTAGTATCTTGCCATTCGGTTTACAGAAAACCTATCACACAGACCGCTACCTAAATGCCCGGTCGTTCCAACCCACCGATCCGTGAAATCCTCCGTGAATCGTGTAATCCCTACTTCAGAAGGGCACACTGATCATCGCAGATAAAGAGCACTTGCCATCCGAGTTGAAACATCTTAACGCCGTGTTAAGAGACAATGGGTACAGACCTGATAAGCTTAAGTTCCTCCCGAATAAGAACCACTCATCGATCCTCTGACGCAACTTCGAAAAACCTATTGCCGTCCTACCGTACATTGGCCACACTTCACACACAAGATTCAGCGTATCCTGAGGGAAAGCTGGACATTAAGGTCTACCACGGACTCAGGAACAAGTTGGAAATGAAGTTACACACCCACAAGGACACAGACATGATCCCAGCCGTCGCACTGGGGGTTTCTGGAATTCCTTTGCACTTGTGGAAAGTGGTACATTGGCGAGATCTCGGCAGAGAACCTTACGAATTCAGGCTCAACGAACACAAGGCCCTGACGGCCGCAGAGGGGAATGTGACAAATCTGCGATCATCAGAAAAAAACTACTCCAACGATTTGGACCAGCATCATTGACTGGCAGAATGCAAAAGATCATAGCCCCGGAAAAGCACTGGTACACCCGTCGTATCAGAGACGCTATTGAAATTCATAAACATGACAGCACTGTCCCCAGGACATCGGCTTTTCATCAGCAAATATTTGGCATACAATCCTACCATCCACCAACACCCACACCACACTGTCAACTGACACGCCTCAGCGAGCAAGGCAACTCACACACAGCAGGAAACACACACAGCAAGAACAATGCCACGGTGGCGAAACCAATCACAACACATCACACACAACACTAGCAACCAATCGGAACACTTCCCATTCTACACATAATCCCAGCAAATACACTACTTAAGGAGTTGCATCGGCAAACCTCTTCATTCTCCTGACGAAGATTGAGAGTAGGCTAATCGAAACGTTGAAGAATAACCCGTGAAGTCCCCATGGTTCTCGTTGAACCATATTTCTCACTTAGCGACAGTAGAGAAAAACGAATTGCCCGAAATTGGTTCTCCCCTTTGAACGCTTTCTCACTTAAACGAAGGTTGAGATACGAGTTAGTACGATACGGTTCTTTTACTAGAACCAGTACCTCAGCTTCACGTTAGTTGAGATAAACACATGGTGTTACCGCAAACCGAAAACGATATCAATATTCCACCATGCAAAGCCTCAAAACTTATATGAGAAATCGATGATTTGGAAAATTCTGAAAATTTACTAACAATGATTTGCTTTAACGGTACCTTTTGCAGTGGCATTGGATACGGTCGAGATCCAGTACAAGCGCCGAGCCACATCGTTGAGAGCGCTAATTATTACCAATGGAACCATTATTGGCCATTGTGTATTGTTTGTTCCTCACACGCGTCTCCCATAGTCACGTTCCCTATCATTCAGAGCGGTATTCTTATGATTGGAACCATCAGAATTGTAAGGAACCTGTCTACTGGTTCTAGCTTGTACATATGCCTCATTCTGATTCTCATAGACTTTGTGTGTACAGGAAAGCAAAGATGGCCGCGGTATAATACTTAAAACCTACTGTAACTATGTGATGAAAGATTAGGTTTACAACGGATATGGATGTGTAAGAAATGGTAATATTTTTTGCATTTTTCCAAGATGTTTATGGCGAATTGATGTTTGAAAGGGGTTCAAATAAGCCTTGCAACAAAAATCCCACGTCAGAAAAAGTGTTAAAGCCTGCACTGCTGCTGCTGGTTCGCAACTAAATCTATCAGCTTAGAACAATTATGTGTCTTTTGTTTACTACTGTGGACAATATGGCAATCCATTATAATGTTAAAGTTTTTTTTAATTTAAGCACATGGTTAGGGATAAGCCCCATCTTATCAGTTATTCTGACATCTTGTCCTTAATACTAACTGTCTGAAAAATATTACAACTCTAACAACTTTGGTTTTAACTTTTAAAATGCGTCTGCTGAGCAGTTGTATAGAAAAGTTTGAGGACTTATAAAAATACACACTGGTATTTGATATCATTTCCAGAATTAAACTTACACTGCACTAATACAACTACAAACATGGTGATGGATTTTGCTTTTTATTTTCAATTGTTTGTGTTTCATTTGTATAATTGCAACATGTTTGAAAGCTTATATACAGAGCACACACAGCCCAGACTGTGTTTGGCGTCGAGTGAAACCCGTTTTGATAGGATCGATTCTACTTTTATGTTAAGAGCGCCCTCTTCAGTTCAGATGTCACGAAGTAGATGAAGTATAGCATGTATAAAAGGTTTTTGTCCTAATGTTCTATGTACCTGCCACGTGTCTTTCTTTGAGTATGCATTTCTCTATGAGTTAGATTTTTTGGCTTATTCAAGAAAACAAAATTTGAACTTTATGATTTTTGTTTTTCATGAATTCATCCCGTTATTTTTTAAATGATGATCTTGTCAATTAATTGTAAACATCAAATCGTCGAATTTTTTACATAGTGACAGAACCGGAAAAAATGCGTTACGAGTATACGTTTAACAATCAAGGTCAAGTGTGGAAATTATTAATAATTTATTTATCTTTGGACTACTGGAAATAAGTAGGATATCAAATAAAAGGTTATCCAGTTTTATTGGTCAATATTGTGCGCTCAGTTATTAAAAACAATTGTAACAAGACTCGTTGTGTCCACGTGATGACGTTGGAGCCCTTTTGGCTCGTTGCTGAAATGTGGCCGCGCGCCCTTTTGTCAGCCTTTTAGTATTAAAGTGGCTTACGTCCAGCATGTTTTAAGTCGGACACATTTTCAGCCTATTGATAGTTTCTTGGCTTTGTTAATGTGTTAATAAGTACCTGGTTGGTACTTTGCATGTGTTTCACTTTGTTTAAAATGTTGATTATCATATGTGTAACAATGACTTGAATCTCTTATTCGTCACTATCGTAAAAATCAAATGCCGCGTGGTCGCCTATTCGTCACTTCAACGCACGCACAGCGTATAATATCCTGTACTTTCTTATTCATCACTTTGTAATACAAATAAAAGGGTGCGGCCAGCGCTTATTCGCTACCCATGTACACGTACTCTGTAAGGCCGATATTACCAATAAGTATCGACAGAACGAATGCAATTCCTAACGAAAAGATATAAATACCTTAGATCCATGGTTTTTCTTGTGTTACATTTGCAATACAAACTAAAACTCGTTGTTTTCCTACAGATTACGCTGCTCAGTCTATCCGGTGGTGATAGCTGGTACCCAAATACGATCCGCACACAGTGAAGGGAAACAAATCTGTTATGCAAGAATGACCCCATAGAGGTAGTATGTCAGATGGGCGTCCTGGCCCACCTACCTAAAAGAGGCGTTCACTTGGTTTTAAATTTAAAAAGGGCAGGAGGTATGAAATCTTAAAAAGGGCGTCCCTGGCTCAATTTCACCTACCTAAGTTAAGGCGTTACTTGGTTTTTAAATTTTGGGAAAAGAGGCGTTACTTGGTTTTAAATTTCAAAAAGGGGCAGGAGGTATGAAATCTTAAAAGGGCGTCCTGGCCCACCTACTTAAAATGATTTTTAGGGAATTCCTTTATGTGGATGACGTCATTAACATATTTTAAAGATTGTTGTGGGTAGGTAGAGAGGTATGAAAAGTTAAAAAGTAAAAAAAAAAAATGAGAAATCGATTTAATATTTTGTTGAGTAATTGTAGAGATGACAACAAAGATAAATTTTTGGATAAATACTGTCGCTCAACTGAAAGAGTATGTTGAGGCAAACAATATAACGGTAGTACGAGCATCTAGCAAGAATGGTAAAGTGAATAAAAAAGATTATTTATTTAGTATTAGAAAACATTTAAATGCTTTACCAGTTGAAAAAGATTATTCCATGCGAATGGCTTTTAGTTGGTAAAACAGACAAATGTTTAAAAGCTAGTGTGTGGTGGGAATTTTGTGGTTGCATCAATGGAAACTTAAATGTGGAAAATCTATTCCTCTTGCGTGTATGAAATGTGGTATGGTACAAAAGCAAAAGCACAAATATGTACTAGATGTAAAGGTTAAATTTTGGTTTTACTATTTTATAACTTATAAAAATGAGAAATGATTTAACTTTGTATAACTTATAAAAGTGAGAAATTGATTTAATATTATCTTGCTATATAATAAATGGAGAATTGAAGAAAGAAGAAGATATTTATCAAAATGGACAAAACCAATGTTGAAAGAGTTTTCACGTGAGCACATTGGAGAAATAATTTTTACGAAAAACAGCAAGGGTAAAGTTGATAAACGCGCATATTACAAAGGTGTAAAAAATTATTTAAAACAGCATAAACCAAAGCCATTGTCTAAATTAAGTTTAGTAGAATTGAGAGAGCTTATAGCGGCTGAAAATATTGGGCTGCCAGAACGCGGCGCGGGTAAAAGAGCGCAGTTGTTAAAGAAAGATTACGTAGCCGCTATTAAAAGGTTTTATGGTCAAGAAAAAGAGTTGAGATTTAATACTCTAATTAACGGTGGAAGATATTTACGCGAACGAAGAATGGTCGTTCCGCTGAATCATAGCAAAGAAAAGATTTAAACATTTTTTGGGAAGCGGTAAAACCAAAGATTAGAGCCAAGTTTGACATAGATTTACAAGAGTTAGGGTCGTACAAGTTTATGATATATATAAGTATTAAATTACATAAAGAAAAACTAGACGGTACGATCGATTTTGCTGAGCCAAGATTTCACAATAATAGGCAAATCGTTTTATTGAATTTGGATGACATTGAAAATGTATTTAATACCAGTTTTTTCGCAAATTCAAGAGGCTTTAGAAAAATGGACTCAAAATGGTTCTGGATGGGAGGTAGATCGTATTGTTGATATGAATATTACTTACGCGAGATATCAACCTTAAGAGGTGGTTCTTATATCGAGCTATGTAACTATATAAAAATAAAAAGCGTGCATCAACGTCAAAAACGACGACGATAATTGTTTGCGATGGGCGCTGCGTAGTGCTCTTTTCCCCGCAAACAATCATGTTTATAGAATGTCTAAATATCCGACGCAGGATGGTTTAAATTTTAATAATATTGATACACCTACACCGATTAATCAAATTAAGCAAGTAGAGAAACAAAATTGTATAGCAATAAACGTTTTTGGTTGCGAGTCAAAAACAATACTAGTTTACAAACTTAGCGATCAACTCGCGGAACTAGATCGTATAAATTTATTATTAATTCACAAAGAAGAAGAAGAAGGAACAAGATCTCACTACGTTTGGATTAAAGATATAAATAAATTACTTCACGATCAAACGAAACACAATCCTCGTAAACATTTTTGTTTAAGATGTTTACAAAATTTTTCAACAGAAGCGTATCTCGAAAACCACGTAGAAATGTGTAAGGGAATAAACGACAGACCAACAACGGTTGTGATGCCTGTAAAGGGTAAAAACGACAAGTTAAAGTTTATAAATTATCATAAAAAGATGAAAGTTCCATTTGTTATATACGCCGATTTTGAAAGTATTATTAAAGGTTGATGATGTTAATAATACGAATACTAAAAACTACAAGAACACGTCGTTTGCGGTTATTCGTACGTAGTCATTCGTTGCGACGGTGAAAGTTCTCCTATCGTTTACCGAGGAGAAGATGCGGCTGAACATTTTTAACTGAATTAGAAAAGAAGAAGAAAACATCAACGAGATATTTAAAAACTTTCAAAATTAATAATAACTAAAGAAGATGTAAAACATTTTAAAAACGCTAAACAGTGTTGGATATGTGAAAGAATTTTTAAAAGATGATGAAGCCTAAGTTTAGAAAAGTACGCGACCATTGTCACATTACCGGCAAATATAGAGGTGCAGCACAATTGTTGTAATTTAAAATTAACTTTAAAACCAGAGAAAACTTTTATACCGGTTGTATTTCATAATTTACGAGGTTACGACTCGCACCTCATTATGCAAGCCGCGGGTAAAACGTTAGGAAATCTAACGTGTATTCCAAACAATATAGAAAAATATATTTCTTTTTCAATCAGTCAACTACGCTTTATCGACAGCGCTCAATTTTTATTAGCTTCGTTGGATAAACTCGTAAAATCAAATAATTATTTTCCAATTACTAGCAAGTTTGAACCCGATTTATCCTTACGAGTATATGGATAGTTTTAAACGATTTGAAGAAGTACAACTTCCTTCTATAGAATCTTGTTATAGTAGTTTAAACGATGAATACATTACTAAAGAACAATACTCGCATGCAAAGAAGATATGGGATATATTTAATTGTAAAAATTTAGGAGATTATCACGATTTGTACGTGCGTACCGATACTTGCTTATTAGCGGATGTATTTGAAAATTTTCGTAATACTTGTATAAAACAATATGATTTAGATCCGGCCAATTGTTATACTAGCCCTGGATTAAGTTGGGACGCTTTATTAAAACACACAAAACAAACTTTAGATTTGTTTACAGATATTGATATGCATTTATTTATAGAAAAGGTACACGAGGAGGAACGTGCATGGTAAGTAAAAAGATACGCTAAAGCAAACAATAAATATTTACCCGATTACGATTTATCAAAACCATCGAGTTACATTTTGTATTTAGACGCCAATAATTTGTACGCGTACGCGATGAGTCAACCTTACCAACGGGTAATTTTAAATGGATGACTAGTAAACAAATTGACAGACTCGAGAGAAGGATTTAAAAGTAATAAAGGATGTATTTTAGAAGTTGATTTGGAGATATCCTAAAGAATTACACGATTCTCACGACGCATTTCGCTCGCGCCAGAGTCGTTGGTAGTACCGAAAGAATGGATGTCACCGTATCAGCTCAAGTTATTAGGAGACAAACCAGCTCCAAACGCCTCAAAATTAGTTTTAAATTTATACGATAAACGTAATTATGTACTTCATTATCGTAATTTACAATTATATTTACAACTCGGTATGAAACTAACTAAAATTCATCGAGTTTTAGAATTTGATGAATCGTGTTGGATGAAATCATACATTGATAAAAACACACAACTCAGAAAAGACGCAACGAGTGATTTTGAAAAAGATTTATACAAACTCATGAACAATTCAGTTTTTGGAAAAACGATGGAAAACGCGTTAATGTGAATTTGAAGCGGTTAAACGATGAAAAAGCCGAAAATCAAATTCGCAAACTTGTTGCAAAACCAAATTTTGCCGAGGCAAGAATTTTTGATAACGATTTAGTAGCGATTCACATGCACAAAACAAAACTTTTACTCAACCGCCCAGTATACGTAGGAATGTCTATTTTA
This sequence comes from Zoroaster sp. YZ-2022, assembly GCA_029582265.1. Taxonomy (NCBI): domain Eukaryota; kingdom Metazoa; phylum Echinodermata; class Asteroidea; order Forcipulatida; family Zoroasteridae; genus Zoroaster; species Zoroaster sp. YZ-2022. The sequence continues at coordinate 8,554 of CM055826.1, forward strand.
GAATTATCTAAACATTTAATGTATGATTTCTATTACAAACATTTAAAGCTAAAATACGGTGAGAGGTGTAATTTACTGTATACGGATACAGATAGTTTGTTACTTGAGATTCAAACGGAAGATGTATATAAAGATATGGAAGAAGACAAAGATTTATACGATTTTAGTAATTATGACAAAGGTCATTTCCTATTTTCCGAAGAAAATAAAAAGTGATTGGTAAAATGAAAGACGAGACTGCAGGAACTTTAATCTCTGAAATTGTATGTTTAAGACCAAAATGTATTCGATACTTTTATCGAATGAAAAAGAAATAAGAAAAGCTAAAGGTGTTAAAAACAAGTTTTAAAAAGAAAATAATAAACACGAAACATATAAACAAGTTTTATCTCAAAAATAATACGCTACATCACAAGATGAATTTTATTAGGCATGAAAAAATAGATTATTTTCAACTCGAGTAGATAAAATATCGTTATCTCCTTTAGACACACAAAAATATATTTTAGAAAACGGAATACATACTTTAGCTTACGGTGACTACAGAATTACTTAGCTACTTTTTGAGGTGGATTTTCCGTATCTCGAGGAATAATTTGTAATTCTTCTTTTACAAAACTACGCGCAGGACCCGCGTCTAAATAATACAAGATGGGTTGATTAGCACCTTGTATCATTTTAGCTATTCTATAAATGTTTATACTCCATATAGGATCGGTAGCGCGACGTCTCGTATCTTTTTCAGCTTCACCAGGTGCGTATAAATAACGAACTAAACTGTTGTTTAGAATTCGTTTTTCTTTTTTAACGACGCTAACTGGTGAGGCTGGATTTTGCTCTACAACACTCATTTTAATCGCGTCTTTTGGTTTTAAATTTATAAGACGAGTTGTTGTATTATTTAATGCTTTTACAACGACTGGTAATCTTTTAACCCATACTCGAGATCTCTTTTCTGTTGCTATTTCTTGCGCGTATTGATGAGAAAATAATCTTTCGGCTAAAGTTCTATTAAATCGCTCTACTATACCTTGAGCTCTATGATTACCCACCTCGCCTCTTTGAATTTTTACTTTGTGTTTACTCATTAATACATTAACGCTAGACATAAATTATTTTCCAGGATCAACTTGCAGAATTTTAGGCCAAGTAAGAGAGCTACGTTTATAAAAAATTTCAAATGCATTACTGACTTGAATAGCTGTTTTATCGGTTAACGGCTCTGCTTCTTTATATCTACTAGCTTCATCTACAACAGTTAACGCGTACTTGTACGTCTTTTTAGCTATTGTATCATGCGGAAGAAACAATAAATCTGCTTGATGAACTTGATTTGGCGCTTGCGTGTTACTATTTGAACTAGTAGGTCTTGGAATATATTTAGGATAGGGTAAATAAATTTGCCATAGCGCTTGCTTTTTAATCCAACGTTTAACTACTTTTTTTATTTACTTTTGTTTCTTTAGCTAATTTATTAATTGCGTCTAAACCTTTGTAGTATCCTTTTGGACTATAATATGCATTTTGTAGCATTAGTTTTATTTGTTTATCCATTTAATGTTTATTGAACATTTTTATTCTATAGAATTTTGAGGCATAAGCGAGCTCGGTAAAATACCTTGTTTAATTAACCACATTTGCGTCATTGAAGATAATCCAATCGTTACGGTTAATTTCAATCCATCTTTTATATCTAATTTATTTAAATTAGCTGGTTCTACGCTTAATGTTTTTTTACCTAACATGCTGTATAAAACAGTAAACATTGTTAAAACACCACTATGATAAAGCTGAATCGGCGATTGTTTTTTGTATTCATCTTATTTTATACTTGTTGCTATAATAATTATTTTAAATTTTTAAATTATTCCATTCCAAAACTGTGAGTTCTTTTGGTAAAGAAAGTGGCGCAGTCTGAGCTGGTTTTGATGGTTCATTTACAACTGCTGACTCTGTTTCACTTGGCTTTTTACTAAACAAAAATATACGAAACCTCCAATAGCTAAACCAATACCGATATATACAAAATAGCTCGTTTCATTGTCTGTTGTTTTTTAACTTGTAATAATGCGTTATTACGGTTAACTATAGATTTTAGTAGAACCTGCTTTGCTCACTTTAGCGTTTACAAGAGCAAGTTTTTTTCTTTATTTAGTTTAGTAAGCTTTTTTCCAGCCGCAACTCTGTTTTTTTTTTTTTAGTCGGCAGTTTTCAATTACCACCTCAGACTGCGTCGGCGGTGGTAGTGTTTGTGCTTGCGGTAGTGCGCTCGATGTATTCTCTTGGTTGTTGTTTGTCTCCATCGCTTTTATTATCTAAACAAGATTCTTCTTTTCTTTTTAAATGATTTGCTGTAATTAAAGTCATAGAGAGCGGTGCTATCATAGCGGCGTAATTGTAGTATATTTCACACGCTTTTGTTGAAAGCAGATTATAAATGAATAGATCTTTTTCTAAATCTGAAATTAATTTACCTTCATCATCAATTTCAAATTGATGTCCGTATAAATTAATACGATCTAAGCTTAAGCCTAATACTTTAGCGTATATCATTAAAATATGTTTCCCTAGAGATTTTGTTATAATGCTACCTAATTTAGTTTCATATTGCGTGTGTAACGCGTTACGCTCTTCCGTAGACAAAGCTTCAATATCGCTAACGCTATACTCTTTACCTAAAAATTTAGTTGAATTTCCTCCACCACAACCTGTAATGATTGTTCATCTCGTTGTTTTTGCTTTAGAAAGGCCGCTGCCTGCCGCGCGTCACTTGTGTCTAGAGTTGTTAACAGCGAAGGTGGTGGAAAGCTTAGCATTTGCGGATTTTCATTCAAAATTTCAGAAACTTCTTCCATTTATTAAACATTTATAAAATAATTTGTTACTTTAATAAAAAAATAGAGATAAATTATTAGTATTAGCAAGTAAATTAAGATTATTTATTAGATCTTTTACTTGTTGTTTATCTATACTCTGAAATAAATGTTGTGCTCGCTTTGTATTTTCATTTAAAACTAGTACTAGTTCATTTCTTTTTTCTTCAGTATTAACAAGTTGAGAAAGATTATTTATTGTTTCTTTTACTCGTTTAATATTTGTACTAAATAAATAATCGAATTGTATAGTATTCATGTTTATAAATAGATTTTATAATATTTATTTAAAAAAACAAAACACAAGTAACCTATAGATGACTTAACAAGTAGCCTACTACAACTTATAGATGACTTAACAAGTAACCTACTACAACTTATAGATGACCTAGTCTATAATATCATAACCGGTAGGTTGATCCGTTTTTAAAAAGCAATTTGCGATGTTTAACTCGTTTAATTGTTCATGAATTTCAATTCTTTTTCTTTCGTAGGTACGACATCGTTTTCTCGAAGACAATCTTCGAATGAATCTCTATCTTTACAATAAAATAAACATACCCACTTGAGTTGTTCTCTAAAATCTTTTAAAACGCTATTATATTTTTGTGATAAAATCCAACAAGAGTGTCTAATATGTCTCCCTGAAAAAGCTAACCGCACCAACTCGTGCTGCCGCTGGTATTTTGAAAAAGTTTTATATTTTAATTCTTTACTCGCGCTACAATCGTCGATGATAAACAACGTCTCATTTCCTTTAAGCGCATCACTATACATTTTTATCACTTTGTCTAACGAAATATTTTCCAAGTCGTCAAAGTACACTCGCTCATCGTTATAAAACCAGTTTCTTTTTTTATATGTATCATTATCAGCGATTGTAGGGCATAAAATAACTATATATTCAAAATATTTAAAATATTCTCCTTCTAGCAATGATAAAATAAATTCAGTTTTTCCGCAGCCTGTTTGTCCACAAATTAACGCCACGTGTGGATATTTTGGTAAAAACATTTGTTTTTGCTTTGATTTGCCTTTTAATATTAAACAAGAAATTACAAGTTAAAATATAACACTATGATATCGATTGTTTTCGATATTGAGTTGCGCATCCATAATAAAATAAGTATACATTTCTAGTACACCCGCATTTTCACCTTGTTTTTCTATTTGAAGAGTAATTCCCTCTGATAGATTCTTTAATCGCCTCCCGCTACCGTGTAATGTGTTATCATCGCTCGTTCTCAAATCTAAAAATAAACCGTATTTATCGAATAAATAATCAGCTTGTTTAACGTTAGATAAATTTAATGCTTTTACAATTTGTATAGCGTGTTGACTTTTAGAATCACCAAAATATTTTGAAATTTCTTCCCATTGTTGATACCTTTTCTGGCCGTGCGCGTAAAGCTGATTAGGTACACCTTCGATCGTAATTGAAACTTTTTCAATTTTTGGATTATAGAATACATTTGATTCTTTTTCATTCGGTTCTTTGAATAGAAACAAGATGCCTTTCATACTTTTTGCGGGAGTATTTAAATTTATATTCCACATTGTGTCGCTTTTTGTTTAAAAGTGTGACGCTCTGTAGCTTTACGCGATCATACAATATACTCAACCCGTTGCTGTATTGATTTTTAATTATTCGAGCGATTTCTGGCATATGCACAACTTGATATTCAAAAGATATTCCGCTTATAATATATTTTGCACTATCATCACTGCTTTTAATCACGCGCGAAAATTGATTAAACACGAGATTGTAAGTTAATCGATCTCCAATACCCGTTTGATAGTAGGAATGATCGGTTAACAATTCAAAATCTAATGGAATGTAATATCTATTTTTATAAGCATCAGCAATCGCCAAATCTTTTCCTTTATTTGCGGTAATATCCTTATCGCTAGCATTTATTCTTATTTTAGTTACGTTTGCATTTTCTATTCCTTGATATGCTAGATTTTCGCGCTGATCTTTAGTTAACCACTCATCTTTAAAACAATTGAATACATCCGCACGGTCTAAAGAAAATATTTAATTTCCCTCCATTTTAATTTCTATAATTTTTACGATCGCTCTACCAATATTTTGTACTAACGTTCTCGTATCATCATCCTCTCTAACAAGATCAATATTGAAAGCCAATCGAACCGTCCCGGGAATTATAATATCATTTACTCCTAGATTAGGAAAGCGAATATTTAGTGTTTGTCCTTCTGTAATAGTACTTGGATTATTTGTTATACTGACTGACTGCCGTAACCCTTTCACTCCCATAGGCGTTTTTATACGTCGAAAAGGATCAAGCACATCTCCGTATATATTACTCGCCATATTTTATAAATATATTTATATAATAATTTTTATGTTTTTTAAAAATAAAATGGTATCTATAGCGATGATGATTGGAGGAGCGGTCGTAAACGCGTTAGCATTTACCGGTAGTAATTTTTTATTTAGTAATTTACGAGGTAATGACGCTGAACAAGAACGTAAACGACACGATTTAGCGTTAGAACAACTTTCAAGAGATGAATTTAGTAAAAAGCGTTTAAAATATCTAGATTATTTAAACGAAAAAATACAAAAAGAATCAGGCGCTGTAAGAACATTCAACAACATTGACGATGCTATGAATGAATATTCACGAGTTACGAATGAAAAAATACATTTACCTCCTGATTTATACGCGGCGGCGCAACCTGTACTAGAAGATTTTTACGTTCCTAGCGAAGATCAAAAAACGCGAGAGATTGTATTTATTTTGATTGGTATGAGTATTCTAGGTTACGCGAGTTATAAATTATTGAAAAAAGATAAAAAGTAATTGTAAATGGAAGGAAACCCATTTACAGAGTTGGATCCAATGTATAACCAACCCAAAGAAGAAGATGAAAATATGGATGAATATTCATATCAACAATACGATGAAAGTATAAAAATACTAGAAAGAGAAAGATTAGAAAGCGAAAAAAGGGTAAATGAAGAAATATCAACAAGAAAAGAGCGACCAACTTTATCTTTAAGAGATACGCAACTTAGATTAACAGTCAATGCTTTTTATGAAAGTATAGGTCATAAAGACGCTATAAAAGAATATAATAGTTTTATAGAAAGATTAGATAGTAAAAAAAAGAAGTATACTCTATTTTTAAAAAGGTGATAAAGAAATACAACTAACGAATTTAGGAAGAGGAAAAGAGGGTATCTTTTTAAAGGTAAGTGGAATAACCGGTTTAACTTTAAATGATTTAATAGCTTTTGGAGAAACTAAAAAAGCTATAGTAAATGTTATAGAAGAAGCAGAAAAACCAATAGAAAAACCAACCGCTCAAACAGGTAGTGGTAGAAGGTTACCAGCTATACCGATACAACTGGTAGAAAAATCTAAAAAAGTGGAAGAAGCCGTCGAAATGACGGTGATAGTGCATACGAGAGATCAAGAAATTCAAACAGAATTAAACTTTTCACTGCGGGAAATAGAGGGGCTCAATAAAGCCTTACAAACAACTAGAGGTAATCTTGAATTAAATTTAGCTGAATTAAGCAAACTCGATAAAGAAATATATATTCTTCAAAAATAAATTTTTGATGGTAGACGACGTGGATTAAAAGAATTAACTGAAGAAAATATTAAACAGCTGCGAGAAAAACAAGAAGAAAGACGAATGAGATTAGAAGCAGCGAGTGAGAATGAGTTCAAACTTCGTAGTCAAATTAATAGAATTAAAGAAACTTGTCAAATTGTTTTAGAAAGAGACGTTACGCTAAGAGATAAAATTCAAACTTTATTTAGAGAACAAGGTATAACGATCGTTAGTATATTAACGGCGTTTGTTATGACTATTACCGCTATAGGCAAAGCAATCGCTAATGCTGTAAATTCAGCTATACCTAAACCAACACCACCCAAGCCCATTCCACCAGAACCCACGCCTACACCAAAACCACCAGATAGTGGTGGCGTAAAAGAGTGGATACAAAAAACATTAAAAAATCTAGCTAATGTATTATCTAAACTAGGAGCAAAAGCTTTAGCCGCTTTACCGGCTATTATAGGTGTAGTTGTAAATTGGTTATTTAAAACAGCCTCTAGCGTTGTTACATGGGCAGCGGAACATTTATGGATAGCAATAACTGGAGTCGGAGTTTAAATTTTTACATATATACGCAGGCAGCGGCCTTTTTAAAATAACAATTCATAAATCGTATAAATGCCGATCATAGTTAAAACCGCAAAACCAATAATTAAAGCATTTTTTTCTTCTTTATGACTAATATCACTTGTAGGGACATCTTTTAAAGAGTCTTCTTTTATTACACCTCCACTATCTAGAGTTGGTGTGTCTTCTTTTATTGTAGAGCTCAATACTGATTCATCTTGCACAACATCTACATGTTTAGCAAAGACTGCGTCGCTGAGTATTGATTGTTCACCGTCGTGAGGCAAAGGTAAAATAGAAGGAGGAACAGGTGTTGAGTTTGTATCTAAATTTGAACCTAAAGATAAATCACTCGTTGCGATTAATAAATTATTGTTGTATCCAGCGTACGTACCTATTCGTAAATTCATATCACTAGGCGTCATATATAAATTTTCTCCGATAGCAAAATTTAATTGCGAACGAGCGTATTGTAAAACATCTTGATATCGTTGAATAGAAGATTGTAAATCAACTGGAGAATCAATTTCTGCATTTACTATATTTATAAATTCTCGCTGCGCGTCTAAACCGGTACCACCCGCTAAAAAAGAAGTTTTTGATTGCGATTGAGCTCCTAAAATTGCATAAACGTACGTTCTTATAGAATCGTTAATTCGTTCCGTACCTATATCCGTAAAACCTCGAGCTAGCGTTAGCGATAATATAAATTTAGTCCACGCTGTTTTTACGCTATCAGATTGTAAAATGTAACCTACTCGAATAGTATGTTCTTTACGATTATGCTCACCATCATCAAAAGCCATTCTTTTTTCACTCGCTTCAAAGTTTGAACCAAGATTGTTTAGAGGAATAGGACCAGTATTGCGATTTAAAATAGAATTGTCGTAGTTGTGCCCAGGTACTGGATCGTATCTTTTACCTACATTCCTCCAAAAATAAGCGGTACCTAATCCATCGCTGTATGCATCAACGCGTTGTTTCCAATTATTTGATGTTGATGTATGAAAGTCTTTACATGTTCTTTTATACGCGCTTACGTCTATATTATTATCAAACGCGCTAAAATAATTTTGAAAAGATGTAGGACAACTCATTTCTTTGAGTAGTCGTCTTATTTGATAATAGACGTGAAATCTAAAAAAAACTACGAATCATCATATTTGAATGATTTAAATGTTGATAACCCACGCCGCATCCCGTTGAACTACAATACGTTGCAAAATTTATTTGATTTTGATAAAAAAATTACGGATTATGATGCCAATCATTAACTACTTTTTGATTATGAACCGCTGGTAACTTGTAGTTGCTAAAACATCATCAAAATGTGCAGTAAAAAACTCGTTCTTGTTAACGTAAATGTTTATACTCGTTAAATCGTTAGCGACAAAATTTTGAGGTGTAGTAAAATTTCCAGATTGCGGATATGCATATGTAAAATTACTCTTGAATGCTAATGGAAATGTCATTTATTATTAAAAGTTTATAATTTATATATAATAAATGACATTTTATACTGTTGAATTAGAAATTGAAAAAAATGGCGGACAAGCTAAATTATGCGATGTTATCGATAATCGAAAAGGCAATCTCGCAATAGCATTACTTAGCGCAAACATTTGGGTAGGATATTACAACGTGCGTAAAAAAGAAAAAGTAACATATCGTACGGGGGGCGAGGAAGATGTTAGTAAGCCTGTAGAACCAGGACTTTACGATATTGAGGAAATTATTTATAAGATAATAAGACATAAGCCTTGGATTACGTTCACTATTAATAGAACAACGGGTGAGTACTTGATGATTTTGTCTCAAGAAAACAAATCCGTTAAATTTTCATCTGGGTTAGCTAATTTACTCGAGCTTAATAATGAATTTTTAAATGTTGGAGAATATTCTAAAAAAATCGATGTACATCTTTTTAAAATTTTATATATTCATTGCAATCAAATTTCTACAACCGATAATTATTTTAATGGTAGTCCTAGCACCCTTTTAAACGCTTTTCCAGTGCAAAACGCAGCATTTGGCGATAGTTTATATAAATAATATATAAACATCTCGTTCAAGAAATTGAAATCAGATACTTTTGATGCGTTAAATTTTCAAATTAAAGATTCAAAACGAAGAGATATAAATAATCACGGTTTTCCCGTTATTTTAAATCTAGAAATTCGAGAAACATAAATGTTTAAATCTTTTTCGTTTTTTTAATCTCTTTACTAATAGTAAAATAATGAGTGCGGTTATAGCGAGTATTTATGGACCTGGTTACGCAGTGAGCAAACGAAAAGTTTTATAGTAGCGGTGATATTACTAGAGACAGTGAAATTACACGGGCGTCATCTAGCGAAATTTATGATCATCATGGGTATCTTAACAGAGATGAAATTTTACAAACTGTAGTTCTAATTGAAAAATTTAATGTTATAATTGGATGGCACGCTCATTTTAAACAACCTTTTTTCATGTTTAATGAAGCGCCAACGTACTGCTCTATTTTTACGCAATTTATTAAAACTGATAGTTTTGTTACCCATTCAGCGACGCGTGATTATGCAGCTAACGTTTATCATATTCCTTCTCCAGAACGAAAAGAGAAATTTCATTTTATCGATAATGAAACGCAACATCTAAAGTATGAAATGTGTTTTAAAATACAAAATGTACAAAAAGTTTTTGCAGAGGCAAGTTTTTTTGGCGCGTTAAATTCTAAAATCTGTTTTAATATAAAAATTTAAAGTTTACCGTTAAATTAATTTTTTATTTTTTAATCTCTTTACTAATAGTAAAATAATGAGTGCGGTTATAACGAGTATTTATGGACCTGGTTACGCAGCGAGCAAACGAAAAGTTTTTTATAGTAGCGGTGATATTACTAGAGATAATGAAGACAGTAATCAAACTGTTGAAAAAAGTGGACATGTAAAAAATGTTGAAGGACGCGAAATATTATATGAATATGAAGATTTATTTTATATTTTTTGGGAAAACAACGAGCATATTGGAGTAAATTTAATTATTCCATCTATAGAGTATTCTCATTTTTATAGAATAACTACTAATGGCCGTTCACGTTCAATAGTTGAAAAAAAATTACAGGAACCTGATTTAGAAAAATTTGCTATGACTCGGAATCAATACCTATTAGCTTTGATAATGAACCAAAGCTTTTACTAATGTGGATTATGCTTTAAAGTAGAAAAAGATAACACTACTAAAAAAGTTTTTGTTCAAATGGTTTTTTCGGCTCTTTAGATACTGGAATCTGTTACGATATGAAAATTACTAGTTTTGCATTAAATTAAAATATTTTTCTATTGTAATAAAAACAATGAGCGTACCTATAGAATCAACGAATGTAATTTATCCAAATTTGACTCCTATGATGAATGATGCTAAAACATTTCAAATACAAAAAATCGATAGTATTCAAAAAGAATTACGAAATGAAAGAAACGAACGCGATGCTGTCTATAAAAAATATAATAAGATTATTAAAGCTTGTAGTATTGTAGAAACTCTCGCTGAATTGGGTTGTATGGAGCAGGGGCTATCGGAATCGCTAGTATCGCCAGCGTTGTATCATCACCCGTAGGATTAGTTTTAGAAAGTTTAGCTTTAGGGTTTGGTGTAGGAGCGGTTGCTCTTAGATATGTAAAATATCGACTAGAAAAAAAAGCTAAAAAACATAATGAAATTAGAGTTTTAGCAGAAAATAAACTTAATACTATTCGTGATCATGTTTCTAAAGCGATTGAAGATAGTGTTATAAGTCAAGAAGAATTTAATTTAATCACCAAAGAGCAACATAAGTACACCGCAATGAGAGAAGCTATACGCCAAACTGCTAAATCAAAACCATCTAAAAATTTAGATGAATTTAAAAGCGATGAAAATAGTGAAAATAAAAATCTAAAAGAAAATTCAGAGCAAAAAAAAAAAGATGTCATACATCTTGTAGAAAAAATTATGAGTTTAAAGTAAATTTTACCGTAAATAAAAATTATTATGATAATGTAAAACGAGTAAAAACAACAGATAGACCTCCTCCTATAATTTTAATTATTAATCTTCATCTTCATCATTGTTTTTTCTTTAATGTAAGCAGAAAGTCTCCCTAAATTTCCTACTGATACAACAATCTTTAACAGCCCATTTTTGGTGTGAGGAGCGTAAAATTGTATTTGCTTGTCTAAAGATGAAATTTTTAATAAAATGCTAAATAAAGCTGTAGCAAAAGTAGCTGAATAAGTTGGTTGTTGTTGTTTTTTATCAAAATCCCCCAATTCTAAAGCTACGCTGTAAAGACTTGAGTTATCGCTATAAAAACTAATGCAATCTAAATCGTACATGTCAATATTAATTTTTGTATTAACCTGCAACATTTTTTTTAGTTTTAAAAAATCGCTACTTTCTACAACACGAGGATATCTATAAACATCATCGTCTGGTAAGCCAATTGTTTTCGTACTAACCACTGTATTAATACTCACACTGTTAATTTCTCGTTTGTTTTCACCGCATGATCCAACGATGCAAGTTTCAATATAAATTCGTTCGTTTTTAACGTAAATTATCAAATATATTTTACGTTTTATAGTACGAGTCATTTTTTGTAAATGGTTTAAATTAACCGTACATTCAATTGGATTTTCACATTTAAATTCAATTTTTTTTTCTCGGTTTAATACTATATCAACGAGTATTCTTTCTGATTTATCTACCTCCCTACAATAAAAACCATTAGAATTAACTTTAAAAGTAACCTTTGACTGAATAGCCACTAAAGTGTCTATTAAAATTTTAAACGTATAACCCATTTTAATTTTCAAATAAAAATCATATTCAGTAGCTTTCTTCGGCGGCTGAGGTGCGCTAACTACATCATCATATTTTTTTAAATTTAGTTTATTAAATAACAACGATTCTTTCGCTGGTGTTAGTATTTCATATTTTTGTTTTCCATTCTATCTCTACAATTACTCAACAAAATATTAAATCGATTTCTCATTTTTATTTTTTACTTTTTACTTTTCATACCTCTCTACCTACCCACAACAATCTTTAAAACTACTTTTTAATGACGTCATCCACATAAAGGGAATTCCTTAAAAATCATTTTAAGTAGGTGGGCCAGGACATACTTTTTAAGATTTCATACCTCCCGCCCTTTTTAAATTTAAAACCAAGTAACGCCCCTTTTTAAAATTTAAAACCAAGTAACGCCCCTTTTTAGGTAGGTGGGCCAGGACGCCCTTTTTTAAGATTTCATACCTCCCCCGCCCCTTTTTTAAATTTAAAACCAAGTAACGCCCCTTTTTTAAATTTAAAACCAAGTAACGCCCCTTTTTAGGTAGGTGGGCCAGGACGCCCATCTGACATACTACTCATAGGGATAAGCAGATTATTGTTCGTTACTTTGAACACAAATCCAGATATTAGGTAGCGAAATAAAAGCAGAATTTACGAATAAATGGGACTCAGTGACTTTCTTAACTCACAACAACAAAAATCATTTGCCAAGGCCGCGTTGGAATTGATTGCCCATTAACGAAAGCGAAAATAACAAACTTCTACAATATCCTTTGCGCATCGATGATTGTTAATTTGACTGCATCAATTGCGAAAAGATGGGAAACATTAAATTTTAGGATGACATAGTTGAAGTCATGAATGCCGAAAACGAAATAGAACTAAATGCAGTATGATATGAACGAAATAAAATTGTTTTAAATCAATTAAATTAAATTAAACGCAACAGTATATAAAAGAAACCCTGGATTGATTGGATCACTAAAACGGCGTGAATTTGAATGTTCTTGAACGAAAATTAACAAAAGGTTTTGACATTGAACAGGAAAACTATTATATCCCCAGACAAAATACGATGTTTTGATTTAAAGCAATCATTGACTGCCAGGAAGTCAACTTATCCATGTTTTAATAGATCCTCATCACATTGAGGCCATATTTGTCTGGTAACCTGACAGCTAAATATAAATCAATATATGAGTTTGCAAGGCATCACACTATTTAAGACAACAGCCTCATTTCACACGGCCGCAGAGGAGATTTCGAGAAGTCCGCCATCGTCAAGCACTCGCACATCAAGGACCACCAAATCGACTGGCAGGCAGCCCAACTCATCACACCCATCGACACATGGCACCCCAGACGCATCAGAGAGGCCATCGAGATCGTCAAACACGACACTGTGCCACAGGATATCGGCTTCTACATCAGCGACATTTGGCGACCACTACTACAGACTGAAGGATCTTCTATATCCAAAGTCCATAACTCACCTGAGACTGAGGGATCTCCTATATCCTAAGTCAACCACCCTCCATCCCCTGTGCTTGTCAACAACTGATTCAGTTCAGTGAGCACACTCCCTCCCCCAACCCCTAGGATCCTAGTCTCATAGTCTCACAGTTTCCCGCCTGCGCGCCTCAACGAACTAATCCTCCAGCATCCATTCATGGGATGATCCTTATAATGAAGACACACAACACAGAGTAGGCCTAATATACATTTTTGTTGAATTTAATATTTTTGTTTTAAAGGTAGGTTATAGAACTGATATTTAAAAAAAAAAAAAAAAAAATACAACTTAGTTGGTATAAAGGTGATGATGGTTATGATCTTCACAATAAACTATTCAGTCTGAGCAACTGCTATTTTTAAGAAAGATATTATTTTCAAAACATTTTTTCCCTAAAGTTGATGATAACTATGAATGTATTAAACAAAATTTCAATAAAAATGATTCAAAGAGAAGCAGTTTTGCTAACATTTTACAAATATTGTTGTTCCATCCCTTCAACAATGCATATAATTAATCTGTCCTAAACTTTCATACCCGGGCCTGAGAATTGAAAGTAAACATGTGACAAATGAATGCCAATAAAATTGAATTCTTGATCAATCGTTTGTGACTGGTTCTTTTGAAATTGAATGAACTTAACGACACTTTAAATTGGAACGTACTTAATGTAACAATGGGTTGGGTTAAATGACGATAGAATACGCAACTTATGAATTTGAATGAGTATCTTTTTGATGATTGAATGATGATGTAAAGGAGTATTCATTTTCATATCAAATTGAATAAGTCGCGTATTAAATCACCCGATACTCCAAATGTGTGTCAGCAGATAACGTCTCAAAAGGATCAATTTCATCTTGCTATTAACAAGCACAGATTATAATCTGGTAGTCTGGATTACAATTGGTGTCGTTTTAAGTCAGTGGCACATGCATATCGCGTAGCATGCAGCAATGGCACGCTTAATTCACACGGACGTATGGAATTCCATTACTGCCATTTAAACGGCGCATGTATGGCGTGAATGGTTTGGTCCCTAGCCGTTTGCGCCGTCAACGGCGCATAGTCGCGTCGTGCCGTCGCATAGTCGCGTCGTGCCGTCGCAATTTCGCGTCGTGCCGTTGCGTCGTGCCGTCGCATAGTCGCGTCGTGCCGTCGCATTGTGGCGTCGTGCCGTCGCATAGTCGCGTCGTGCCGTCGCATTGTCGCATTGTCGCCCGTGTTGATTGATGGTCCTTTAGCCGCTTACGCCGTCAACGGCGCATAGTCGCGTCGTGCCGTCGCATAGTCGCGTCGTGCCGTCGCATTGTCGCCCCGTACCACCAGTTTGACTGAATTATCCAGTGCTTGCCAATAGGTGGCGCTGTCTTTACTTCAGAGGTACTCTCACCTTTTTCCCCGCGACGACGAATAAGTCTCAAAGACAAAGTAATAGATGGATGTTATTTTACGCCAGTTGGGTCTGGAACAGCTGATACAGGAGTTTGAAGAGAACGGGGTGTGTTACTATGTACTTGTTACGTGTTTATTTAAAGAAATCGGGAAAAAGGGGTAAAATGTTGTTAAGGCTTAACCTAGGCCTTTCCTAGACGTATGAATGTTGACCGTTAGCCACTAAGGGTAATTCCCACTAAGACAGTCGTTTTCCGGTTCCGTATTTTTCCGGTTCTGGATAGCTGCAAATTAAAAATCTATTTAACATGTTAATCCATGTCGCTTCAGAAAACAATTGATAGTTTACTGAGTTTGCTTCCAAACGGCTAGTAAGAGTTTAAAATTGGGGAAGAGTGCAGTGGCGATCGTATACTGCACTCTTTCCTAAAATTGTTACACATCCTAACAGTCACAGAGACCAGACAGTCTGACAGTATTATTTTTGACCTAAACAGTCATTGTTCGTGGACTATTGCAATTTAAAGCAAACTAAGAGATATCCAGAACCGGAAAACGATTGCACAGTGGTTTAAGACCGAGACATTTCGTTAAAAAAAAAGAGTTATCACATTAGATTACATGGGGGGTCATTCCATGTTAAATCAAATAGTTTTTCGAAAACGTACCAAGGTAATCTCAGGTTTTGATGAAGCTTCATAATGATAATCTTTTGTTGATACAGAAAACTCACACAAATTTAGGTATCAAAAAATAAATATATGAAATAAAAATGTGCGCTTCAAAAATCAGAGAAGTATACCTTCATGCACTCCCAATAACTGACATGGATTATGAAGCTAACTCTTTGTATGTGTACCTGATGGTCACAATAGCTTATTGTGATAATATTTGTCGACATCAGAGAAAGTAACCTTGCTGGGACCCCAAGTGCATGCACATGTATGTACACTGAACTGAAATCTAAACACTATTACAAAAGTGTGATAGGCCACTGTATACTGTTTGGTTGTACCTTTTTTTAATAAACCATTTTACAACATCTTCAAGTGTCTATAGCCAGTGTTGTACTCGAGACCTTTTTGAGGTGGTATAGATTGGTATCGGTTCTGAGTACTGACTAATAAATGAACAACAGTATCGGTGTCTGCAATCACATGTTTTCTACAAATACACAAATATTTGCGAAAGGTCCATTCTTAATTTTGTCACTTTTTAGCACACCTGTCTTCTCAATCACTCATACTACTGTTCATTTGTTAAAGTCATATAATCGGACCTCAGAGTCATGTTACTCAGATTTGATTTTAACCATATCCTCTTATATTTTACTTTCTGTGTGTTTGTCTAAGGGGTCGTTCACAGTTATCAACATTTTCACGAGCGTACAAACCGTAAGCTGGGGGAGGGGGTCTGCGGCCGGTGTACGCTTTGTAAAAACAAACAAAATGTTGATTTGAAATCAACATTTTATTTCGTACGATTTTAGGTGGAGAGAGGGGGTCCGTAAAAAGTGTACTCTTTGTACGCTCGTGAAAAAGGTTGATAATTGTGAATGGCACCTAAGAAAGGTCTCACTATCTTTAAAATTTATTAATACTTGTACATACACATTTTACCCTTTTTTTATACCGATTTCCTTTAAATAAACACGTAACAAGTACATAGTAACATACCCCTGTTCTCTTCAAACTCCTGTATCAGCTGTTCCAGACCCAACTGGCGTAAAATAACATCCATCTATTACTTTGTCTTTGAGACTTATTCGTCGTCGCGGGGAAAAAGGTGAGAGTACCTCTGAAGTAAAGACAGCGCCACCTATTGGCAAGCACTGGATAATTCAGTCAAACTGGTGGTACGGGGCGACAATGCGACAATGCGACGGCACGACGCGACTATGCGACGGCACGACGCGACAATGCGACGGCCCTATACAAGCAGTACAAAACTATGCGACGGCACGACGCGACGGCATCGACGCGAAATTGCGACGGCACGACGCGACTATGCGACGGCACGACGCGACTATGCGCCGTTGACGGCGCAAACGGCTAGGGACCAAACCATTCACGCCATACATGCGCCGTTTAAATGGCAGTAATGGAATTCCATACGTTGTGGTCCTACTAGTACCGTAGTCGTAGTACTAGTAGTATTATAGTATGATTATGAAGTGAACCCTAAGTACTAAAGTAGGCCTACTCGTCCTATCATTTTTTCTCAATCGGACCACCTGGCCGGGAAGAGGGGTAGCCATTCAAAATGTAGGGCCAATACACTGGACTCCCTCCGTATCCTTGGCCGTAACCCTACATCATACATGTACAAAAAAGGAGCGATTTTTTCAACTTTTGATCTGCTAATTACTACAATCGAACGTGTTACTGTTTAAATAGGCCTAGGCCTATACCTCCATGGCCTATGTAAGTTTGCTATTGTGAGATTGGTAATTTTGGTGAAATTTTAATAGCCTAACTGTTACATTATTTATTTATTAGTATTTATGCCTAACTGTTAGGCTTAACAGTTAACTGTTATTTTGTTTTTAAAAATGTTTCAAAAATTTCATGAAAGTGAATTATCCTAGAATAATAAATTTTATGCCAATGTGTCTGCTTGGGCATGGTTCTGATCACTAAGTTTTGTTAGGTTGTTTAACTAAGGCCTTAATTTTAAGTAAAAAGAAAACAGTTGATCGAGGAGGATGAGGGCCTTTTTATTTTTTATTTTCCTATTATTTTTTTCTGGCTGCCAAGCATTTAAATTAAAAATGGCCACCAACTTTTCAGTTCAAAATGACCGCCAGCTTGTTTGAGTCAAAATATATATAAAACAATGTTCTATGTATTTTGAAATCGATCATCGAAAGAATGGTGCCAAGATGAAACGAAAATTCATGAAAAATCTAGTAGTAGGGCCTAGTACTAGTTTTGGGGGGTGGAAAAAATAATTAATAATAATTTAAAAAAAGGATGCGGCTCCAAAAAAGGATGCGCGCGGGGACAATCAACTGTTTTTTTTTTACTTGGCCTAACGTTAGCAGATCAAAAGATGAAAAAAGAAATATTTCTCCATTTTTGTACATGTGGAGTTAGGGCCAATGATACGGAGGGAGTCCAGTGTATTGGCCCTAGAATGGGGCTGGAGGGGGGGGCTCATTGTGCCCTGTGTTCTGTATTATTCTACGCCGATTTTCACGAAACTTCGTAGATATTTTCTGTTTGATACGATCTATCGAATGCGGCCATGAAAACTTTGGAAGAATGTCAAACCCAATCGCCACTTGTGCACAATGTATAATGTAACATTAACAGTTAGCATGTGTTAGCAGACGACAAAATTCAAAATCTCCCACTTTCCTCTCCTAACGTTAACTGATAAGTGTGTCCTCTATCATCTTTTAAAGGAAATCTGTATCTAAGTTCTTTGTCATATTTTGTTAGAAAAGTGGCGGTTGTATTCTAAGTTAAATGTACATACATTTACATTCTTTTCCAAACTTTCATAGGTCACCGTTAGGGGGTGCTATCAGGGCCATGTGAGCGAGCGGGGTGTGGGGGGTGCATATCAAAGGTACTAGAACAAGGATTGGTTCAGAATCCATTTGCAGTCGGCAAACCTAGAGCTATGGTTTTGCCGACTGGGTTTGCGGTTTCAGGTGGCAGTTCACCTACATTGTATCCCCCACCCCCCTCCCCTCCCCTCCCCTCCCCTCCCCTCCCCTCTCCGTCGAGCGACTTTAGGGATTGTCCATTTTTGGGGGAAAGTAAGTATATTTGTCTGGTCATACTACTATTGTGTCTGTAAATTTACCCTCAAAAAATCTTTGCCAATGATGTCATCAGTCAGCAAATTAGCTTCCACACACCCCAAATAAAAATGCCTTCGCTACGCCCCTGGGTGCTATACCTGTTCCGCTCTTGAGACTGTTGGGCCACTCGTTCGTTAGTTTAGCGCCCTCTATTGTAATTGATGTTACCTCGCGGCGTTTTTGCAATCCATATATCCAAGTAATTATGTTTCACGTTAGAAAAACGTTGCTCAAGTACATTTGACTTGTGCAGTAATTGCATCCTTAATCCTAGTTTCATGCCCTTGACAAGCACGATCTGTAAGTTACCTTATTCTGCATTTTATAATGTGTAGTTTTCGCTAGCTCATTTACTACTTTGTTTATAAGGCTAGTTTATTGCCAAAATTAGTGTTCATCATGTCGTATATCTATATGCATATATGTACAACTAGTTACATGTACTTAGAATAGATACATGATGTACATAATACATGCCTGCATTGTATAAACGTTCAGTATTAATGAGTGGGTTATATATGGGTACATCAATGCATGGTTCTTAGAGTAGGGTTTTCAGTTTGTACGTGCTTGACCGAAGCCCTCCACACGTACGCACAGCGCATCGCCCGCAACAAAAAACATCAAAATTTTAAATCAAAAAATTATATTACTTTTACCTGTCGAAATCTTACATTTGGCTCATTGGAAAGCTTATAGTCTCAGCTATCCAACAATGTACATAAAATAGCAATCGGAAGTACGTGCGAAAGGCTAGGTTTTTATGAATGAACCACTCAAGTCCCGCCCAGCCTTTCGCGAAGTGTTCCGAGATCGGGCGCATGCGGCCCATAAAATTTGCCGCGCTCTGCTGAGGGCATCCACTTCGGAGCTGTCTCCGTGCCCAAGTACATTGTAATTGACATGAAAACGGGTTTCCCTATAGAATCAAAGGGCTCCTTTACATACCCATGCTTGCTCGATCTCCACAGCTACTCTACAACCGAAGTTATGAAGAAATACAAAATTAAAAATCGTTTTTCGAGGTGAAATTTTTAAGTTGAAAGGTAAGAGCGATATCTGAATGAATTTTACACCTCTTTTCTATCACATGTGAAAGTTTTGAGCCGTAATTATGTTTAGTTTTGAGCGGAGAGTATGTTTTACACCTTTCAAAAAGCTCTTATGAGGGAAACGAGCACGAACGCTGTGCGTGTGTATCACGGTGTGTGTAGGCTGATTCAACGGTTTTGTTGCCATTAGGGATGTACACAGTGTATGGACAGTCGGGCTTCATCGAATGCTGTATACTTGATTAAATAAAACAGGATTCCTCAAAAACTACTTGTCCGATTTTCTTGATTTAAAAACCATTAGATTTCTTTCATCAAGACCTTTAATTTGATATAAATATTGAGCATATTGGTTTAGGAAAAAAAATTCACCTGATAACCCTACTTTTACAAGTTCGTGTCTTTATTATTGCTGCCCCTTCTGGATATTGCTTCCCAATTTTATCTAGTTCCGTGCATGTGATTGTTGAGGAATTCATATTCATTTATCCCTGTGTGGGGCCATTTTCTGTAATTTAATGAGGTTTCAGAAGGAGTATTTTTCTCTAGATCTCTACATGTAAGTTAGGGTAGACTTGTCGTAGTACTTTTAACTTCTTGCATATTATTGCTATTCAGTGTAGTGGTTTTATTTCTTATTTAACTGAGAATGTGTTGTGTATTGTTTGTTTACAGTTTCACATTAAAATGGCTCAAGTCGAATTCTGTCTGCCTACATTTTGGAAAAGTGTTTAACCTCTGCATAGCTACATGTACATTATGTACACTAGTTACATGTACCAACACATAGTGAGGACAGAAGAATACCTATTTGTGGAACATTTTTCCAAATTTGTGGTAAACAAATTGTATTTTTCCATTAAAAAGTGGCGGTTTGATATGACATTCTTTCCGTGGATAATGTATAGATGATGATGGACATATAACATTATACTTCAAATTCATCCAGGATATTTGTTTCATGAAATATCAGGCATTTTTGGTACATGATGACCACCTCAGTCATGTCATTCTGATCTGGTCAATATATATAATATAATATAAAAAGGCATTTATATAGCGCCTTATCAAAAAAATGGCCAAAGCGCTTTACAAAACTTACGCTACCGACTTAAAGTAAAATACAATCTTACACTACTGCAATACCCTACAATCTTACAAATACAACAAACAGAACAAAAAAAAAAAAAAAAAAAAAACACGAAGCAATCGTAAGGCGGGGAACCTACATTTTTGGAAACATATGAAATTTGAGGGCCTTCTTAAAACTTTGAGTCGTGGTACATTGGCGAACAGAGGCAGGTAGAGAGTTCCAGAGGCGGGGAGCGGCTGCATAGAAAGCCTTATCTCCAACAGTGCGCTTGGTTCGGGGAATGTTGAGAAGAAGTGTATCGTCACCTGACCTTAGATTGGATCTACTCGGGATGTACTGAGTAAGGAATTCGGCCAGATAAGATGGAAGTAGTCCATGGAAACTTTTAAAGGTGAATAACATAAGTTTAAAGATTACCCGAGCGTCAACTGGTAACCAATGGAGCTCTCTAAGGAGTGGTGCAGATGGTTCTCTTCTATCAGATCTAAAGACAATTCTAGCTGCCCTGTTTTGCAAAGTTTGTAACTTTTACGATCTTTTGCTGATATGTCATAGAGTAAAGAATTTGCATAATCTAAGCGAGATAAAATCAGTGACCGGACGAGGTGATGGCAGCTGTCAACGGTAATATAGCGACGTATTCTGTAAATATTTCGGAGGTGGAAATTGACTGTTTTGATGGTTGATTTTACGTGCTCAGTCATTGACATTGTCCTGTCGAACACAACACCAAGATTCTTTATTGTCAAAGAAGGTAGGATGACACTGTCACCGATGTTGATAGAAATGTCCTTGATCAATTTGCAATTGTGAGTTGAGGATGAAATAAAGAACTCCGTCTTTTCATTGTTAAGTTTCAATTTATTTCTGGTCATCCAGTCACTGATTTCTTGTATACACGACGTCAGTTTTGCAACAGTCCTTCCAGCATCTCCATCAATCTTTGGATTAAATGACAGGTACAGTTGGACGTCGTCCGCGTCCGCGTACATTAGTGACCAACACGGTCATCGTACATGAGCTGTAATAGGATTCTTCTATTTTCTGAAGGGGAGTGTTTTTTTAGAAGGGAAATAAAGTCCAAGAATCATAATTTTTAACTGGTTAGTAGTTGCCAAAAAATTCCCCAAAACCCTTAAAAAGTGGTGGTTGGATACGACATTCTTTCCATTATACCAATCGAAATCAACAAAAGGGTAACAATTAGTTATCATTCTTAAAGTTTCTTCTCTGAAAAAGCCACCAAAAAGATGTTTGCCAGCCTGATATAGCTTGCTGGGCTACTTTCCTGTATTAACCCATCCGCCACCATTTGAACTGACTTTTTGCTCGGCCAGCGGAGTACCGTTTAGGTTGGGTCCTGGTTTATGTTTCGTAACAAAAAATTCAGAAATATTTTATTCATACAAATTAATAAGCAACAGTGGAATAATTAATAGTAGTTTTGTAATGCCCTCTGATTATACGGTGAAAAAAACATCAGTAACATGTTATATAAAGACTTTTTAATTATTTATCTTTCTTAAAAAAAAATGCATGGTAAAGCCAAAAAATGCCTTTTTTTTCCCGGGCGGTAAACCAGCTAGCCAAACATTGAAACTGGCCAAGCCTAACCTGTGGCCTTAGATAATTGTGTTTTTTAAATCCGTATTTGTATCGTGGAAGATGTTAAGTGAATTGATCCTCACATGAAAATTCTCTTAAAAAGTTATTTATATTTTTGTTCTCACACTTACAATTGTTCTTACAGATGCCTAAACGTAAACTTCCCAAACAATTTACTTTACATAAGATACAAAATTTGCAGCGGGGCGAGGGTAGCCACTTTCACACCAAGGAGGTGTTACTTGCCGATGTATATCAGCCAACTAGTCAACATGCAACATCCTCACAGGTAAGATTGTACATTTATATGTCATGTACCCCGCTAGTTTTTACCAGAAACTTTGGAAAGTTTGTGGGGGGATGGGGTAGTTGCAAAAGCTTGAGGGATGTAGGGTAGTCATGAAATCTAGAGAGGGGTACATGTAGTTGCGAAAGGTCCAGAGGGGGTAGCGAAAGCTTGAGGGTGGTATGATTGTTTATATACATTGTATATTATCAGAAGTCTATCTACATGAAGTGTGCCACTCATCTACTAACCTAGTCCACAGCATAGTACCCCAAGAGCAATGGATTTGGCATATTCATAAAGTTATGTTCCTCAAACTGATGTACAAGGTCTCATAAATTAAAGCAGTGCAGTCTGGGAGACTTACCCAGCGTGTTAATTGAACGCGCCCATTGTTCGATCGCCACACAGATTGGTTCGCCTGCTTCTATAGTTTAAGATTGCGTTGAGTTCTCCATGAACTAGCTTCGTGTGGAAACGCCTATCACATGTCCCCCACGGCAGGTCGCGCAGGGGGAGCAAAATTCGTAACCAAGCTTGTTGTCACCAAGCTCGTTGTACGCACATTCAGTGGCGTAACTAGGGTCCAATTTTCAGGGGAGCACTAGGGGGTGCACCACTTTTTCTAGGGGGAATGTTAATACTGTATCCTGCAGCCTCAAATAGGGACCTATTTGTTTCAAAACTCTGAATGGGGGCACCTGGGGTGGGGCACAGACCTCGGCTGGGGGCACGTGTCCCCCCATAGTTACGCCACTGCACGCATTGGGAGTACAATGCCATGGTGACTGTGGGTTATAGCAGGGTGGCACACTTGTAAGTAATAGACTTCTGATATTATATATGAGTCTTTTTTTTAAAGGAATTTAAAGGTACAAAATTTGAGCTCGTTCCCCAGTCAAGAAAAACACTTTTGACTAACCTCACAATTTCATAAAAAATGTCCTTGTAATACATAGGAGGGTTAACTGTACACTATTTGTAATGATCTTGAGTTACCTTTGAGTTTATATTCCCTCTGTTATAATTTTTTTTTTTAATTAAAAGGGATTACTCACCAATTTTAAGTTTAAAATGCCCTATTGTAAAAATGTCAACTAGATGGACAAGTTATGTATGTTGAATAACAGTGCTCAGTCCTTTTTTGTTTTGAAGAAAGTCATCTCCTTATTAATATTTAATGTGTACCATGTGTGAACAAAGGGTACCATGTGTGAACCAAATGTAACTCATCTCTTGCACATACATGTATGTCGGACCAAGATTTTGTTTTTATTCATAAGTTTGTACTTCATTTAACATTCATAAATGCCCAAGACAGTTTAGACAATCTGATTGGACAAAACATAATCACATGGGGTGTGTATTAACAGACGGTAAAGACACGGTATATCAAAATTAGAGCAGCGTGTATGTGCCAGCTGTTTGCCGTGCCAGTTGTTTGCCAGCCATTCTATTAAACCTGCGTGCGACGTGTGTTCCCTTATTGTTAAGTCATGTATTAACACTGGTTAATATGTTTATTAGCTGTTACGACCTGATAGTCGGAACAGCTATTGTTTCTGTCAAGATTTTTATTAGCTGTTCCCCGACAGGTCGGAACAGCTATTGTTTCTGTCAAGATTTTTATTATTTTTTATTATTATTATTATTATTATTATTATTATTAGCTGTTCCCCGACAGGTCGGAACAGCTATTGTTTCTGTCAAGATTTTTATTTTTTTTTATTATTATACTTTCTTTCTGGCAAAACCCCATTGCCTTAACACGTGCACTTTCTTGGCGGCAAATGGCCTTCTTAGCATTATCATAAAGAGTCAACTCATATACCATATGGAAGCTTATGCCTTGACTTAGTTTCTAAATGTCATTAGACTAAAATTCTTAATTAATTAATTAGCTTAGTTAGGCACGTGAATATTTAATTAGGCAATCTTTAATAGCCATAGCTCAAGAAGTATACACCCGATCATCAAACTTTTTCAGTTATACATTTGTGGGGTACTGTAGATGTGGCTTTTGGCCTAGAATGTCTTGTGACGTCATAATGACATCATTTATAGCGCATTTTGTATCTGTGTACAAAACACATGCACTGTGTGACCGAGTCGCTTCATTAATCGCGAGTGAATCTGAATATGTCTTTGTACATAGTACACGCACAAATATCACGGTGGGCTGAAGCGAGTCTATTTAAAAACGATGTCTGAACTAGTTTTCGTTATTGGATTTTTCCTCTCGGTAACCTACGTACCAGCGGTTTGCCCCGTGACTGCGCGGTGCCGGTGATGTACAAGTTGTCCGTACATTGTACATGTGAGACTTGTGTCGTAACGTTACGTTAGGATTATTTGTTGAAGTGAAGCTAAAGACGATCACCGTTTAACCCTTTCTTTACCGCCGGGACTTTTGAGTCCCAGCGCATTTCAAACCCCACATGCATGTTGGGACGTTTGAGTCCTTCACTATACGTGTAAGCATTGGTTTGGAACACTAAGGAAGTCTACTGTGTGTGAGTCTGAGGTCATCAGCTTTTCCTAAAAACTGCAGGAGTAGGTAGTAAAGGGAACGTCTTTTTTTATAAGTTGACCTCATAAATCCCCAATGATTTTTTGTAAGGTCTTTATGAAACCTATAGTGAGAAACCTATACATGTACAATTTGTTTTATTATACAGATAATGACTATACAAAACTAACGTTAACATTTTTGTCATTAGTGTGCTGGCAATCCAATCTTTGGTGTAGGAATTTTGTTGTTGTCAAAGTAGACATGAATTTGTGTGGGACCAACTCGTGCCTTCACCAACTCGTACCTGCACTAAAGTCAACTCGTACCTTCACTCGCACCAAGTGCACCTTGCGGACGCGTCACCATGTACAAATGAAGGAACATAGTCACAGATTTGAGTGATGTAGCCATTAGTGTGCTGGCAATCCAATCTTTGGTGTAGGAATTTTGTTGTTGTCAAAGTAGGCATGAATTTGTGTGGGACCAACTCGTGCCTTCACCAACTCGTACCTGCACTATAGTCAACTCGTACCTGCACTATAGTCAACCTCGTACCTTCACTCGCACCAAGTTGACCCTCATAAACCTCAATGATTTTTGTGTGTCTTTATACCTAAACCTATAGTGAGAAACCTATACATGTACAATTTGTTTTAGTATACAGATAATGACTATACAAAACTAACGTTAACATTTTTGTCATTAGTGTGCTGGCAATCCAATCTTTGGTGTAGGAATTTTGTTGTTGTCAAAGTAGACATGAATTTGTGTGGGACCAACTCGTGCCTTCACCAACTCGTACCTGCACTATAGTCAACTCGTACCTTCACTCGCACCAAGTGCACCTTGCGGACGCGTCACCATGTACAAATGAAGGAACATAGTCACAGATTTGAGTGATGTAACATAACGTTGATGGTGTATACAACGTTTTGTATAGCTGTAGTTGGCAGGGAAACAAGAAACTCGACATGGAATGAAATTTAGATGAGTGCCATCATTATTACATTGTCATCAATCGTATCCTAAATTTTAGGCCATTCTCAGACGGTCCTACTAAAACCGATAACTCACGACAACTCACGACAACTTGTTGTGAGTTGTCGTCCGCCGTTGTCAGTCATGTCAGTTGTCGTTAGTTGTCGGTTTTGAGTGATGTAACATAACGTTGATGGTGTATACAACGTTTTGTATAGCTGTAGTTGGCAGGGGAAACAAGAAACTCGACATGGAATGAAATTTAGATGAGTGCCATCCATTAACATTGTCATCAATAATATCCTAAATTTTGAGGCCCTGCTCTGACGGTCTACTAAAAACCGACAACTCACGACAACTCACGACAACTTGTTGTGAGTTGTCGTCAGTTGTTGTCAGTCATGTCAGTTGTCGTTAGTTGTCGGTTTTTGAGTGATGTAACATAACGTTGATGGTGTATACAACGTTTTGTATAGCTGTAGTTGGCAGGGGAAACAAGAAACTCGACATGGAATGAAATTTAGATGAGTGCCATCCATTAACATTGTCATCAATCATATCCCAAATTTTAGGCCATTCTCAGACGGTCCTACTAAAACCGACAACTGACGACAACTCATGACAACTCATGATAACTCAGGACAACTCACGACAATCACGACAATTTGTTGTGAGTTGTTGTCAGTCATGTAAATAGTTGTCGGTTTTTAGTAGGACTCGGTCCTACTAAAAACCAACAACTCACGACAACTGACGTCAACTCACAACAACTCACGACAACCACATTTTCAAAAACTTAAAGCCTGTATGTAATGGTCAATTTCAAGATCAGGATTAGGCCTATAACTTAGGGTTGGGGTCGCATCATAACATTCATAGTCCAACAAGAACGGAATAGCTTTGTGTTCGTCCGTAGGACAAACACTGGTAAAAATTGATCAAGAGCTTCAGTGATGATAAACAAAGGGTTAAGTAGTATGCCGCCTCTGAAAAAAATTTTTGACCGTCAAATCGACCTAAAATCGGCCAATGCATCTTTAAGGCCTGAACCCAATGGTCAATGTCAACATCAGGCCTAGGCCTACAACTTAGGTTGAGGGTCGCGTCATAATCATAGTCCAACAACAACGGAATAGCTTGGTGTTCGTCCATAGGGACAAACACCTAATGTCTAGTTATTATTATTATTATTATTATTCTTTCTTTCTCGCAAAACCCCATTGCTTTAACACGTGCACTTTCTTGGCGGCAAATGGCCTTCTTAGCATTATCAGAAAGAGTCAAGTCATGTACCATATGGAAGCTTATGCCTTGACTTAGTTTCTAAATGTCATTAGACTAACATTCTTAATTAATTAGCTTAGTTATAGTCACGTGAATATTTAATTAGGCAATCTTTTAAGAACCATAGCTCAAGAAGTATACACCCGATCATCAAACTTTTTTCAGTTATACATTTGTGGGATACTGTAGATGTGGCTTTTGGCCTAGAATGTCTTGTGACGTCCTCATGACATCATTTATAGCGCGTTTTGTATCTGTGTACAAAACACATGCACTGTGTGACCGAGTCGCTTCATTAATCGCGAGTGAATCTCAATATGTCTTTGTACATAGTACACGCACAAATATCACGGTGGGCTGAAGCGAGTCTATTTAAAAAACGATGTCTGAACTAGTTTTCGTTATTGGATTTTTCCTCTCGTTAACCTACGTACCAGCGGTTTGCCCCGGTGACTGTACAAGGGTGCCGGTGATGTACAAGTTGTCTGTACATTGTACATGTGAGACTTGTGTCGTAACGTTACGTTAGGATTATTCGGTGAAGTGAAGCTAAAGACGATCACCCTTTTGTTTACCGCCGGGACTTTGAGTCTCAGCGCATTTCAAACCCCACTTGCATGTTGGGACGTTTGAGTCCTTTCACTATACGTGTAAGCAGTGGTTTTGGGACACTAAGGAGAGTTCTACTGTGAGTCTGAGGTCATCAGCTTTTTCCAAAACTGCGGGGAGGTAGGTAAAGGAACGGTCTTTTTTTTTATAAGTTGACCTCATAAATCCCCAACATTTTTTGTAAGGTCTTTATGACCTAAACCTATAGTGAGAAACCTATACATGTACAATTTGTTTTAGTATACAGATAATGACTATACAAAACTAACGTTAACAATTTTGTCATTAGTGTGCTGGCAATCCAATCTTTGGTGTAGGAATTTTGTTGTTGTCAAGTAGGCATGAATTTGTGTGGGACCAACTCGTGCCTTCACCAACCTCGTACCTGCACTATAGTCAACTCGTACCTTCACTCGCACCAAGTTGACCCTCATAAATCCCCAATGATTTTTTGTAAGGTCTTTATGACCTAAAACCTATAGTGAGAAACCCATACATGTACAATTTGTTTTAGTATACAGATAATGACTATACAAAACTAACGTTAACATTTTGTCATTAGTGTGGCAATCCAATCTTTGGGTGTAGGAATTTTGTTGTTGTCAAAGTAGACATGAATTTGTGTGGGACCAACTCGTGCCTTCACCAACTCGTACCTGCACTATAGTCAACTCGTACCTTCACTCGCACCAAGTGCACCTTGCGGACGCGTCACCATGTACAAATGAAGGAACATAGTCACAGATTTGAGATGTATAAACATAACGTTGATGGTGTATACAACGTTTTGTATAGCTGTAGTTGGCAGGGGAAACAAGAAACTCGACATGGAATGAAATTTAGATGAGTGCCATCCATTAACATTGTCATCAATCATATCCTAAATTTTTAGGCATTCTCAGACGGTCCTACTAAAACCGACAACTCACGACAAACTCACGATAACTCACGACAACTTGTTGTGAGTTGTCGTCGTCGCTGTTATCAGTCATGTCAGTTGTCGTCAGTTGTCGGTTTTTGAGTGATGTAACATAACGTTGATGGTGTATACAACGTTTTGTATAGCTGTAGTTGGGGAAACAAGAAACTCGACATGGAATGAAATTTAGATGAGCTGCCATCCATGCTAACATTGTCATCAATCATATCCTAAATTTTAGGGCCATTCTCAGACGGTCCTACTTAAAACCGATAACTGACGACAACTCACGACAACTCATGATAACTCGGGACAACTCAGGACAACTCACGATAACAGTTGTGAGTTGTTGTCCGTCAATAAGTTGTCGTCCAGTTGTCGGTTTTTGTAGGACCCGGTCCTACTATAAACCAACAACTCACGACAACTGACGACAACTCACAACAACTCACGACAAACCACATTTTCAAAAACTTAAAGCCTGTATGTACGGTCAATTTCAAGATCAGGGTTAGGCCTATAACTTAGGTTGGGGTCGCATCATAACATTCATAGTCCAACAAGAACGGAACAGCTTTGTGTTCGTCCGTAGGACAAACACCGGTAAAAAAATTGACTCAAGAGCTTCAGTGATGATAAACAAAGGGTTAAGTAGTGCCGCCCTTGTGACAACCCTTGACCATCAAATCGACCTAAAATCGGCCAATGCATCTTTAAGGCCTGAACCCAATGGTCAATGTCAGATCAGGCCCAGGCCTACAACCCAAAGGTTGAGGTCGCGTCATAATCATATAGTCCAACAACAACGGAATGCTTGGTTCGTCCATAGGACAAACACCTAATGTCTAGTTTTTAATTATTATTATTATACTTTATTTCCCAAAACCCCATTGCCTTAACGTGTGAGAGGTCTTGGTGGCAAAAAGTCCTTCTTAGGAATATCAGAAAGAGTCAAATCATATACCATATGGAAGCTTATGCCTTGACGTAGTTTGTAAATGTCATTAGACTAAAATTCTTAATTAATTAGCTTAGTTATAGTCACATGAATATTTAATTAGGCAATCTTCTTACCACCATAGCTCAAGAAGTATACACCCGATCATCAAACTTTTTTCAGTTATACATTTGTGGGGTACTGTAGATGTGCCTTTTGGCCTGCAATGTCCTGTGACGTCATCATGACATCATTTATAGCGAGTTTATTATCTGTGTACAAAAAACACACATGCACTGAAAAAGTTGATGTGACCATGTCGCTTCCTTATTCGGCAGTAATTCTCCATATATTTGTACATAATACACAAACAGATATGACGTGGGACTTGTTTGCGAGTCCAATTAATTACGATCTTTGTACGCAATAATAATACATAGATCCCTCCACACACGTTGTGTACTGCATTCCTACATGTGTAAATGACATGAAATCAGAGTGCGTCCGATTCCTTTCAGTTTCATTTTGATAATTATAATGAGTCCATTACATTGGCGACGATGATGAAAAGCTGATTTGAACTGTCACCGGTGAGCATTCTTTTCATATGATAGCATACATTTTAACAAAAGGAAAATTGTAAAAGAGGGCGGACATTTTCGTAACGTTCAGTCCCATTGTTTTACGTACATGGGTGCAGCAATATACACATCGTTAGTTTAACCAGTAGCAATATGGCGGGAACAACCACTAGCAAGTAGCAGTGACCGTCGTAATGAAACAAGGACTTTGAAAACTGAACCATTCACTACCACTACGACGATCAGATATCAACCGGTAAGGCTTGGGGAGATTGGTTATAGGAATTGAGCATGAATTCCGCTATTTTCGAATTACTAAACCGTATTTTGTAAAAAAATTCTCAAAAATCTTCAATTTGTGTGATAAATTAACGTTAAGTAGTAAAGTACCTATTTATTTGGTATGCACGCATTGGGATAGTACTGACCATCAATCCCATAAACAGAATTGGTGTAAAGATGTTAAAGGGACAGTATCGTCACGATCAGAGCAGACTTTCTACAAAACAGGGCATGGAATCGGCATCCCTAGTTTAAGATGAACACAGTGACTAAAAAATTACTGTGAAAAGAACTGGGGTACAACTCGACGTTTCGATCAGTATGCTCTGATCGTCCCTCATTCTCCTGAGGATGATCAGAGCATACTGATCGAAACGTCGAGTTGTACCCCAGTCTTTTCAGAACAATACTACTCAATTGAGATTCCACATGGTGTCACCGCAAACAGTCTTACTTATCATCCTCACCATGCAAAGCCAAGTTTTTTACCTAAAAATTACTGGCTCGTTTATGCAGCAGTAACACAAATATGAGTATGACCTCATTATGTGAGTATTATTTTCAGTGACTGGGTTAAACTTGAAGTTGAACTCTGATTCCATGTCCTATTGATCGTTACGATAAGCCCACCTTCAAGCAATAACTTTAATTAGCTGTTACGACTACCTGTTAGTCACATACAAGAAACACAATAGTGCATCTTTCTACAAGGAACACATCATTACCTTGTTAAGATCGCCTTACAAACTTATACGAAGTCACAACCCAATGTAATTTGAAGGATAACTGTACAATGAGTTCACTACCCACGCAAACTATTTCTTATAGGTCTGACATACACTTTGTCTTTCCTTTTAACACGTACCAACCTTAACTTACGAAATTATGTATTTGGGTCTTTCCACACTAATGTGTCAAAAGTGTGACATTTTAGGAACATGGGACATTGATAATAAAATGAAGTACTTTTACTCATAACTTTTTCTGTGTACATTCCAAGTGCTCTTGAGGATTGTGCTTTTCAAAATTAAGACAACTTTCTAAGTAATTAAGTAATTACAAGGAATCTTCTTTAAGATATATGTTTGTAACATGGACAGACATTTATTTAGAAATTGACCAAAAGTACTAATAGAACAGATTTATTCACTCACATGTCCCTTTATAATGCTATTCCCCAAGATTGTTACCTGAAAAATCAAGACAACCCTCCTGGTATTAAAACAAATAACAGGATCATCTTCAAAATATTATGTTGTAATGGGCAGACATTTGTCACAAATTGTCTGTCCACGTTACATACGGGTATATTTCATGCTAATTTCTTAAATACCCAGATGTCTTACTTTTGGCTCATAACAATCCAAAAAGGTTAGGGATGTAAATGAAAAAGCATTTGAGTAACTAAATTAATTTTATTATCACTTTCCTGTCGATTTTCAAACAAAATGTCTGTCCATGTTACAAACATCTGTTAAAGATGATCCTGTAATTTCTTAAGTACCAATATTATTTTCTCTATTATTTGTTATGCACAATCATTAAATGCTAAGGAATGTTCAGGAATAGATTAGGACAAAACAGTTGCCTTTTATTTGACCCTCCCATGTCACACTCAAATGTTAGTATAATATGTAACCCATTAGTGTGGAAAGACCCACTATTATTTATTTTGTAAGTTCTTTTAAACAGTTTTCTATATATTTAATAGAGTTGTACTTTTACAAAGTTTTACTTTCCCCAAAACCATCCAATTGTCAACTTTGATCAACTGTTCTCAATTGAGCTATGCTTACCCAAGACGACAACTTAAGCCCCTGTAGTGGCTGGGTCTCTAGCCTGTGCATTACCAGTCAACAATTTAATTTGGTTGCTGGGACAAATCTATTAAGACCTGTCCACCATAAAACTCATATAGCGCCCTCAAGTGACCGGTTTTAAAAGTGACATAACCATTGTTCTTAGCGTTGCAAAATTACAGTGTACAATGCAAAGGGCCGAAAATTTAACTTTATTGTATTGGGTCAAACTATACAACCAAATTGTAAACTTAGTATGAAAAAACTTAAATTTCGTCATTGTGATGTCATCCGGTTTCCCATTTACAGTCTCATGAATATTTAATTAGCAAATCCATTTGAACCATAAACCCAGAAGTATACACTCGATACTTAAACTGTTTTGCAGTTATAGACTTGATGGGTACTGTGAATGTGCGCTGTGGTATCGTGACCTCATAATGACCTCTACTTCCGGTTTAACAGGAAGTTTGAATAAAAATCAATATTTTAGGGTACAAAACAATGCTGTTAATATGTTAGAACAAAATAGTACTGAGGAATTTTATTATTTTTTGACTGAACCCAAACATCCTCACGAATGAAATGCAAATAAACCACACATTATGAATCGTAATTTGGTGTTCGTCCGAAGGACAAACACCTTGCAAAAAACAAAGGTCAAGATCATTTCATGCAGACTCCTGTACCTTACAACTTATCTGACATTAATTCACAAACACGACCCCACTTTGACCTTTCCTTCCAGTCCAAACAGGACAAAACAAGACACCCTCAGTATCAGTCTCCGTTGAAATAATTCATGGCATACTCCAGTATCTAAGGTCAAGGTCATTAACTGTAAACAACACAACGTCATTAACGTGTAACAGCTCTGTGTTCGTCCAAAGGACAAAAACCTAAATGTCTAGTTATTCATTATTTTTATAAAGGTCAATGCAGTACCTGGGCAAACAAATGTTGAGCCATCCAAGCAAGAATGTTTATCCAACTCCCGCAGCCACACAGCAAGAAAGTTACAGGAATGTAGCAGCTGGCAAGACAAACATGTATTATTTGATGATGCCTTTTTTGAGAGACAAATACCTTGAAATACCGTGAAAAATGCTTGCTGTGTCTGCCAAGATACCGAGGGTGAAGTTATCCGGTGCCTTGATTGTGTGGACCAAATATTATTCGTTGCTTGCATTGTACTTTGTGTTTTCACACATCAAACAACATGCTTCACAAGCCCGAGATAATGTTGGTAAGAATTACATTTTTATGTTATGCCCCTACTGTGTAATTGTCCCAACTAAGTTGTCCCCTTCTATACATGTAGTTGGGAAGGCCCAATTTTGTTTGGACAATTCACACAGTTGGGGCGTGACATATACAGTGTACATTCTGTTATGTGGCATCAACACCCCTCGCCCCAATCGCGAATGTTTAAGAAGAATGAAATATAAACTTGGCCCTATATCCATGACCCCAATTTGGTTTTAAAGGGGTTAGTTTTTCTTCTTTTAGACTCATAAATTCACATGATGTTCAATTTCGTTCTTGACAATACTGTCTTCATTACAGATATTACATGAAATTGTAACAAATTTAAATTATGTATTACATAAAAATAACCAGACCACCTGATTTTTTTTTATAAATATTAAAAAAATTGTTGGTGAATGTTTATACCGTTATAAATGATACCGTATTAAAAAAAATATATATACACTTTCTTGCTTCATGCACACTGAAGTGCTACAAGGATGATGACAAACCTTTTTAGTGTCCCACTTCATTTTTGTTCATCGTACATCCCCCAATTGTGGTAAAGGTAGATCTACGTTGTATGTTTTGCTAAAATATCAACCGCTTGAATGTACAATATTTGTTTTTTTAATTAATTTATTCAGGGAAAAATTGCTGCGCCATATGAACTCAATCCAGATTTCTGTAGGAAGGATCATGAGTGTGAATTACAACACAAGAAACCCATCCAGGTAGTTGATGAGAAGGGTAAGCTTGTATGAAAAAGGGTTCAACCTAATTTGTTAATACAGTTGTGATAACGTCACAGCACATAGTTATAGTAATCAACAAAATACAAAGCTGAAACATATTAACCTAATTGCTCTAAAAGTGGTACAAAATTGTATCATTGTAAAAGTTACTCTCTCATGGAGAAAACAAATAATGATATACTGTTTGTTTTTAAAAAGTTTGCCAGCGTTAGATAATAAGAAATAGGCAACCTTTTTTTTTTCATGTTTTTTTTTACTGAAGACGATGAATAAGTTTCTCGAGGACAAAAGTAAGTACACTCTAATAATTACATTTTTTTTCTTGGCAAGCATTTTGCATTAATCTTTACCAGTAGTTTAAAAAAAATTGCATAGCTCTAAAACTGTATTTAAAAATATGCAATAGCATAAATTTGAATTATCAAGTCTACGTCCAATGTAACAAAAGCATGCATGTTATGTTATCTGGTTTCTGATCATAGGTTTGCCTAATTATTTTTAGTGATCCATGCTAACATGTATATGTGGTTATTGGAATCAGACAAAATTTCACATAAACAATGTACGGTGCCTATAGAGAGGCCTCACAAATCAGGCAAACATTCATATCTCTATGTTTAAAACAGCACTGCAGATGCAGCAATATTTGATCCAATTGGGCATCATTTCATAGGCAAAAAACATTTTAAATGCTGATGCGCGGGTCTGCGTATGGA
>CM055826.1:44286-78051 GCA_029582265.1 Zoroaster sp. YZ-2022
TTTTGGGGAGCAGGCATTGTTCAAATAGCTAGTGTGCGTCAATAACATTCTCTCGCGCGCTGCAAACGTATACGTGCACGTATGTGTATTATAACGGCTTGGCGACAACATTTTTCTGAATCATTCATTTACGTTAGAAATCTCAAAATATCGACAAGGGTCAACGGACAGATTTCCGTAAAACTCTCTTGAAAGGTAAATCAACAGTATTTATTCAGATTAAGGGAAAAAAAGTCAGAAGGTCAACGGTAAAATTAGTTACAGAATCTTCTGTTCGTTGACACTGTTTTTGTTGCAATTCAGGGGTGTCATTTCATTAAAAGTTTCTGTGAAAAAATTACATTAACATTTTCAGTTTTACAAAATATTTTGAAAAATGTGAGAGTTGTGTTTTTCGTTGTGATTATTAATGGTTAATTAAATTATGATAAAAGGTATGACAATTTAAATATTAAACCGTTTCGCAAATATTTTTGCCCTGTCACATTAATGGTATGGCCTACAATGCGCGTCAAGCCTCGGATCACGTGTATGAGACCCTTCCTCCCGCCCCCCCCCCCCGCGGCTCTTCGTAGGAGATAAAAACACTTCTAGTGCGACACGTAAACACTTATTGTGCGACGCGGTAACACTTAGATAGTGCCACGCGTGAATTCTAATGCAACGCGCTTATACACTTCTAGTGCGACGTGTGAACACTCTTCTTCAGAGCGCAACGTCCGGTTAATGAAGCTGACGTGCAACGTTTATTTGCAAAAATGGTCCTGAAAACGCGCTCTCGAACCACGAAAACTATCTGTTCGGTAACAAATGTTTCCACTATATGACCGAAACTGACGGAACATTAGGCCAAAAATGTTTTTTTTTAGTTGCCCTCCAGTGAAAATATTTGAAGGGGTCGGTCGGTCGGGATTTTTTTTTTTTTTTTAATTTTTTTTTCTCCTTGACTGATCAGACAGGTGTTTGGCCCACAGCCTTCAACAGTGGTTCCCTTGAAGTCAAATGACGGCTCTGTTCTGATCAAGGACACCGAGGGGATCATTAATCGCTGGACCGAACACTTCAGGGATCTGTTCTACAACCCTTCGACCATCAATGAAACTGTTATCAATGGGCTCCCTCAACATGAGGTCATTGCTGCGATGATGATTCACCCTACTCTGGAGGAGGTCAAATCTACCATTAAAGAAGTAAATACTGGAAGGCACCAGGCCTCAATGGAATCCCTGTCGAGCTGCTACGTCATGGAGGTGACAAGCTTACTGCTGAAATACATACTTTGATATCAGGTGTCTGGGAAGGCGCTCCCGTGCCCCAAGACTGGGTGGATGCGATTCTAATAACTTTGTACAAAGGCAAGGGCTTCAAGTCCATATGCGGTGACTACCGAGGTATTAGCCTGCTTGAGGCTGTAGGCAAGGTCTTCGCAAAACTCTTGCTGAATCGGCTCACGGCTTCGATCCCCCCTTCTGTCTTTCCAGAAAGCCAGTGCGGTTTCAGGTCAGGACGTGGCACAATGGACATGATTTTCTCTGCCCGGCAACTGCAAGAGAAGTGTATCGAACATCTAGTACCTCTCTACCAAGTGTTTGTAGATCTCACCAAGGCATTCGATACTGTGAATCGAAGTGCCCTCTGGACGATTCTCGGGAAGCTTGGATGTCCTCCTGAATTTGTCAACATGTTTAAGCAGTTACACCGTGACACGAAGGCTCGAGTTAACTTTAACGGCTCGCTTTCAGAACCAATTGCCATTGATAACGGGGTCAAACAGGGAGACATTCCAGCTCCAACCCTATTCTCCATCTACTTTGCTCTGGCTCTTGCATACGCCTTTCAGGACTGTGACATAGGTGTCTACTTGCGTTTCAGAACCTCTGGTAACGTCTTCAACCTCCGACGGTTTAATGCCAAGTCGAAAACATTCCAAGCTCTTGTCCGTGAGCTTCTCTATGCTGATGACGCAGATCTTGTAGCACACACAGAAGAAGACATGCAGATGATAATGAACCACTTCTCCAGGGCGTGCACTGCGTTCGGTTTAACAATCAGCCTGAAAAAGACAAAGGTTATGTTCACCCCGGCTCCTGGACAACCCTACATCGAGCCCAACATTACAGTTCAAGGAACTAGACTGGACGTGGTCGACACGTTTGTCTACCTCGGCAGCATGCTGTCAAGAGATGGCACTCTCGATGTGGAAACCCATCAACGAATCAAGAAAGCTAGCTTCGCCTTTGGGAGGCTGGAGACAACGGTCTGGTCAGATCGAGGCATCACGACCAACACAAAGCTTAGTGTGTATGATGCCTGTGTCCTCACTGTCCTGCTGTATGCCTCAGAAACATGGACCACCTACCGCCAACACATAAAGGTGTTAGAGAGATTCCATAAAAACTGTATCAGACGGATCCTCGGTATCAAATGGAACTCGTTTACTCCTGACACTGTCGTTCTCCAGAGAGCTCAGAGCTCAAGTATCGAAAAGTGCATCATTCTGAGTCAATTGCGTTGGGCTGGCCACGTCATGAGGATGAAGGACTCGAGGTTGCCCACGCAATTGTTCTACGGCGAGCTGATTAGAGGAAAGCGACCCAAACACAAACCAAGGAAGCGGTTCAAAGATGTCATTAAGGACAACCTCAAGACTCTAAAAGTTGACGTAAACAGCTGGGAAACTCTAGCAGAGAACCGGCCAAAATGGAGGAAGCTCATCAGTGAAGGGTGTGCTGTATTCGAGCAGCAACGAGTCGAACATGCTACTCTCAAACGTGCCCTTCGAAAGCAGGATCACTATGGGCTGCCCGAAGATCTCCAGCGTGAGCTGACATGCAATACTTGTGGACGAGTGTTGTTATCAAGAGCAGGTTTTGTAAACCACGTCCGAGCGCACGAGCGGAGGCAAAATCTAGCTGCCTACACCAACCTCTTGCCACCACGACCGGCAAGTAATACCTGCCCGATCTGTGGCAAAGTCTGCAAGTCGGCTGGAGGACTGAGCAGGCACATGAAGGTGCACAAGGATGCTCAGCCAGGAGCAGCGCACAGTTTAAAATTGAAGTGCCACATCTGTGAACGATCTTGCAAGACAGAAGCTGGCCTGCAGAGTCACCTCCGTGCACACGGCCGAGCAATGGATGAAGAGATGGCCATCTTCTGACAAGAAGCGGCACTCACCATATATATATATATATATATATATATATATATATATATATATATATATATATATATATATATATATAATAATAATAATAATAATAAAGATTTATATAGCGCCATATATCCAAATAAATTTTGCTCATAGGCGCAGAACAATCATATATATATATATATATATATATATATATATATATATATATATATATATATATATATATATATATACGTAGGGGAGACAAAGACCAAATTGTGTCTCCGCTTTGCCAACCATGTTTCCTCTGTGAAAACTAAAAAACCCTAATAATAATAATAATAATAAGACGATTCTTATAATAGCGCAGATAACCGTGAGGTACCTATGCGCTTGAGAAAAAGAGAAAGAAAGACAAGAAAGGAGAAAACTAGTTTGCAATTCAAGTCTTCTCCACACAGTCAAAAGTTCACAAAGGACACTGAAAAAATGAGAGAATGAAAGAAGCTGAGAAGGCAGAAAATTAAATTAAATTCATTTAACTGTGATAACATTGATTGAACAGATGTGTTTTAACCCGGGTTTTAAATTGATCAGTAGTTTCAGCCAGTTTAACATTTGGTGGTAAACTGTTCCAAAGTTG
Organism: Zoroaster sp. YZ-2022; assembly: GCA_029582265.1. Taxonomy (NCBI): domain Eukaryota; kingdom Metazoa; phylum Echinodermata; class Asteroidea; order Forcipulatida; family Zoroasteridae; genus Zoroaster; species Zoroaster sp. YZ-2022. The sequence goes on from CM055826.1 coordinate 48,063, forward strand.
CACAGCAGCACTTTGAAATGATCGAGAACCGTATGATGTAGTTGTAATTGCTGGGGCTGACAGAAGATATTTGTTTTTAGAGCGTAGGTTTCTAGCTGGTTGATACTGTTGAACTAAATCCTGGAGGTAAGCAGGGGCTGTACCATGAAGACACTGATAAGTTAACAATAAAATCTTAAAATCAATACGAGACCTAATTGGAAGCCAGTGTAAATTCTGCAGTATGGGGGTGATGTGATCATGAGTGCGAGAACGAGTGACAAGCCTAGCTGCAGTGTTTTGAATCCGTTGTAATTTACTAATTTGAAGGTCAGGTAAACCGTACAATAAACTGTTACAAGAATCAAGAATCAATACGGCACATAACTAAAGAATGGATCAGTTTTTCAGCAGATTTCTGATCTAAATAGTGTCTTATGTTACCAATTTTATGAAGGGCAAATGAAGCAGCACGACAAACATTATTAATATGATTATTCATGGAAAGGTGAGCATCAAAGGTCACTCCAAGGTTGCGAGCTCTAGGAACTGAACAAATGGAGATATTATCCAAGGCAATATTTCTAACTGGAGAGCAAGATCTATGGCGACTGGTGACATGAATAATCTCAGTTTTACTATGATTGAGTTTCAGACCATTTTTTGTTGACCAAACTTTGATGTCTTTCAAGCAATTTTGTACATTTAGAATGCTAGAAGATTTTTCATTTTGCTTGAAGGTGATGTATATTTGAGTGTCATCAGCATACATCATGCAGCCGATTCCATGATGGTTAATGACATCTTCCAATGGAGAAGAATATAAGGTGAATATGAGGGGTCCGACAATTGACCCTTGTGGAACACCTTGACCTGGAAAATGCAATGAAGATTCATTTTTGCCGATCACCACAGATTGAGATCTGTTTATGAGGTAGGACTTGACCCAGTTCAACACACTGCCACAAATTCTGAATCTCTCCTGAAGGCGGTGAATGAGGGTATTATGACTGATGGTGTCGAAAGCAGCCGAATAGTCCAAGAGTACCAAGATGGCCTCCTGTCCTTTGTCGAGGGCCAGAAGTAGATCATTATAAACCCGTAGCAAGGCTGTCTCGCAACTATGATTTTGCAGAGGTGCCTTTCGAGATCAGTGAGCACGCAGTCCCTATTGACAACAGATGTACTGTGCTTGTTGAAATCTTCAACTTTCATCTTGGAAACCTCACCCTGCCTCCTGCGATTGAAGATAATGAGGCTGCACAGTGTGACCTCATTCAATATCTTCCAGGGTGCGATGACTTGTTTCCCCCGGGCAGCTTGAAGGAGTCGCAATTGCCTGTCACCAGTGTCATTGAGAAACGATGACATTTTAACCACATCAGCATTTGTGGGGAGAACGGTGGGTTTATTACGTTTTCCTTGGTACAGTGTTCTGTGCGCATGGGTGGACACATGTTCTCTCCATTTCATTTCACACAATTGCAGGAACTGGTCGGATGTTTGCGCTTTGTGCCTTTCACCGGACTCCAGAGCATTTCCTTTGAGAATGACTGCACATTTCTTGATGGAATGCCCAATCTTCAGTGCTAGAGATGGAACATTATACAACTGGTTGACTTCACTGAAGCCTGCGATATCCTGAACAGCCTTGAATATATCATTGAGGTGGTGGGGATGGATGAATACTTCAAGTGATGCATTTGGTAGGTTGGTGTTTTTTCGCAGTTGGATGACGAGGCGACCCAATTCGCGTAGCTTGTTTCGGATATAGCCATGTTGAGCTACGTCGTGGCCGAGCTTCAGGTATTCACGTTTGGCTACTTCGATAATCAGTGAATCGGTTTTGACTATGAGAGATATATCATCTCTCTTCATGGGACTTAAAACTTTGTTCAACTTGAAAGATACACCAACAGGAGGAGGTTTCAACAAATCACTCTTGTGAACCACTCGTCCACGCCTACACCCTCCATCAGTATGTGCATTGAGCACAGGCTTAATTGGGCACCGGTGTCTCCAAAGATCACTGCGTACATAATAACCAAAACAATATATGCACGGTCCATAGTCATGGGGATCTGCCTTATGATTGGGCCTATATGCCACAATGAGGACACCCTCACCCTCTCGAAGTACTTTGCAATTGTGTCTGTGATTACCAACATTACGTATTTTCAACAGAAGATTGTTACGGGCACTACGGTCGGTCTCCTAGGTAATATGTACAACTTCTCTTTCTTCCTTATGGCAAGACCGAAGATGACGGGGCAACTTAGCCTGAGGTTCGTCACAGTAAAAACAAAAGTGTTTTTTGTCCCATTTCCTTTGACCACCCATATTACTGGTCTGCATGACTGTCACGCCGCAGTTCTCATCGGGTTCAAAATCGTCAGGTGAGCTGTGTGGCTCGTTAGTCGGGCTGCTATGACATCCCGAGGCTTCAGGGGTAACACTGGAAAGGGTTGGTTGGCCACCGTCATCCCTGCACTGTGGCGATGATGGGTGGACCAGCTAGAATGAAATAAAACAGACATATTTATCAGCAGTGGATACACGCTATTTTCGATCTGGGAAAGGCTGCAGTGAAAGGGAAGGGGGGAGCTACGGCCAAACCCCATTAACCCTCCTATTATCAGTGTAGTTCTTCACAAAGTGGACCCATACTTCAAAATGTCTCAACTGGGACATATTGTGGTACGCACTTTCTTATCTAATGATTAATGGCATAGCCCAAGGCTCTTCAGAGAGATGAGGTAAACTGAAGCAGCCACCTGCTTTGTTTCATTGCAAGGCTAACTTGAAATAAACCAGTGCAGTAAATTGCGGTATACACGTACTGTGTGAGGATCTGTGTGAGGGTATCCATGTACCATTCTTGTGTACAGTATGCAATATTTTGAGGCATGCACACAAAAAGCATTGTGTACTCAGCAGTTTTTTTTTGCAGCATTTTGGAGACTGCATGTATAGAAGGGTTAATGTGTGTGTAAGGTACTTACTTTACAGGGCAACTTCTTTTGGTGACGACCCCTGCGTTCCATGTTGCTAAAGATACTTATAGCATACGCATTGACTCACTGGGGAAAAATAATATAAATCACAAACCTGAATTAGCCCTCCTACACATAGAGGCCACTGTAAACCACAAAATGTCCAATGTGTTGTACACACATTGTTTGTGCATATAAGCCACACTGCCCCTTTGAAGTAATCTCCATTGTACATACAAAGACACATGTATACCACAGTTGACCTTTTATTGTTAGCAGGTTAAACCAAACTCCCAATAATAATTCACCATCAGCCATTGAGAACAATAAACCATACAAAGCCCCCATCGGGATTTTCAGTAGTTATTTGGTAAACACAGACTCTCCATAGTAACCTACCACCAGCCACTGAGTCTGGAACAAGGTATTATGCCCTGCAATATGTCAATCACAAACCACTAAAACCAACAGACATACATGTATGAAGCATTATGTTACTATGCAGTATAGCTAGGAGGAGCCACTGCCTACCATAGCAATGGCTTGTAGTGGCCTGCATGGCTTGCTTAAAAGATTTCAGTGATTGCAGGAGGGTTAATACAGACTAACCCTCCTACAATCAGTGACATTTTTCAAGCAAGCCATTCACGCCACTACAAGCCATTGCTATGGTAGGCAGTGGCTCGTCATAGCTATATTGCATAGTAACATAATGCCTCATATGTCCGTTGGTTTAAGTGGTTTGTGATTGACATATTGCAGGGCATATTACTTTGTTCCAGACTCAGTGGCTGGTGGTAGGTTACTATGGAAAGTCTGTGTTTAAAAAATAACTGCTGAAAATCCCAATTAATGGATGATGGAGGCTTGGTATGGTTTATTGGTCTCAATGGCTGATGGTGATTTATTATTGGGAGTTTGGTTACCGTATAACCTGCCAAAAAATCAGGTCAACTGTGGTATACATGTGTCTTTGTATGCATGTATGAGTGTTGGCTCTGAAAAGAGCCGTTGGTGGTCGTCGCTTTGAACAGTGTACTCTGCTCGAAATGTCTAGACCACCAAGGGCTCTTTTCAAAGCCAACACTCCTCCCAAAGAGATTACTAGTTACACATGGTTGTACACGCAAGTTTACTACTATAGTTATACTAGTAAAAGTAGTATAGTTTTACTATCATCCACACGGAAATTCATCCACACCATGGGCTTCAACCATCACTTACTAATACTATATAAATAGAATTCGAGTCAACTCGTACCCCAACCAACTCGTACCCAACCAACTCGTACTCCAACCAACCCGTACCCCAACCAACTCGTACTTCAACCAAACCATAATGCTTTTTTATTATTATTTTTGTCCCCATTCCCCCTCCCTCAGAATATATTTAATAACCCAATTTTGGGCGTATTATGAGGGCGAGTCAAATATCCCTGAATGAGCAGCTAATGCAGTCATGAGTACGAGTTGACCAAAATGAGCACGAGTTGGTTGGAGTACGAGTTGGTTGGAGTACGAGTTGGCACGAGTACGAGTTGACCAAAATGAGCACGAGTTGGTTGGAGTACGAGTTGGTTGGAGTACGAGTTTGTCGGAGTACGAGTTGGTTGAAGTACGAGTTGGTTGGAGTACGAGTTGGCACGAGTACGAGTTGGCACGAGTACGAGTTGACCAAAATGAGCACGAGTTGGTTGGAGTACGAATTGGTTGGAGTACGAGTTGACCTGTTTCCATATAAATAGGACCTAGTTTGGTGTTAAAATGACAGCTCTATACTGTGTTTGGTATAATGTATTGTTCAATAAACTTAAAATATAATGATTATAAAAGAGTTATAATAAGTCAGCTATGTGGCATTTCATAATATTAAACCCAAGAGGCTGTGATCGCTAATTATTATATTACATGTTAATGTCATATTAAATGATTACACTACAGGCAGCCTACGACAAACGTTGCATTGAACTTAGCCTAAATAACAAATGCATCTGAGACTGAGAGCATACTTTTAAAATTTCCAGTAATTTTTTATAGACACATTTTAGTAATTAAATCGTTAGTAATAGTACACTTGACTTGGCTTACCTGTATCTTGTGAGCGGCTGAAAAATACCGTCTTCTCTCTAGCACTAGCAGGCACGCACTGGTGGAAAGGACGCTATCTTTGAGTATACCAAAAAGCATATCGTAAACATGTTGATGACAACAATAGCAAACGCGTCTCCACATGTCCAAAGTATTGTAACTAGAGAGGGTGCTGGTACATTTCCAGGCGATTCCGTAAAGTCCCGGACGAATGTGTTACGTCACACACCGTCGGTTTTTCTCATAAGACCGAGGACGGCTTTCAAAACGTGAGATATTTCACTGGCCGTCATAAATATGCTCAGAGTTGCCAATTTTCACGTTAGTTCAAATAGAGGACGTCCTCGTTTTGCATGGCGTGCTCGGTTGGCGAGTATGAATTTACATGGAAGACCTCACTTGACGTGATTAACACGTACTCACACACACACACACACACACACACACACACACACACACAGACTGTTGTTGCTATCACTATGTGGACATTCCTTTGTTTTCCTGTACTTAAGCACAGGAATTTCTTAAAATCGTTCCCATTTCACACAGAAGAGTGTTTTGAGAGCGGTTTTCGTTCTATTTTTCCCTTTTAATAATATCCTTCGATTTAAGTCAAAGAACCTGCCTAGACAAATCACTAATTTCAGAGATATTCGTACTTTTCCAAAGTCCAAAAACACTTTTAAAGTTATAACCGTCGCTAGAAATAATTTCATTCGTATTTGTGTTTTAATCACAACAATATAGGCTGTCTACCCTGAGTTATGGCCCGTATTTTGACAGTATTTTGCGGAGGGCTCAGTGTGTATGGAGGCCATTTAAGGTATGAAGAAATTATCTAAATGTAAAAGTCATGTGATTTCCTAAAAGAGGAGAACCTAAGCTTTAATTTGGATATAAATTTGTCGGCCTCCCTTAAAAACTTTTAAAGTTATAACCGTCGCTAGAAATAATTTCATTCGTATTTGTGTTTTAATCACTACAATATAGGTTGTCTACCCTGAGTTATGGCCCGTATTTTGACAGCATTTTGCGGAGGGCTAAGTGTGCATGGTGGTCCTTTAAGGTATGAAGAAATGATCTAAATGTAAAAGTAATGTGATTTCCTAAAAGAGGAGAACCTAAGCTTTAATTTGGATATAAATTTGTCGGCCTCCCTTAAAAACTTTTAAAGTTATAACCGTCGCTAGAAATAATTCCATTCGTATTTGTGTTATAATCACAACAATATAGGCTGTCTACCCTGAGTTATGGCCCGTATTTTGACCGTATTTTGCGGAGGGTTCAGTGTGCATGGAGGCCATTTAAGGTATGAAGAAATTATCTAAATGTAAAAGTCATGTGATTTCCTAAAAGAGGAGAACCTAAGCTTTAATTTGGATATAAATTTGTCGGCCTCCCTTAAAAACTTTTAAAGTTATAACCGTCGCTAGAAATAATTTCATTCGTATTTGTGTTTTAATCACAACAATATAGGCTGTCTACCCTGAGTTATGGCCCGTATTTTGACAGTATTTTGCGGAGAGTTAAGTGTGCATGGTGGTCCTTTAAGGTATGAAGAAATTATCTAAATGTAAAAGTCATGTGATTTACTAAAAGAGGAGAACCTAAGCTTTAATTTGGATATAAATTTGTCGGCCTCCCTTAAAAACTTTTAAAGTTATAACCGTCGCTAGAAATAATTTCATTCGTATTTGTGTTTTAATCACAACAATATAGGCTGTCTACCCAGAGTTATGGCCCGTATTTTGACAGCATTTTGCGGAGGACTAAGTGTGCATGGTGGTCCTTTAAGGTATGAAGAAATTATCTAAATGTAAAAGTCATGTGATTTCCTAAAAGAGGAGAACCTAAGCTTTAATTTGGATATAAATTTGTCGGCCTCCCTTAAAAACTTTTAAAGTTATAACCGTCGCTAGAAATAATTTCATTCGTATTTGTGTTTTAATCACAACAATATAGGCTGTCATGTCTACCCTGAGTTATGGCCCGTATTTTGACAGCATTTTGCGGAGGGTTCAGTGTGCATCGAGGCCATTTAAGGTATGAAGAAATTATCTAAATGTAAAAGTCATGTGATTTCCTAAAAGAGGAGAACCTAAGCTTTAATTTGGATATAAATTTGTCGGCCTCCCTTAAAAACTTTTAAAGTTATAACCGTCGCTAGAAATAATTTCATTCGTATTTGTGTTATAATCACAACAATATAGGCTGTCTACCCTGAGTTATGGCCCGTATTTTGACCGTATTTTGCGGAGGGTTCAGTGTGCATGGAGGCCATTTAAGGTATGAAGAAATTATCTAAATGTAAAAGTCATGTGATTTCCTAAAAGAGGAGAACCTAAGCTTTAATTTGGATATAAATTTGTCGGCCTCCCTTAAAGACTTTTAAAGTTATAACCGTCGCTAGAAATAATTTCATTCGTATTTGTGTTTTAATCACAACAATATAGGCTGTCTACCCTGAGTTATGGCCCGTATTTTGACAGTATTTTGCGGAGGGCTAAGTGTGCATGGTGGTCCTTTAAGGTATGAAGAAATTATCTAAATGTAAAAGTCATGTGATTTCCTAAAAGAGGAGAACCTAAGCTTTAATTTGGATATAAATTTGTCGGCCTCCCTTAAAAACTTTTAAAGTTATACCCGTCGCTAGAAATAATTTCATTCGTATTTGTGTTTTAATCACAACAATGTCGGGTGTTTACCCTGAGTTATGGCCCGTATTTTGACCGTATTTTACTGAGGACTAAGTGTGCATGGAGGCCGTTTAAGGTATGAAGAAATTGTCTAAATGTAAAAGTCATGTGATTTCCTAAAAGAGGAGAACCAAAGCTTTAATTTGGATATAAATTTGTCGGCCTCCCTTAAAAACTTTTAAAGTTATAACCGTCGCTGATAGAAGAGAACCATCTGCACCACTCCTTAGAGAGCTTCATTGGTTACCAGTTGACGCTCGGGTAATCTTTAAACTCATGTTATTCACCTTTAAAAGTTTCCATGGACTACTTCCATCTTATCTGGCCGAATTCCTTACTCAGTACATCCCGAGTAGATCCAATCTAAGGTCAGGTGACGATACACTTCTTCTCAACATTCCCCGAACCAAGCGCACTGTTGGAGATAAGGCTTTCTATGCAGCCGCTCCCCGGCTCTGGAACTCTCTACCTGCCTCTGTTCGCCAATGTACCACGACTCAAAGTTTTAAGAAGGCCCTCAAATTTCATATGTTTCCAAAAATGTAGGTTCCCCGCCTTACGATTGCTTCGTGCTTTGTTTTGGTGTTTTTTTTTCTTTGTTCTGTTTGTTGTATTTGTAAGATTGTAGGGTATTGCAGTAGTGTATGATTGTATTTTACTTTTAGTCGGTAGCGTAAGTTTTGTAAAGCGCTTTGGCCATTTTTTTGATAAGGCGCTATATAAATGCCTTTTATTATTATTATTATTAGAAATAATTTCATTCGTATTTGTGTTTTAATCACAACAATATAGGCTGTCTACCCTGAGTTATGGCCCGTATTTTGACAGTATTTTGCGGAGGGCTCAGTGTGCATGGAGGCCATTTAAGGTATGAAGAAATTATCTAAATGTAAAAGTCATGTGATTTCCTAAAAGAGGAGAACCTAAGCTTTAATTTGGATATAAATTTGTCGGCCTCCCATAAAAACTTTTAAAGTTATAACCGTCGCTAGAAATAATTTCATTCGTATTTGTGTTTTAATCACAACAATATAGGCTGTCTACCCTGAGTTATGGCCCGTATTTTGACCGTATTTTGCGGAGGGTTCAGTGTGCATGGAGGCCATTTAAGGTATGAAGAAATTATCTAAATGTAAAAGTCATGTGATTTCCTAAAAGAGGAGAACCTAAGCTTTAATTTGGATATAAATTTGTCGGCCTCCCTTAAAAACTTTTAAAGTTATAACCGTCGCTAGAAATTATTTCATTCGTATTTGTGTTTTAATCACAACAATATAGGCTGTCTACCCTGAGTTATGGCCCGTATTTTGACAGTATTTTGCGGAGAGTTAAGTGTGCATGGTGGTCCTTTAAGGTATGAAGAAATTATCTAAATGTAAACGTCATGTAATTTACTAAAAGAGGAGAACCTAAGCTTTAATTTGGATATAAATTTGTCGGCCTCCCTTAAAAACTTTTAAAGTTATAACCGTCGCTAGAAATAATTTCATTCGTATTTGTGTTTTAATCACAACAATGTCGGGTGTTTACCCTGAGTTATGGCCCGTATTTTGACCGTATTTTACTGAGGACTAAGTGTGCATGGAGGCCGTTTAAGGTATGAAGAAATTGTCTAAATGTAAAAGTCATGTGATTTCCTAAAAGAGGAGAACCTAAGCTTTAATTTGGATATAAATTTGTCGGCCTCCCTTAAAAACATTTAAAGTTATAACCGTCGCTAGAAATAATTTCATTCGTATTTGTGTTTTAATCACAACAATATAGGCTGTCTACCCTGAGTTATGGCCCGTATTTTGACAGCATTTTGCGGAGGGTTCAGTGTGCATCGAGGCCATTTAAGGTATGAAGAAATTATCTAAATGTAAAAGTCATGTGATTTCCTAAAAGAGGAGAACCTAAGCTTTAATTTGGATATAAATTTGTCGGCCTCCCTTAAAGACTTTTAAAGTTACAACCGTCGCTAGAAATAATTTCATTCGTATTTGTGTTTTAATCACAACAATATAGGCTGTCTACCCTGAGTTATGGCCCGTATTTTGACAGTATTTTGCGGAGGGCTAAGTGTGCATGGTGGTCCTTTAAGGTATGAAGAAATTATCTAAATGTAAAAGTCATGTGATTTCCTAAAAGAGGAGAACCTAAGCTTTAATTTGGGTATAAATTTGTCGGCCTCCCTTAAAAACTTTTAAAGTTATAACCGTCGCTAGAAATAATTTCATTCGTATTTGTGTTTTAATCACAACAATGTCACGTGTTTACCCTGAGTTATGGCCCGTATTTTGACCGTATTTTACTGAGGACTAAGTGTGCATGGAGGCCGTTTAAGGTATGAAGAAATTGTCTAAATGTAAAAGTCATGTGATTTCCTAAAAGAGGAGAACCAAAGCTTTAATTTGGATATAAATTTGTCGGCCTCCCTTAAAAACCTTTAAAGTTATAACCGTCGCTGATAGAAGAGAACCATCTGCACCACTCCTTAGAGAGCGTCATTGGTTACCAGTTGACGCTCGGGTAATCTTTAAACTCATGTTATTCACCTTTAAAAGTTTCCATGGACTACTTCCATATTATCTGGCCGAATTCCTTACTCAGTACATCCCGAGTAGATCCAATCTAAGGTCAGGTGACGATACACTTCTTCTCAACATTCCCCGAACCAAGCGCACTGTTGGAGATAAGGCTTTCTATGCAGCCGCTCCCCGGCTCTGGAACTCTCTACCTGCCTCTGTTCGCCAATGTACCACGACGGTTAATTCAAAAACTTTTATAAACCCCTGAAATTTTGATTATGCCCAAAATGAATTACCCTAATAATCATTGTTTTAGAATAGGTTTTAATTTTCTTAAAGTTTTAAAGAAACTAGTTAATTTGTAAATTGGTTAAAAAACTTTAAGTTACTCCTAGAAAATTTATTTTTTTAAAAAGGTGTTCCTTATGAATTTTAAATTTAGAGGTTTAGAGGCTAGTTATAGTATAAATGTAAGCATGTATTTCAAAGGAACCCCCGTTTATTTGTATAATTTTAATCTAAAATTGTTCCTAAAGCCATTGTTTAAGTCTTTTAATGTACTTAGTATTTTTAATTTTTAAGATTGTTTTAAATTTATATAATAGGCTGAAAACCCCTTTTGGAAACATGTGGCTTTTAAAACCGCTTAATTTTAAATCTGTGCCTATTAACAATTAGGTCCGAGTCCTTAACATTGCTAGTTCCGGCCGGTTTGAATTTTATATTTGTTTCAATCTTCTTATTAATTTTTAACCTCAAGTTTAATCAAAGGGATTCTTAACATCCCTATTGTGTAATTTCTCGTTTGTTTTAATTTATTTTTCATTTGTTTTAGAGTATTGTATCTTGCCATTTAAGGTTCGATATTTTAAATAGTTTTAAAATTTTTGTTTTTGTTGTCCATTATTTATATTGTCTTTAAGTTTGCCTTTGTTTAAAAAGGTTCCTATTATGTTTTGATTTTCTGATTTTTTGATTTGGAATTAAATTTAATTATTGTCGGATAACTGAATTTATTTTGAAACCATTAAATTTGATTTTAAGGTAATATATTTATTGTTTACCACTAAAATTACCGTTATAGCTTTTTAAGATTTTAAGTTATGTGCCTTAATTGAAATTATTAATTAGAAAAATTTCATGGAGACCTAATTTAATGAATTTTCCTTTAAATTTTGATTTTAAGAGAATAATTTTGGGTTTGGGTTAAAAACTAAAGCTGTTCCAAAACCTATTTATTTATAAAATGGTTTAAATTTAAGTATACCCAAATATAATTGTTGTGTTTAATAAAATTTTAAATTAAAGTGTTTCTTTAGAGTTCATGAATTTTGTTAAAAATAAAATGTAAATTTCATTTTAAATAGACATGTATGTAGAAATTTTAAAATTTAAAAGTTAAGTGTCTAGAAATAATTTGATTTTTTTAAAAATATAGCTTACCCTAGTTTCTTGAATATTTCTAGTTTACCTTAGGGAAAATTATAGTATTATTAAAAAGGAACTTTATGGAATTTTCTTTAAATTTAGTTTAAAGGAGAATATTAATTGTATTTGTGTTTTAAAAATTAGTTACTGGTAATTTTCCTTTTTACTAAAAGGTTTTAAGATTTAAAATTTATTTTAATAAAGTCATGTGTTTCAAGGAACCAAATTTATTTGTATAAATTAGTCTAAAAATTAAACTTTAAGAAAATTGCCTCCTTAAGAGTCAGTTACGTTGATTAAACTTATTTTTAAAATTGGTTTCTTTAGCCGATTACCAAGTGTCGTGACATAGTGAATTTTATAAATTCCGAACCAAGCATTTGGAATTTTGGCCCGACCTTAATCACTCCCATAAACCACGACAATTTAAGAACTAAATTCATTAATTTCCTATTCTTTCCGTTTTTGTTTTATTTTGTTTTTTTAGTAGTTTATTTTTTTGTGTGTTTTTTAACTTTTTTTTGATGGGGTATAAATGCCTTTTTTTATTTAAATTTTCACGTTTTTTTAAAAGCTATATGTTTTGTTTTGCAATTTCGGGGTTGTGTTATACATTTAGGTTATTATGAAATTGAGATTTCAAGGATTCTTATTGGTATAAATTTTGGCCCCTTATTTTAAATAAACCTATATTTAATATTTGTTTTAACACAAAATTTACCTATTATGTATTTGTTTTTAGGGGTTCAGTGTGATGGCCTATATGAAGAATTAGAAAACATGTGATTTCAAAGGAGAATAATTTTTATAAATTGTCGGCCTAAAAACTTTTAAGTTATACTTAGAATATTTTTTTTTAAAATAAAGTTTACCCTTTATGGCCGTATTTGACCGTATTTTACGAGGATGTGCATGAGGCTTTAAAGTTGAGAAATTGTCTAATGTAAAGTCATGTGATTTTAAAGGGAGAACAATTTAATTTGATATAAATTTGTTGGGCTACTTAAAAACTTTAATTATTACCTCGTAAAAAATTCGTATGATTTTGTTTTGATCAAACAATAGGCTTCACCTTTATGGTCTGATTTCAATTTACTGGACATACTTAGTACAAAGTATCAAATTAAAGTCATGTGACTTCCAAAAGGGGAAACAGCTTATTTGGATAAATTTGGTCTCCCTTAAGACTTTAAACCCACCTCTTTGAAATACTCAATTTCCTATTTTGTTAATCCAACAATTGGTGCTACCGGTTGCTGTATTTGAATATTTTGCGGGTTTGATTTGTTGTTGATGAAGATTCTATATATAAATCATTTATTTCAAAAGTAATTAGCTTTTAATTTGGTTTTTGGCCTTTAAAACTTTTTAATTATCGTTAGAAATAATTTCATTCTCATTTGTTTATCACAACAATATGTAACTTACCCTGATATGTCGTTTTTGACGTATTTTACTGAGGATTATGGGCCATTTAATAAGAAATTGTTCATGTAAAGTCATGTATTTCTAAGAGGAGAACCAATTATGGATATAATTGTCGGCCTCTAAAACTTTAGTTATAACGGAGAAAGAATTGCATTTAGGCGTTTTAATACACGAATAAATAGTTTCACCTTAAATTTATGGACTACCATTATTGGCGATTTTAATCAAACATTCCGGATGTTTACCATTAAGCCCGTATTGACCGAATTTTTCTAGACTAAGGCATGAGGCCGTTTAAGGATAAGAATTGTCTAATGTAAGTCATGATTTCCTCAAGGAACCTAACTTTAATTTGAATAAATTTCGCTCCTTAAAAATTTAAAGTTATAAGTCAAATAATTTTTCTTTGGTTTAACCAAATTGGCTTTACTGAGTTATGGCCGTTTTTGCAGCTTTTCGGGGTTGTAGATGAGGCCATTAAGTTATGAGATTTCTAAATTAGTCGTGATTCCTGAAACCTAGCTTTAATTTGGATATAAATTTGTCCCTCTTAAAACTTTAAATTAAACCGTGCTAAATATTTCATTCTATTTGTGTTTTAATCACAACAATATAGGCTGTCTACCCTGAGTTATGGCCCGTATTTTGACAGTATTTTGCGGAGGCTAGTGTGCATGGAGGCCTTTTAAGGTATGAAGAAATTATCTAAATGAAAAGTCATGTGATTTCCTAAAGGAGAACCTAAGTTTAATTTGGATATAAATTTGTCGGCCTCCATAAAACTTTTAAAGTTAACCCGTCGCTAGAAATAATTTCATTCGTATTTGTGTTTAATCACAACAATGTCAGTGTTTACCCTGAGTTATGGCCCGTATTTTGACCGTATTTTCTGAGGCTAAGTGTGCATGGGCCATTTAAGGTTGAAGAAATTTCTAAATGTAAAGTCATGTGATTTCCTAAAGGAGAACCAAGCTTTAATTTGGATATAAATTTGTCGCCTCCTTAAAAACTTTAAAGTTATAACCGTCGCTGATAAATACCATTGCATCCTTAAACAATTGGTTCAGTTACCTGAGTTAAACTCTGTTTTCACTTTAAGTTTCCATGGACCATTTATTGGCAATTCTTCTAGTAACCCAATGTCAATTAGGCGGCGTATTCTTTAACTTCCCCGAAAGCGCCTTTGGAATAAGGCTTTATGACCGTCCCGCTTGGAACTCTCACCTGCCTTGTGCTAATGTACCGACTCAAAGTTTTAAACTCAAATTCATAGTTTAAAAGTTTCCCTGTTGCTCGTTTTTTTGGGTTTTCTTTGCTCTGTTGTGTATTAAGTGTGGTATTGCATGTTTTTTTTTACTTTAATCATGGTAAGTTTTAGGCTTTGCATTTTTGAAAGGCGTTTAAATGCCTTTATTTTATTATTAAATATTCATTCGATTTTGTTTAATCACAACAATATAGGTTCACCTGAGTTTGGCCCGTATTTTGACAGTATTTTGCGGGTCTTGTGGGCTTGTATGAAATTTTAAATGTAAAAGTCAGTATTTCAAGAGGAGAACTACTTAATTTGGTATAAATTTGTGCCTCTTAAAATTTTAAAGTTATAACTCTAATAATTTATTGATTTTTAATCACTTGGTTTACCATTATGGCCCGTATTTTGCCGATTTTGCGAGGGTTATTGCATGAGGGCTTTAAGGTTGAAGATAGCTAATGTAAAAGAATGATTTCTAAAGAAATTATTATTAAATTTGTGCCCCTTAAATTTAAGTTATACCGTCCTAAAATAATTTTATTTGTGTTTAATCACAACAATTCGGATGTTTACCTAGTTTGCGTATTTTGACCGTATTTTAGGTATGTGCAGGAGGCCTTTAGTGAAGAAATTGTCTAAATTAAAGTCATGATTTCTAAAGAGGAACTAACTTTATTGATATAATTTGTCGCTCTAAAACTTTAAAGTTATAACGTCGCTAGAAATAATTTCATTTATTTGGTGTTTTAATCACAACAATATAGGCTTCTACCCTGAGTTATGGCCGTATTTTGAACATTTTGGAGGTTCAGTGTGCTCGGGCCATTTAAGGTATGAAGAAATTTCAATGTAAAAGTCATATGATTTTAAAGGGAGAACATTTTAAACTTTATTTGAATTTAAATATGTCGTAGAACTCTTAAAGTTTTTAAAAGTTTACCTGAGTATGCTAGTAATTTCATTGATTTGTGTTTTAATCACAAAATATACTACTGGTATGGCCGTATTTTGACAGAGCGGAGCTAAATGTCATGGTGGCCTTTAGTGAAGTTATCAAATGTAAAGTCATGATTTCAAAGAAACCTGTTTAATTTGGTATATTGTGCCTCCTTAAACTTTTAAGTTATCGTCTGAAATATTTCATTCGTATTTGTTAATCCAACAATAGGTTTACCTGATATCGTATTTGACCATTTTCTGAGACTTAAAGTGATAGCCATTTAAGGTATGAAATTCTAAATGAAAGTCATTGATTCAGGAGGAACCTAAGCTTTAATTTGATATAAAATTTCGGCTCTTCAAATTTCAATTATAACTCGTATCAATAGAGAATACACTCCTATGCGTCATTGTTGCAGTAAGGCTTGTACTTCCTCTGATTCACCTATTTCCATGGACACTCCAATTTAGAAGCCCAATTCAAGTTCAATGGTCTGCCTTACGTTTCTCTTTTGCGGTTTTTTTGTTTTTTTTGAGTTGGATTCTATGTTGTTGCATTTACAGTCATTTAAGGTATTTATAGTTTCCAAATTAGGCGCTTAAATGCTTTTTATTTTGTGAAATTTTTTCGTTTGTGTTTAAATAGGGTAGCTACTGATTATCTTTATGGATAAGTTTTGAAGCCTTGCCAGGCTTTAAGGATAAAATGTTTAATTAATATAAAATAATTTCATTGTGTGTTTAACACAACAATTGGTATACCAGTTTGGCCCTATTTTAAGTATTACGCAGAAATATTCATGTGCATGGGCTTTAAGGTATAAAAATTATCTAAATTAAGTCATGTATTTCTAAAGGGAACCTAGCTAATTTGGTATAATTTGAGGCCTTTAAAAATTTTAAATTAAACGTCTAAATGATTTCCTAAAGTGGTTTTAACCTATAATTGGTTAACTGTTTGGCCTATTTTACCTATTTTAGTATCACGTGCTGGAGCATTTAGATTTAAGAAATATCTAAATGTAAAAGTCATGTGATTTCCTAAAAGAGGAGAACCTAAGCTTTAATTTGGATATAAATTTGTCGGCCTCCTTAAAAACTTTTAAAGTTATACCCGTCGCTGAAATAATTTCATCTGTATTTGTGTTTTAATACAACAATGTCGGATGTTTACCCTGAGTTATGGCCGTATTTGACCGTATTTTACTGAGGACTAAGTGCATGGAGGCCGTTTAAGGTATGAAGAAAATTTTCTAAATGTAAAAGTCATGTGATTTCTAAAAGAGGAGAACCTAAGCTTTAATTTGATATAAATTTGTCGGCCTCCTTAAAAACATTTAAGTTATAACTGTCGCTAGAAATAATCTATCTGTATTTGTGTTTTAATCACAAAATATAGGCTGTCTACCCTGAGTTATGGCCTCGTATTTTGACAGCATTTTGGAGGGTTCAGTGGCATCGAGGCTATTTAAGGTATGAAGAAATTATCTAAATGTAAAGTCATGTGATTTCCTAAAGAGGAGAACCTAGCTTTAATTTGGATATAAATTTGTCGGCCTCCTTAAAGACTTTAAAGTTACAACCGTCGCTAGAAATAATTTCATTCGTATTTGTGTTTTAATCACAACAATATAGGCTGTCTACCCTGAGTTATGGCCCGTATTTTGACAGTATTTTGCGTAGGGCTAAGTTTGCATGGTGGTCCTTTAAGGTATGAAGAAATTATCTAAATGTAAAAGTCATGTGATTTCCTAAAGAGGAGAACCTAAGCTTTAATTTGGTATAAATTTGTCGCCTCCTTAAAACTTTT
This sequence comes from Zoroaster sp. YZ-2022, assembly GCA_029582265.1. Taxonomy (NCBI): domain Eukaryota; kingdom Metazoa; phylum Echinodermata; class Asteroidea; order Forcipulatida; family Zoroasteridae; genus Zoroaster; species Zoroaster sp. YZ-2022. The sequence goes on from CM055826.1 coordinate 65,188, forward strand.
AAAGTTATACCCGTCGCTAGAAATAATTTCATTCGTATTTGTGTTTTAATCACAACAATGGGTGTTTACCCTGAGTTATGGCCCGTATTTTGACCGTATTTTACTGAGGACTAAGTGTGCATGGAGGCATTTAAGGTATGAAGAAATTGTCTAAATGTAAAGTCATGTGATTTCCTAAAGAGGAGAACCAAAGCTTTAATTTGGATATAAATTTGTCGGCCTCCTTAAAAACCTTTAAAGTTATAACCGTCGCTGATAGAAGAGAACCATCTGCACCATTTCCTTAGAGAGCGTCATTGTACCAGTTGACGCTCGAATCTTTAAACTCATGTTATTCACCTTAAAAGTTTCCATGGACTACTTCCATATTATCTGGCCGAATTCTACCAGTACATCCTGAGTAGATCCAATCTAAGGTCAGGTGACGATACACTTCTTCTCAACATTCCCGAACCAAGCGCACTGTTGGAGATAAGGCTTTATGCAGCCGCTTCCGGCTCTGGAACCTCTACCTGCCTCTGTTCGCCAATGTACCACGACTCAAAGTTTTAAGAAGGCCTCAAATTTCATATGTTTCAAAATGTGGTTCCGCCTTACGATTGCTTCGTGCTTTGTTTTGGTGGTTTTTTTTCTTTGTTCTGTTTGTTGTATTTGTAAGATTGTAGGGTATTGCAGTAGTGTATGATTGTATTTTACTTTTAGTCGGTAGTGTAAGTTTTGTAAAGCGCTTTGGCCATTTTTTTGATAAGGCGCTATATAAATGCCTTTTATTATTATTATTATTAGAAATAATTTCATTCGTATTTGTGTTTTAATCACAACAATATAGGCTGTCTACCCTGAGTTATGGCCCGTATTTTGACAGTATTTTGCGGAGGGCTCAGTGTGCATGGAGGCCATTTAAGGTATGAAGAAATTATCTAAATGTAAAAGTCATGTGATTTCCTAAAAGAGGAGAACCTAAGCTTTAATTTGGATATAAATTTGTCGGCCTCCCTTAAAAACTTTTAAAGTTATAACCGTCGCTAGAAATAATTTCATTCGTATTTGTGTTTTAATCACAACAATATAGGCTGTCTACCCTGAGTTATGGCCCGTATTTTGACCGTATTTTGCGGAGGGTTCAGTGTGCATGGGGGCCATTTAAGGTATGAAGAAATTATCTAAATGTAAAAGTCTGTGATTTCCCAAAAAAGGAGAACCTAAGCTTTAATTTGATATAAATTTGTTTGGCCTCCTTAAAACTTTTAAAGTTATACCTGTCGCTAGAAATAATTTCATTCGTATTTGTGTTTAATCACAACAATGTCGGTGTTTACCCTGAGTTATGGCCCGTATTTTGACCGTATTTTACTGAGGACTAATGTGCATGGAGGCCATTTATGTATGAAGAATGTATTTGTGTTTTAATCACAACAATATAGGCTGTCTACCCTGAGTTATGGCCCGTATTTTGACAGTATTTTGGAGGGCTCAGGTGTATGGAGGCATTTAAGGTATGAAGAAATTATCTAAATGTAAAAGTCATGTGATTTCCTAAAAGGAGAACCTAAACTTTAATTTGGATATAAATTTGTCGGCCTCCTTAAAAACTTTTAAAGTTATAACCGTCGCTAGAAATAGTTCATTCGTATTTGTGTTTTAATCACTACAATATAGGGGTTTTCTACCCTGAGTTATGGCCCGTATTTTGACAGCATTTTTCGGAGGGCTAAGTGTGCATAGTGGTCCTTTAAGGTATGAAGAAATGATCTAAATGTAAAAGTAATGTGATTTCCTAAAAGGAGAACCTAAGCTTTAATTTGGATATAAATTTGTCAGCAACCCATAAAAACGTTTAAAGTTATAACCGTCGCTAGAAATAATTCCATTCATTTGTGTTATAATCACAACAATATAGGCTGTCTACCCTGAGTTATGGCCCGTATTTTGACCGTATTTTGCGGAGGGTTCAGTGTGCATGGAGGCCATTTAGGGGATGAAGAAATTATCTAAATGTAAAAAATCATTTATTTCCTAAAAGGAGAACCTAAGCTTTAATTTGGATATAATTTGTCGGCCTCCTTAAAACTTTTAAAGTTATAACCGTCCTAGAAATAATTTCATTCATGTTTGTTTTAATCACAACAATATAGGCTGTCTACCTGAGTTATGGCCGTATTTTGACAGTATTTTGCGGAGAGTTAAGTGTGCATGGTGGTCCTTTAAGGTATGAAGAAATTATCTAAATGTAAAGTCATGTGATTTACTAAAAGGAGAACCTAAGCTTTAATTTGGATATAATTGTCAGCCTCCCTTAAAAACTTTTAAAGTTATAACCGTCGCTAGAAATAATTTCATTCGTATTGTGTTTTAATCACAACCATATAGGCTGTCTACCCAGAGTTATGGCCCGTATTTTGACAGAATTGTTCGGAGGACTAAGTGTGCATGGTGGTCCTAGTATGAAGAAATTATCTAAATGTAAAAGTCATGTGATTTCCTAAAGGAGAACCTAAGCTTTAATTTGGATATAATTTGTCGCCTCCTTAAAAACTTTTAAAGTTATAACCGTCGCTAGAAATAATTTCATTCGTATTTGTGTTTAATCACAACAATATAGGCTGTCATGTCTACCCTGAGTTATGGCCGTATTTTGACAGCATTTTGCGGAGGGTTCAGTGTGCATCGAGGCCATTTAAGGTATGAAAAATTATCTAAATGTAAAAGTCATGTGATTTCCTAAAAGAGGAGAACCTAAGCTTTAATTTGGATATAAATTTGTCGGCCTCCCTTAAAAACTTTTAAAGTTATAACCGTCGCTAGAAATAATTTCATTCGTATTTGTGTTATAATCACAACAATATAGGCTGTCTACCCTGAGTTATGGCCCGTATTTTGACCGTATTTTGCGGAGGGTTCAGTGTGCATGGAGGCCATTTAAGGTATGAAGAAATTATCTAAATGTAAAAGTCATGTGATTTCCTAAAGAGAGAACCTAAGCTTTAATTTGGATATAAATTTGTCGGCCTCCATAAAGACTTTTAAAGTTACAACCGTCGCTAGAAATAATTTCATTCGTATTTGTGTTTTAATCACAACAATATAGGCTGTCTACCCTGAGTTATGGCCGTATTTTGACAGTATTTTGCGGAGAGTTAAGTGTGCATGGTGGTCCTTTAAGGTTGAAGAAATTATCTAAATGTAAAAGTCATGTGATTTACTAAAAAGGAGAACCTAAGCTTTAATTTGGATATAAATTTTTCGCCTCCCTTAAAACTTTAAAGTTATCAGTTGATAGCTTAGGTTGAAAATTCTTAAAGTCCGTTACCAGTATGGGAATTTAACTATTATAACCCCTTTTTGGATTATTTGGCTAAAATTCACGTTAAATATATTAACTGCGATAGATTGCCCTTAAATTTATGACAGTTCGCTGGTAATCTAATCTTAAATCGGTTTCAAGCCCGAATTTACTAGTTATTAGTCCTCAATCATGTTACTTCCTTAAGCAGCACTGTTGGGAGTTTTTTTCGGTTAAAGCTTTTCCTTCCTGCTCTGATTTGCCTCTGTTATCCAAGCTCAATTAAGGTCATTTCTTTTTCCAATTGTTCCCCTTAGTCGCTTTGTTTTGTTTTTTTCTTTTGTGTATGATTGTAGAAAAGCTTGCATTTGGGGCTTAATTTACTTTTTTTATATATTTGAAATACTTCGTATTTTTGGTTAATCACAATATACTGTTATTTATTATGTTTTTTTGCAGTATTTGTGTTTCATTAAAGAGGCATTAGTATGAAATTCCCATTTGAAAGTTTTGCTAAAGGGAAAATTTTAATTTAAAAATTATTGATTTAAAAAGTTTAAAGTTATAACCAGCTAATTTTCATTATTTGGTTCCAAAATGTCAGGTTTAAGTTATGGCAGAAATATTTAGTATTTTCTGGGCTAAATGTCATGGTGTTTATAAGTTATGTCTATGTAAATCATTTTATTTAAAGGGAGGAAAGTTTATTGGAAAATTTGTCAATCAAAAATTTCAAGTTAAACCCTATTGGAACATCTGCACCTCCTTAAACTTAGGTTATTACTCGCTTTTAAACTCATGTTCTCCTTAAGTTCCATGTTTCCATTACTGGAATTCTCTAACATTTATTAAATCTCGGTCATACATCTTTTCTACAATTCCAACCCAAATACTGTAGACAATCAAGGTCGGTATGACCGCTTCTCGGTTCGACCAGCGCCTGTTGGAATAAGACTTAAATTTTAAAGCCCTGAATTTCTATGTTTAATTTTCCATACAAAGTTAGATGCCTCATTTTTTTTTTTCCTAATGTATTTTTTGGGTTTTCAGTACTTATTTGTTTTTTCTTTGTTTGTCGTAGTTTGTAAAGTTTGGAGTTTTGAAGGTTTAATTTTATTATTATTAATGAAAATTTGCATTTTTGGTAACCAACTAAATGTATTATTTGATTAACCTTTTTACGTTTTTCAAAATCAGTGCATGGTATTTGGGATAGAAATTATTTAGGAGGCTCGATTTCAGGACCAATTTTATGGATATAAATTATCTAAATAAAAGTCTGTGATTTCCTAAAGGAACCTAAGCTTTAATTTGGATTAATTTGTGGCATCACTAAAATTTAAAGTTATAACCGGGATGAATTTGACATTTTAGAAAAATTATGTTTCCTTTAGGGTATTTGAAATATTAAGTAAAAAGTGATTCTAAAGGGACCTAGTTTAAGGGTATAATGTACAAAGTCTATTCTAAAATGAGAACCTAGCTAATTCCATATAAATTGTGTTTCAAACTATAGCTTCTACCGTAGAATCCCCATTTGGGTTTTTTACGATCAGTGTTCCCCAGGCCCTAATTTAAAAAATTTAAAGTATCATGCTTAGAAACTAAGCTTTAATTTGGATTAAATTTTGTCTTTAAAATTAAAAGTAACGTATGAATAATTTTCGTATTGTTTAACTAAATATAGGCGTCCTAATAATTATCCGTATTTTTTATATTATATAGAGTATTCTGTGGTTTTACCGTATGAATTATCTCTGAGTTAGTGTTTTCTAAGTTGAATTTAATGGAAAATAATTGTATTCTAAAAACTAATTATTCCTGATAGAATAATTCATTTTTAATTTAATAAACAAGTCAGTTAATATTTATCGTTTTTACCAAATTGGGCTAGTTAATGAGCCCGTTTTGAAGATTTTGGCTAATGTGCAGTAGCCGTTTAAGGTATGAAGAAATGCTTTTAAATTAAATCATTGTGCCTCCTAAAAAGTTAAAGTTAATGGTATATTGTCAGCCTCCTAAAATTTAAAGTTATAACCTCGTTAAGATACCTCGATCTTTCTATGAATTCATTTAAAGTTCCTGGTATCTTATATTATTGCATTTAAGTTCCATGGATAGTCCAATTTAAGGTAGTTACTACTTCTCCAGTATTCAAAAACGACTGTTGGGTATCTTTATCACCGTCCAGCTCTGTTAAACGCTTTTTGCTGTCACGCTCAAATTCGAGCCTCATTTCTATGTTTCCGAAAGTGTTTAAGGAATTTCATCTGTTTAAAATTTTTTTCTTTTGTCTTGTGTTGTGGTGGAGTTTTGATTGTATTTTATTTTATCGGTAGTAAGTTTGTAAATTTACATTTTGGATAAGGTTTAATCTTTAATTTCATTTTGATAACCTTTTATGTCTTTTAATCATTATTTGATGTTTCCTGTTTGCTTATCTACATATTGGGGCCGTTCTGGAGGCCATTTAAGGTTGGAATTCTAATGTGAAGAGGATTTTAGAAGAGAATCTAACTTAAGTGAATTATTTGCCTCTGAAAATTTAATTAAATTTGAACCTCAATTCGTTTAAGTTTAACCCGCAAAATGCTTCTCATTGTGTTTTTCCATTTGATAGTTTTTGAGTTAAGTGGTGTATTTTCAGGTTGAGAGATTTAATGTAGGGGCTTAGTTATGAAAAATAGACCTAATTTAATTTGGATACTAAGGAAAACCCTTAAATTTTTAAATTATCGTCGGAAAAATTCTTTAATTTTTAATCAAAAAATTCTGTTTCCTGATTTGCGTATTTTGCGGATTTTACCCAGGATAAGGCATTGCCGTAATATGAGAATTGTCATGGAGCCTTAGTTTAAAGGGAAACAAATTTCATTTGATTTAAAGTTGCGCCTAATTTAAATTTATAAAGTTGTCCCTCCTATAAAACTTACCCTCGTTAAGGCTCATTGACATTACGTGGGTAAGTTAACGCTGTATCCTTTGAAATTCATGACTACCCATTTAGTTCCTGGAATTCCTTTATTCTAGTAATTAGTCGTAGATACACTTCCTTTTAAAATTCCCGAACAAGCCTGTTGGATAACTTTCTTCAACATCCCCGCCCGACTTTGGCCTGCTTTTCTTATGCTCCCCTGGAAGTTTAGAGGCCCAATTTCAGTTCAAAATTTTAAGTCCCATTCATTGTTTCCGTATTTGTTTATTTTTTTTCGTTTTTTTTTTTTTTGTAGTTGTATTTGTAGATTGATTTCTTTAGTGTAGTAGTTTTGTAACTTGGTAATTTTTGATAAGGCGCTATATAAATGCCTTTATTATTATTATTAGAAATAATTTCATTCGTATTTTGTGTTTAATCACAACAATATAGGCTCATCTGAGTTATGGCCCGTATTTTGGACAGTATTTTGCGAGGGCTCAGTGTGCAGCATGGAGTGTCATTTAAGGTATGAAGAAATTATCTAAATGTAAAGTCATGTGATTTCCTAAAAGAGGAGAACCTGCTTTAATTTGGATATAAATTGTCGGCCTCCCTAACAACTTTTAAAGTTATAAACCGTCGCGTTAGAATAATTTCATCTGTATTTGTGTTTTTAATTCACTACAATATAGGTTGTTCATCTCCTGAGTTATGGTCTTATTGACAGTATTGCGGAGGCCATGCATGGTGGTCCAAGGCATGAAGAATTCATTCAAATGTAAAAGTGTGATTTCTAAGAGAGAACCTAAGCTTTTAATTTGGATATAACTTGTCGGCCTTAACAACTTTTAAAGTTATAACTGTCGCTAGGAAATAATAATTTCATTCGTATTTGTAGCAGTTCTTTTAATCATCACAACAGGTTGTCTACACCCTGAAGAGTTATGGCCCGTATTTTGACAAAGCATTTTGCGGAGGGCTAAGTGTGCATAGTGGTCCTTGCTAGGTTGAAGAAATGATCTAAATGTAAAAGTAATGTGATTTCCTAAAAGAGGAGAACCCTAAGCTTTTAATTTGGATATAATCATTTGTCGGCCTCCCTTAAACACTTCCTAAAGTTATAACCGCCGCTAGAAATAATTCCATTCGTATTTGTGTTATAATCCCACACAACAATATGGGCTGCTCTACCCTGAGTTATGGCCCGTATTTTGGAACCCGGTATTTTGCGGAGGGTTCAAAGTGTGCATGGGAGGCCAATACTTTAAGGTATGAAGAAATTGTATCTAAATGTAAAAGTCATGTGTGATTTCCTTAAAAAGGAGGAGAACCCTAAGCTTTTTAATTTGGATATAATTGTTTTGTCGGCCTCCCTTAAAAACTTTTAAAGTTATAACCGTCGCTAGAAATAATTTCATTCGTATTTGTATGTTTTTAATCACAACAATATAGGCTGTCTACCCTGAGTTATGGCCCACGTATTTTTGGACAGGTATTATTTGCGGAGAGTTAAGTGTATAGTGGTCCTTTTAAGGTATGAAGAAATTATCCTAAATGTAAAAGTCATGTGATTTACTAAAAGAGAGAGAACCTAAGCTTTGTAATTTGGATATAAATTTGTTTGGGCCTCCCTGGGAAAAACTTTTAAAGTTATAACCGTCGCTAGAAATAATTATCATTCGTATGTTGTGTTTTAATCACAACAATATAGGCTGCTCTACCCAGAGTTATGGCCCGTATTTCTTGACAGCATTTTGCGGAGGACTAAGTGTGCATGGTGGTCCTTTAAGGTATGAAGAAATTATCTAAATGTAAAAGTCATGTGATTTCCTAAACGAGGAGAACCTAAGCTTTAATTTGGATATAAATTTCTCGGCCTCCCTTAAAAAACTTTTAAAGTTATAACCGTCGCTAGAAATAAATTCATTCGTATTTGTGTTTTAATCACAACAATGTCAGGCAGGTTTACTCCTGGAGTTAATGGCCCGTATTTTGACCGTATTTTACTGAGGGCTAGAGTGTGGCATGGAGTATTGCCGTTTAAGGTATGAAGAAATTGTCTAAATCTAAAAGTCATGTGATTTCCTAAAGGAGGAGAACCTAAGCTTTAATTTGGATATAAATTTGTCGGCCTCCCTTTAAAAACTTTTAAAGTTAAGCAAACCGTCGCTAGAAATAATTTCATTCAGTATTTGTGTTTTAATCACAACAATATAGGCTGCTCTACCTGAGTTATGGCCCGTATTTTGACAGTATTTTGCGGAGGGTTCAGTGTGCATGGAGGCCATTTAAGGTATGAAGAAATTATCTAAATGTAAAAGTCATGTGATTTCCTAAAGAGGAGAACCTAAGCTTTAATTTGGATATAAATTTGTCGGCCTCCTTAAAAACTTTTAAAGTTATAACCGTCGCTAGAAATAATTTCATTCGTATTTGTGTTTTAATCACAACAATATAGGCTGTCTACCCTGAGTTATGGCCCGTATTTTGACAGTATTTTGCGGAGAGTTAAGTATGCATGGTGGTCCTTTAAGGTATGAAGAAATTATCTAAATGTAAAAGTCATGTGATTTACTAAAAGAGGAGAACCTAAGCTTTAATTTGGATATAAATTTGTCGGCCTGCCTTAAAAACTTTTAAAGTTATAACCGTCGCTAGAAATAATTTCATTCGTATTTGTGTTTTAATCACAACAATGTCGGATGTTTACCCTGAGTTATGGCCCGTATTTTGACCGTATTTTACTGAGGACTAAGTGTGCATGGAGGCCGTTTAAGGTATGAAGAAATTGTCTAAATGTAAAAGTCATGTGATTTCCTAAAAGAGGAGAACCTAAGCTTTAATTTGGATATAAATTTGTCGGCCTCCCTTAAAAACGTTTAAAGTTATAACCATCGCTGATAGAAGAGAACCATCTGCACCACTCCTTAGAGAGCTTCATTGGTTACCAGTTGACGCTCGGGTAATCTTTAAACTCATGTTATTCACCTTTAAAAGTTTCCATGGACTACTTCCATCTTATCTGGCCGAATTCCTTACTCAGTACATCCCGAGTAGATCCAATCTAAGGTCAGGTGACGATACACTTCTTCTCAACATTCCCCGAACCAAGCGCACTGTTGGAGATAAGGCTTTCTATGCAGCCGCTCCCCGCCTCTGGAACTCTCTACCTGCCTCTGTTCGCCAATGTACCACGACTCAAAGTTTTAAGAAGGCCCTCGAATTTCATATGTTTCCAAAAATGTAGGTTCCCCGCCTTACGATTGCTTCGTGCTTTGTTTTGGTTTTTTTTTTCTTTGTTCTGTTTGTTGTATTTGTAAGATTGTAGGGTATTGCAGTAGTGTATGATTGTATTTTACTTTTAGTCGGTAGCGTAAGTTTTGTAAAGCGCTTTGGCCATTTTTTTTGATAAGGCGCTATATAAATGCCTTTTTTATTATTATTATTAGAAATAATTTCATTCGTATGTTGTGTTTTAATCACAACAATATAGGCTACTCTACCCTGAGTTATGGCCCGTATTTTGACAGTATTTTGGAGGGCTGAGTGTGCATGGAGGCCATTTAAGGTATGAAGAAATTATCTAAATGTAAAAGTCATGTGATTTCCTAAAGGAGAACCCAAGCTTTAATTTGGATATATATTTGTAGTCCTCCATTAACAACTTTTATAGTTATAACCGTCTCTTATAATAATTTCATTCGTATTTGTGTTTTAATCACTACAATATAGGTTGTCTACCCTGAGTTATGGCCCGTATTTTGACAGCATTTTGCGGAGGGCTAAGTGTGCATGGTGGTCCTTTAAGGTATGAAGAAATGATCTAAATGTAAAAGTAATGTGATTTCCTAAAGGGAGAACCTAAGCTTTAATTTGGATATAAATTTGTCGGCCTCCTTAAACACTTTAAAGTTATAACCGTCGCTAGAAATAATTTCATTCGTATTTGTGTTATAATCACAACAATATAGGCTGTCTACCCTGAGTTATGGCCCGTATTTTGACCGTATTTTGCGGAGGGTTCAGTGTGCATGGAGGCCATTTAAGGTATGAAGAAATTATCTAAATGTAAAAGTCATGTGATTTCCTAAAGAGGAGAACCTAAGCTTTAATTTGGATATAAATTTGTTGACCTCCCTTAAAAAAACTTTAAAGTTATAACCGTCGCTAGAAATAATTCATTCTGTATTTGTGTTTTAATCACAACAATATAGGCTGTCTACCCTGAGTTATGGCCCGTATTTTGACAGTATTTTGCGGAGGAGGTTAAGTGTGCATGGTGGTCCTTTAGGTATGAAGAAATTATCTAAATGTAAAAGTCATGTGATTTTCTAAAACAGGAGAACCTAAGCTTTAATTTGGATATAAATTTGTCGGCCTCCCTTAAAAAATTTTTAAGTTATAACCGTCGCTAGAAATAATTTCATTCGTATTTGTGTTTTAATCACAACAATATAGGCTGTCTACCTGAGTTATGGCCTGTATTTTGACCGCATTTTGCAGCACTTTGGAGGACTAAGTGTGCATGGTGGTCCTTTAAGGTATGAAGAAATTATCTAAATGTAAAAGTGTATGATTTCTAAAAAGAGGAGAACTTAAGCTTTAATTTGGATATAAATTTGTCGGCCTCCCTTAAAAACTTTTAAAGTTATAACCGTCGCTAGAATTAATTTCATTCGTATTTGTGTTTTAATCACAACAATATAGGCTGTCTACCCTGAGTTATGGCGCATATTTTGAGCGTATTTTTCGGACGGCCAAGTGTGCATGGTGGTCCTTTAAGGTATAAAGAAATTATCTAAATGTAAAAGTCATGTGATTTCCTAAAAGAGGAGAACCTAAGCTTTAATTTGGATATAAATTTGTCGGCCTCCCTTAAAAACTTTTAAAGTTACTAACCGTCGCTAGAAATAATTTCATTCGTATTTGTGTTTTAATCACAACAATATCAGGTGTTTACCTGAGTTATGGCCCGTATTTTGACATATTTTGCGGAGGGTTCAGTGTGCATGGAGGCCATTTAGGTATGAAGAAATTATCTAAATGTAAAAGTCATGTGATTTCTAAAAGAGGAGAACCTAAGCTTTAATTTGGATATAAATTTGTCAGCCTCCCTTAAAAACTTTAAAGTTATAACCGTCGCTAGAAATAATTTCATTCGTATTTGTGTTTTAATCACAACAATAGGCTGTCTACCCGAGTTGTGGCCCGTATTTTGACAGTATTTTGCGGAGGGTTCAGTGTGGTGGTCTTTAAGGTATGAAGAAATTATCTAAATGTAAAAGTCATGTGATTTCCTAAAGGAGAACCTAAGCTTTAATTTGGATATAAATTTGTCAGCCTCTTAAAAAACTTTTAAAGTTATAACCGTCGCTAGAAATAATTTCATTCGTATTTGTGTTTTAATCACAACAATATAGGCTGTCTACCCTGAAGTTATGGCCCGTATTTTGACAGCATTTTGCGGAGAGTTAAGTGTGCATGGTGGTCCTTTAAGGTATGAAGAAATTATCTAAATCTAAATGTCAGTGATTTACTAAAAGAGGAGAACCTAAGCTTTTAATTTGGATATAAATTTGTCGGCCTCCCTTAAAAACTTTTAAAGTTATAAACCGTCAAGCTAGAATAATAATTCTGTTCGTATTGTGTCTTTTAATCACAACAATATAGGCTGCTCTACCCTGAGTTATGGGCTCCGTATTTTGACAGCATATTTTGCGGAGGACTAAGTTGTGCATGGTGGTCCTTTAAGGTATGAAGAAATTATCTGAAATGTAAAAGTCATGTGATTTCCTAAAAGAGGAGAACCTAAGCTTTAATTTGGATATAAATTTGTCGGCCTCCCTTAAAAACTTTTAAGTTATAACCGTCACTAGAAATACTCATTCGTATTTGTGTTTTAATCACAACAATATAGGCTGTCTACCCATAGTTATGGCCTGTATTTTTGACAGTATTTTGTGGAGGACTAAGTGTGCATGGAGGCCGTTTAAGGTATGAAGAAATTATCTAAATGTAAAAGTCATGTGATTTCCTAAAACGAGGAGAACCTAAGCTTTAATTTGGATATAAATTTGTCGGCCTCCTTAAAATCCTTTAAAGCTACAACCGTCGCTAGAAGTATATATTCATTCGTATTGGTGTTTTAATTACAACAATGTCGGTAAGTCATCTGAGTTATGGCCCGTATTTGACCGTATTTTACCGAGGGCTACAATTTTGCATGGAGGTCGTTTACAGGTTGAAGAAATTGTTCAACTAAAAGTCATGTGATTTCCAAAAGAGAGAACCTAAGCTTTAATTTGGATATAAATTTGTCGGCCTCCTTAAAACTTTTTAAAGTTACAACTGTCGTAAGCAACAATTTCAGTCTGTATTTGTGTTTTAATCACAACAATATAGGCTCAATTCCCTGAGTTATATCCATTATTTACAGTATTTTGCGGAGGGTTCAGTGTGCATGGAGGCCATTATGGGCGAAGAAATATTCTAAATGTAAAAAATTATGATTTCCCAAAAGAGTGAGTCTCATCTTAATTTGGATATAAATTTGTCGGCCTTTAAACTTTTAAAGTTATAATGTCGCTAGAAATAATTTCATTCGTATTTTGTGTTTTTACAACAAAAACTTTTACCAGTTATGGCCCCATTTTTTACAGTGTTT
>CM055826.1:78551-95975 GCA_029582265.1 Zoroaster sp. YZ-2022
GTAACAGTGTACAGTGCTGTATTGTTTTCTGTGAAACCGCATGCAAGTTGACCGTATTTTACAGGGGGCTAAGTGTCAATGGAGGCCGTTTAAGGTATGAAGAAATTATCTAAATGTAAAAGTCATGTGATTTCCTAAAAGAGGAGAACCTAAGCTTTAATTTAGATATCAATTTTATCTGCCTCCCGTAAAAACTTGAAAAGTTATTCCCAACCTTAGAAATGTTTCTTTCGTAACAGTGTACAGTGCTGTATTGTTTGCTGTGAAACCGCATGCAAGTTGACCGTATTTTACAGGGGGTAAGTGTCCATGGAGGCCGTTTAAGGTATGAAGACATTATCCAAATTCAAAGATTTTGTGTTTTCGAGAGGAGAACCTAAGCTTTAATTTAGATATCAATTTTATCTGCCTCCCGTAAAACTTGAAAGTTATTCCCAACCTTAGAAATGTTTCTTTCGTAACAGTGTACAGTGCTATATTGTTTGCTGTGAAACCGCATGCAAGTTGACCGTATTTTACAGGGGGCTAAGTGTCCATGGAGGCCGTTTAAGGTATGAAGACATTATCCAAATTCAAAGATTTTTTGTTTTTCCGAGAGGAGAACCTAAGCTTTAATTTAGATATCAATTTTATCTGCCTCCGTAAAAACTTGAAAAGTTATTCCCAACCTTAGAAATGTTTCTTTCGTAACAGTGTACAGTGCTGTATTGTTTGCTGTGAAACCGCATGCAAGTTGACCGTATTTTACAGGGGTAAGTGTCCATGGAGGCCGTTTAAGGTATGAAGACATTATCCAAATTCAAAGATTTTGTGTTTTCCGAGAGGAGAACCTAAGCTTTAATTTAGATATCAATTTTATCTGCCTCCCGTAAAAACTTGAAAAGTTATTCCCAACCTTAGAAATGTTTCTTTCGTAACAGTGTACAGTGCTGTATTGTTTGCTGTGAAACCGCATGCAAGTTGACCGTATTTTACAGGGGGTAAGTGTCCATGGAGGCCGTTTAAGGTATGAAGACATTATCCAAATTCAAAGATTTTGTGTGTTTTCCGAGAGGAGAACCTAAGCTTTAATTTGAGATATCAATTTTATCTGCCTCCCGTAAAAACTTGAAAAGTTATTCCCAACCTTAGAAATGTTTCTTTCGTAACAGTGTACAGTGCTGTATTGTTTGCTGTGAAACCGCATGCAAGTTGACCGTATTTTACAGGGGTACGTAGTCCGTGGTGGCCGTTTAAGGTATGAAGACATTATCCAAATTCAAAGATTTTGTGTTTTTCGAGAGGAGAACCTAAGCTTTAATTTAGATATCAATTTTATCTGCCTCCCGTAAAAACTTGAAAAGTTATTCCCAACCTTAGAAATGTTTCTTTCGTAACAGTGTACAGTGCTGTATTGTTTGCTGTGAAACCGCATGCAAGTTGACCGTATTTTACAGGGGGTAAGTGTCCATGGAGGCCGTTTAAGGTATGAAGACATTATCCAAATTCAAAGATTTTGTGTTTTTTCGAGAGGGTAGAACCTAAGCTTTAATTTAGATATCAATTTTATCTGCCTCCCGTAAAAACTTGAAAAGTTATTCCCAACCTTAGAAATGTTTCTTTCGTAACAGTGTACAGTGCTGTATTGTTTGCTGTGAAACCGCATGCAAGTTGACCGTATTTTACAGGGGGTAAGTGTCCATGGAGGCCGTTTAAGGTATGAAGACATTATCCAAATTCAAAGATTTTGTGTTTTCCGAGAGGAGAACCTAAGCTTTAATTTAGATATCAATTTTATCTGCCTCCCGTAAAAACTTGAAAAGTTATTCCCAACCTTAGAAATGTTTCTTTCGTAACAGTGTACAGTGCTGTATTGTTTGCTGTGAAACCGCATGCAAGTTGACCGTATTTTACAGGGGGTAAGTGTCCATGGAGGCCGTTTAAGGTATGAAGACATTATCCAAATTCAAAGATTTTGTGTTTTCCGAGAGGAGAACCTAAGCTTTAATTTAGATATCAATTTTATCTGCCTCCCGTAAAAACTTGAAAAGTTATTCCCAACCTTAGAAATGTTTCTTTCGTAACAGTGTACAGTGCTGTATTGTTTGCTGTGAAACCGCATGCAAGTTGACCGTATTTTACAGCGGGATAGAGTCCATCGAGGCCGTTTAAGGTATGGAGACATTATCCAGAGGCAAAGATTTTGTGTTTTTCGAGAGGGAGAACCTAAGCTTTAATTTAGATATCAATTTTATCTGCCTCCCGTAAAAACTTGAAAAGTTATTCCCAACCTTAGAAATGTTTCTTTCGTAACAGTGTACAGTGCTGTATTGTTTGCTGTGAAACCGCATGCAAGTTGACCGTATTTTACAGGGGTAAGTGTCCATGGAGGCCGTTTAAGGTATGAAGACATTATCCAAATTCAAAGATTTTGTGTTTTCGAGAGGAGAACCTAAGCTTTAATTTAGATATCAATTTTATCTGCCTCCCGTAAAAACTTGAAAAGTTATTCCCAACCTTAGAAATGTTTCTTTCGTAACAGTGTACAGTGCTGTATTGTTTGCTGTGAAACCGCATGCAAGTTGACCGTATTTTACAGGGGGGTAAGTGTCCATGGAGGCCGTTTAAGGTATGAAGACATTATCCAAATTCAAAGATTTTGTGTTTTTCCGAGAGGGGAGAACCTAAGCTTTAATTTAGATATCAATTTTATCTGCCTCCCGTAAAAACTTGAAAAGTTATTCCCAACCTTAGAAATGTTTCTTTCGTAACAGTGTACAGTGCTGTATTGTTTGCTGTGAAACCGCATGCAAGTTGACCGTATTTTACAGGGGTGTAAGTGTCCATGGAGGCCGTTTAAGGTATGAAGACATTATCCAAATTCAAAGATTTTGTGTTTTTTCGAGAGGAGAGAACCTAAGCTTTAATTTAGATGGCAATTTTATCTGCCTCCCGTAAAAACTTGAAAAGTTATTCCCAACCTTAGAAATGTTTCTTTCGTAACAGTGTACAGTGCTGTATTGTTTGCTGTGAAACCGCATGCAAGTTGACCGTATTTTACAGGGGGTAAGTGTCCATGGAGGCCGTTTAAGGTATAAAGACATTATCCAAATTCAAAGATTTTGTGTTTTCGAGAGGAGAACCTAAGCTTTAATTTAGATATCAATTTTATCTGCCTCCCGTAAAAACTTGAAAAGTTATTCCCAACCTTAGAAATGTTTCTTTCGTAACAGTGTACAGTGCTGTATTGTTTGCTGTGAAACCGCATGCAAGTTGACCGTATTTTACAGGGGTAAGTGTCCATGGAGGCCGTTTAAGGTATGAAGACATTATCCAAATTCAAAGATTTTGTGTTTTCCGAGAGGGAGAACCTAAGCTTTAATTTAGATATCAATTTTATCTGCCTCTCCGTAAAAACTTGAAAAGTTATTCCCAACCTTAGAAATGTTTCTTTCGTAACAGTGTACAGTGCTGTATTGTTTGCTGTGAAACCGCATGCAAGTTGACCGTATTTTACAGGGGTAAGTGTCCATGGAGGCCGTTTAAGGTATGAAGACATTATCCAAATTCAAAGATTTTGTGTTTTCGAGAGGAGAACCTAAGCTTTAATTTAGATATCAATTTTATCTGCCTCCCGTAAAAACTTGAAAAGTTATTCCCAACCTTAGAAATGTTTCTTTCGTAACAGTGTACAGTGCTGTATTGTTTGCTGTGAAACCGCATGCAAGTTGACCGTATTTTACAGGGGTAAGTGTCCATGGAGGCCGTTTAAGGTATGAAGACATTATCCAAATTCAAAGATTTTGTGTTTTTCGAGAGGAGAACCTAAGCTTTAATTTAGATATCAATTTTATCTGCCTCCCGTAAAAACTTGAAAGGTTATTCCCAACCTTAGAAATGTTTCTTTCGTAACAGTGTACAGTGCTGTATTGTTTGCTGTGAAACCGCATGCAAGTTGACCGTATTTTACAGACGGGTAAGTGTCCATGGAGGCCGTTTAAGGTATGAAGACATTATCCAAATTCAAAGATTTTGTGTTTTTCGAGAGGGAGAACCTAAGCTTTAATTTAGATATCAATTTTATCTGCCTCCCGTAAAAACTTGAAAAGTTATTCCCAACCTTAGAAATGTTTCTTTCGTAACAGTGTACAGTGCTGTATTGTTTGCTGTGAAACCGCATGCAAGTTGACCGTATTTTACAGACGGGTAAGTGTCCATGGAGGCCGTTTAAGGTATGAAGACATTATCCAAATTCAAAGATCTTTATTATTACCCAGCGGTGTTAACCTAAGCTTTAATTTAGATATCAATTTTATCTGCCTCCCGTAAAAACTTGAAAAGTTATTCCCAACCTTAGAAATGGTTCTTTCGTAACAGTGTACAGTGCTGTATTGTTTGCTGTGAAACCGCATGCAAGTTGACCGTATTTTACAGGGGCTAAGTGTCCATGGAGGCCGTTTAAGGTATGAAGACATTATCCAAATTCAAAGATTTTGTGTTTTTCGAGAGGAGAACCTAAGCTTTAATTTAGATATCAATTTTATCTGCCGCCCGTAAAAACTTGAAAAGTTATTCCCAACCTTAGAAATGTTTCTTTCGTAACAGTGTACAGTGCTGTATTGTTTGCTGTGAAACCGCATGCAAGTTGACCGTATTTTACAGGGCTGTAAGTGTCAATGGAGTCCGTTTAAGTTATGAAGACATTATCCAAATTCAAAGATTTTGTGTTTTTCCGAGAGGGAGAACCTAAGCTTTAATTTAGATATCAATTTTATCTGCCTCACGTAAAAACTTGAAAAGTTATTCCCAACCTTAGAAATGTTTCTTTCGTAACAGTGTACAGTGCTGTATTGTTTGCTGTGAAACCGCATGCAAGTTGACCGTATTTTACAGGGGCCTAAGTGACGATGGAGGCCGTTTAAGGTATGAAGACATTATCCAAATTCAAAGATTTTGTGTTTTCGAGAGGGAGAACCTAAGCTTTAATTTAGATATCAATTTTATCTGCCTCCCGTAAAAACTTGAAAAGTTATTCCCAACCTTAGAAATGTTTCTTTCGTAACAGTGTACAGTGCTGTATTGTTTGCTGTGAAACCGCATGCAAGTTGACCGTATTTTACAGGGAAGTAAGTGTCCATGGAGGCCGTTTAAAGTATGAAGACATTATCCAAATTCAAAGATTTTGTGTTTTCGAGATGTGAGAACCTAAGCTTTAATTTAGATATCAATTTTATCTGCCTCCCGTAAAAACTTGAAAAGTTATTCCCAACCTTAGAAATGTTTCTTTCGTAACAGTGTACAGTGCTGTATTGTTTGCTGTGAAACCGCATGCAAGTTGACCGTATTTTACAGGGGGGTAAGTGTCCATGGAGGCCGTTTAAGGTATGAAGACATTATCCAAATTCAAAGATTTTGTGTTTTTTCGAGAGGGTAGAACCTAAGCTTTAATTTAGATATCAATTTTATCTGCCTCCCGTAAAAACTTGAAAAGTTATTCCCAACCTTAGAAATGTTTCTTTCGTAACAGTGTACAGTGCTGTATTGTTTGCTGTGAAACCGCATGCAAGTTGACCGTATTTTACAGGGGGTAAGTGTCCATGGAGGCCGTTTAAGGTATGAAGACATTATCCAAATTCAAAGATGTTGTGTTTTTCGAGAGGGGAGAACCTAAGCTTTAATTTAGATATCAATTTTATCTGCCTCCCGTAAAAACTTGAAAAGTTATTCCCAACCTTAGAAATGTTTCTTTCGTAACAGTGTACAGTGCTGTATTGTTTGCTGTGAAACCGCATGCAAGTTGACCGTATTTTACAGGGGGGTAAGTGTCCATGGAGGCCGTTTAAGGTATGAAGACATTATCCAAATTCAAAGATTTTGTATTTTTCAAAGATAGGAGAACCTAAGCTTTAATTTAGATATTAATTTTATCTGCCTCCCGTAAAAACTTGAAAAGTTATTCCCAACCTTAGAAATGTTTCTTTCGTAACAGTGTACAGTGCTGTATTGTTTGCTGTGAAACCGCATGCAAGTTGACCGTATTTTACAAGGGGGTAAGTGTCCATGGAGGCCGTTTAAGGTATGAAGACATTATCCAAATTCAAAGATTTTGTGTTTTCGAGAGGGAGAACCTAAGCTTTAATTTAGATATCAATTTTATCTGCCTCCGTAAAAACTTGAAAAGTTATTCCCAACCTTAGAAATGTTTCTTTCGTAACAGTGTACAGTGCTGTATTGTTTGCTGTGAAACCGCATGCAAGTTGACCGTATTTTACAGGGGGTAAGTGTCCATGGAGGCCGTTTAAGGTATGAAGACATTATCCAAATTCAAAGATTTTGTGTTTTCCGAGAGGGAGAACCTAAGCTTTAATTTAGATATCAATTTTATCTGCCTCCCGTAAAAACTTGAAAAGTTATTCCCAACCTTAGAAATGTTTCTTTCGTAACAGTGTACAGTGCTGTATTGTTTTGCTGTGAAACCGCATGCAAGTTGACCGTATTTTACAGGGGTAAGTGTCCATGGAGGCCGTTTAAGGTATGAAGACATTATCAAATTCAAAGATTTTGTGTTTTTCGAGAGGGAGAACCTAAGCTTTAATTTAGATATCAATTTTATCTGCCTCCCGTAAAAACTTGAAAAGTTATTCCCAACCTTAGAAATGTTTCTTTCGTAACAGTGTACAGTGCTGTATTGTTTGCTGTGAAACCGCATGCAAGTTGACCGTATTTTACAGGGGTAAGTGTCCATGGAGGCCGTTTAAGGTATGAAGACATTATCCAAATTCAAAGATTTTGAGTTTTACCGAGAGGGGAGAACCTAAGCTTTAATTTAGATATCAATTTTATCTGCCTCCCGTAAAAACTTGAAAAGTTATTCCCAACCTTAGAAATGTTTCTTTCGTAACAGTGTACAGTGCTGTATTGTTTGCTGTGAAACCGCATGCAAGTTGACCGTATTTTACACGGGGGTAAGTGTCCATGGAGGCCGTTTAAGGTATGAAGACATTATCCAAATTCAAAGATTTTGTGTTTTTCCTAGAGGGGAGAACCTAAGCTTTAATTTAGATATCAATTTTATCTGCCTCCCGTAAAAACTTGAAAAGTTATTCCCAACCTTAGAAATGTTTCTTTCGTAACAGTGTACAGTGCTGTATTGTTTGCTGTGAAACCGCATGCAAGTTGACCGTATTTTACAGGGGTGTAAGTGTCCATGGAGGCCGTTTAAGGTATGAAGACATTATCCAAATTCAAAGATTTTGTGTTTTTTCGAGAGGAGAGAACCTAAGCTTTAATTTAGATGGCAATTTTATCTGCCTCCCGTAAAAACTTGAAAAGTTATTCCCAACCTTAGAAATGTTTCTTTCGTAACAGTGTACAGTGCTGTATTGTTTGCTGTGAAACCGCATGCAAGTTGACCGTATTTTACAGGGGGGTAAGTGTCCATGGAGGCCGTTTAAGGTATGAAGACATTATCCAAATTCAAAGATTTTGTGTTTTTTCGAGAGGGGAGAACCTAAGCTTTAATTTAGATATCAATTTTATCTGCCTCCCGTAAAAACTTGAAAAGTTATTCCCAACCTTAGAAATGTTTCTTTCGTAACAGTGTACAGTGCTGTATTGTTTGCTGTGAAACCGCATGCAAGTTGACCGTATTTTACAGGGTGGTAAGTGTCCATGGAGGCCGTTTAAGGTATGAAGACATTATCCAAATTCAAAGATTTTGTGTTTTCCGAGAGGAGAACCTAAGCTTTAATTTAGATATCAATTTTATCTGCCTCCCGTAAAAACTTGAAAAGTTATTCCCAACCTTAGAAATGTTTCTTTCGTAACAGTGTACAGTGCTGTATTGTTTGCTGTGAAACCGCATGCAAGTTGACCGTATTTTACAGGGGGTAAGTGTCCATGGAGGCCGTTTAAGGTATGAAGACATTATCCAAATTCAAAGATTTTGAGTTTTTAAGGGAGAACCTAAGCTTTAATTTAGATATCAATTTTATCTGCCTCCCGTAAAAACTTGAAAAGTTATTCCCAACCTTAGAAATGTTTCTTTCGTAACAGTGTACAGTGCTGTATTGTTTGCTGTGAAACCGCATGCAAGTTGACCGTATTTTACAGGGGGGTAAGTGTCCATGGAGGCCGTTTAAGGGATGAAGTCATTATCCAATTTCATAGTTTTTGGGTTTTCAGTCGTTTGGTGAACCTAAGCTTTAATTTAGATATCAATTTTATCTGCCTCCCGTAAAAACTTGAAAAGTTATTCCCAACCTTAGAAATGTTTCTTTCGTAACAGTGTACAGTGCTGTATTGTTTGCTGTGAAACCGCATGCAAGTTGACCGTATTTTACAGGGGTAAGTGTCCATGGAGGCCGTTTAAGGTATGAAGACATTATCCAAATTCAAAGATTTTGTGTTTTTCCGAGAGGAGAACCTAAGCTTTAATTTAGATATCAATTTTATCTGCCTCCCGTAAAAACTTGAAAAGTTATTCCCAACCTTAGAAATGTTTCTTTCGTAACAGTGTACAGTGCTGTATTGTTTGCTGTGAAACCGCATGCAAGTTGACCGTATTTTACAGAGGTCTAAGTGTCGAAGGAGGCCGTTAAAGGTATGAAGACATTATCCAAATTCACAGTTTGTGTTTTTTTCCGAGAGTGGAGAACCTAAGCTTTAATTTAGATATCAATTTTATCTGCCTCCCGTAAAAACTTGAAAAGTTATTCCCAACCTTAGAAATGTTTCTTTCGTAACAGTGTACAGTGCTGTATTGTTTGCTGTGAAACCGCATGCAAGTTGACCGTATTTTACAGGGGGTAAGTGTCCATGGAGGCCGTTTAAGGTATGAAGACATTATCCAAATTCAAAGATTTTGTGTTTTCCGAGAGGAGAACCTAAGCTTTAATTTAGATATCAATTTTATCTGCCTCCCGTAAAAACTTGAAAAGTTATTCCCAACCTTAGAAATGTTTCTTTCGTAACAGTGTACAGTGCTGTATTGTTTGCTGTGAAACCGCATGCAAGTTGACCGTATTTTACAGGGGTAAGTGTCCATGGAGGCCGTTTAAGGTATGAAGACATTATCCAAATTCAAAGATTTTGTGTTTTTCCGAGAGGTGAGAACCTAAGCTTTAATTTAGATATCAATTTTATCTGCCTCCCGTAAAAACTTGAAAAGTTATTCCCAACCTTAGAAATGTTTCTTTCGTAACAGTGTACAGTGCTGTATTGTTTGCTGTGAAACCGCATGCAAGTTGACCGTATTTTACAGGGGGGTAAGTGTCCATGGAGGCCGTTTAAGGTATGAAGACATTATCCAAATTCAAAGATTTTGTGTTTTTCCGAGAGGGGAGAACCTAAGCTTTAATTTAGATATCAATTATATCTGCCTCCCGTAAAAACTTGAAAAGTTATTCCCAACCTTAGAAATGTTTCTTTCGTAACAGTGTACAGTGCTGTATTGTTTGCTGTGAAACCGCATGCAAGTTGACCGTATTTTACAGGGGGGTAAGTGTCCATGGAGGCCGTTTAAGGTATGAAGACATTATCCAAATTCAAAGATTTTGAGTTTTACCGAGAGGGGAGAACCTAAGCTTTAATTTAGATATCAATTTTATCTGCCTCCCGTAAAAACTTGAAAAGTTATTCCCAACCTTAGAAATGTTTCTTTCGTAACAGTGTACAGTGCTGTATTGTTTGCTGTGAAACCGCATGCAAGTTGACCGTATTTTACAGGGGGTAAGTGTCCATGGAGGCCGTTTAAGGTATGAAGACATTATCCAAATTCAAAGATTTTGTGTTTTTCGAGAGGGAGAACCTAAGCTTTAATTTAGATATCAATTTTATCTGCCTCCCGTAAAAACTTGAAAAGTTATTCCCAACCTTAGAAATGTTTCTTTCGTAACAGTGTACAGTGCTGTATTGTTTGCTGTGAAACCGCATGCAAGTTGACCGTATTTTACAGGGGGTAAGTGTCCATGGAGGCCGTTTAAGGTATGAAGACATTATCCAAATTCAAAGATTTTGTGTAGTGGAGAACCTAAGCTTTAATTTAGATATCAATTTTATCTGCCTCCCGTAAAAACTTGAAAAGTTATTCCCAACCTTAGAAATGTTTCTTTCGTAACAGTGTACAGTGCTGTATTGTTTGCTGTGAAACCGCATGCAAGTTGACCGTATTTTACAGGGGGTAAGTGTCCATGGAGGCCGTTTAAGGTATGAAGACATTATCCAAATTCAAAGATTTTGTGTTTTCCGAGAGGAGAACCTAAGCTTTAATTTAGATATCAATTTTATCTGCCTCCCGTAAAAACTTGAAAAGTTATTCCCAACCTTAGAAATGTTTCTTTCGTAACAGTGTACAGTGCTGTATTGTTTGCTGTGAAACCGCATGCAAGTTGACCGTATTTTACAAAGGGGTAAGTGTCCATGGAGGCCGTTTAAGGTATGAAGACATTATCCAAATTCAAAGATTTTGTGTTTTTCCGAGAGGGGAGAACCTAAGCTTTAATTTAGATATCAATTTTATCTGCCTCCCGTAAAAACTTGAAAAGTTATTCCCAACCTTAGAAATGTTTCTTTCGTAACAGTGTACAGTGCTGTATTGTTTGCTGTGAAACCGCATGCAAGTTGACCGTATTTTACAGGGGTAAGTGTCCATGGAGGCCGTTTAAGGTATGAAGACATTATCCAAATTCAAAGATTTTGTGTTTTTCCGAGTAGGGAGAACCTAAGCTTTAATTTAGATATCAATTTTATCTGCCTCCCGTAAAAACTTGAAAAGTTATTCCCAACCTTAGAAATGTTTCTTTCGTAACAGTGTACAGTGCTGTATTGTTTGCTGTGAAACCGCATGCAAGTTGACCGTATTTTACAGGGGTAAGTGTCCATGGAGGCCGTTTAAGGTATGAAGACATTATCCAAATTCAAAGATTTTGTGTTTTTCGAGAGGAGAACCTAAGCTTTAATTTAGATATCAATTTTATCTGCCTCCCGTAAAAACTTGAAAAGTTATTCCCAACCTTAGAAATGTTTCTTTCGTAACAGTGTACAGTGCTGTATTGTTTGCTGTGAAACCGCATGCAAGTTGACCGTATTTTACAGGAAGGTAAGTGTCCATGGAGGCCGTTTAAGGTATGAAGACATTATCCAAATTCAAAGATTTTGTGTTTTTCCGAGAGGGGAGAACCTAAGATTTAATTTAGATATCAATTTTATCTACCTCCCGTAAAAACTTGAAAAGTTATTCCCAACCTTTAAAATGTTTCTTTCGTAACAGTGTACAGTGCTGTATTGTTTGCTGTGAAACCGCATGCAAGTTGACCGTATTTTACAGGGGGTAAGTGTCCATGGAGGCCGTTTAAGGTATGAAGACATTATCCAAATACAAAGATTTTGTGTTTTTCCGAGAGGGAGAACCTAAGCTTTAATTTAGATATCAATTTTATCTGCCTCCGTAAAAACTTGAAAAGTTATTCCCAACCTTAGAAATGTTTCTTTCGTAACAGTGTACAGTGCTGTATTGTTTGCTGTGAAACCGCATGCAAGTTGACCGTATTTTACAGGGGGTAAGTGTCCATGGAGGCCGTTTAAGGTATGAAGACATTATCCAAATTCAAAGATTTTGTGTTTTCGAGAGGAGAACCTAAGCTTTAATTTAGATATCAATTTTATCTGCCTCCCGTAAAAACTTGAAAAGTTATTCCCAACCTTAGAAATGTTTCTTTCGTAACAGTGTACAGTGCTGTATTGTTTGCTGTGAAACCGCATGCAAGTTGACCGTATTTTACAGGGGGTAAGTGTCCATGGAGGCCGTTTAAGGTATGAAGACATTATCCAAATTCAAAGATTTGGTGTTTTTCCGAGAGGGAGAACCTAAGCTTTAATTTAGATATCAATTTTATCTGCCTCCGTAAAAACTTGAAAAGTTATTCCCAACCTTAGAAATGTTTCTTTCGTAACAGTGTACAGTGCTGTATTGTTTGCTGTGAAACCGCATGCAAGTTGACCGTATTTTACAGGGGTAAGTGTCCATGGAGGCCGTTTAAGGTATGAAGACATTATCCAAATTCAAAGATTTTGTGTTTTCCGAGAGGAGAACCTAAGCTTGAATTTAGATATCAATTTTATCTGCCGCCGTAAAAACTTGAAAAGTTATTCCCAACCTTAGAAATGTTTCTTTCGTAACAGTGTACAGTGCTGTATTGTTTGCTGTGAAACCGCATGCAAGTTGACCGTATTTTACAGGGGGTAAGTGTCCATGGAGGCCGTTTAAGGTATGAAGACATTATCCAAATTCAAAGATTTTGTGTTTTTCCGAGAATGGAGAACCTAAGCTTTAATTTAGATATCAATTTTATCTGCCTCCCGTAAAAACTTGAAAAGTTATTCCCAACCTTAGAAATGTTTCTTTCGTAACAGTGTACAGTGCTGTATTGTTTGCTGTGAAACCGCATGCAAGTTGACCGTATTTTACAGTGGGGTAAGTGTCCATGGAGGCCGTTTAAGGTATGAAGACATTATCCAAATTCAAAGATTTTGTGTTTTTCCGAGAGGGGTGAACCTAAGCTTTAATTTAGATATCAATTTTATCTGCCTCCCGTAAAAACTTGAAAAGTTATTCCCAACCTTAGAAATGTTTCTTTCGTAACAGTGTACAGTGCTGTATTGTTTGCTGTGAAACCGCATGCAAGTTGACCGTATTTTACAGGGGGGTAAGTGTCCAGGGAGGCCGTTTAAGGTATGAAGACATTATCCAAATTCAAAGATTTTGTGTTTTCGAGAGAGGGAGAACCTAAGCTTTAATTTAGATATCAATTTTATCTGCCTCCCGTAAAAACTTGAAAAGTTATTCCCAACCTTAGAAATGTTTCTTTCGTAACAGTGTACAGTGCTGTATTGTTTGCTGTGAAACCGCATGCAAGTTGACCGTATTTTACAGGGGGTTAAGTGTTAATGGAGGCCGTTTAAGGTATGAAGAAATTATCCAAATTCAAAGATTTTGTGTTTTTCCGAGAGGGGAGAACATAAGCTTTAATTTAGATATCAATTTTACCTGATTCACGTAAAAACTTGAAAAGTTATTCCCAACCTTAGAAATGTTTCTTTCGTAACAGTGTACAGTGCTGTATTGTTTGCTGTGAAACCGCATGCAAGTTGACCGTATTTTACAGGGGGTAAGTGTCCATGGAGGCCGTTTAAGGTATGAAGACATTATCCAAATTCAAAGATTTTGTGTTTTCGAGAGGAGAACCTAAGCTTTAATTTAGATATCAATTTTATCTGCCTCCCGTAAAAACTTGAAAAGTTATTCCCAACCTTAGAAATGTTTCTTTCGTAACAGTGTACAGTGCTGTATTGTTTGCTGTGAAACCGCATGCAAGTTGACCGTATTTTACAGGGGTAAGTGTCCATGGAGGCCGTTTAAGGTATGAAGACATTATCCAAATTCAAACATTTTGTGTATTTCCGAGAGGGTAGAACCTAAGCTTTAATTTAGATATCAATTTTATCTGCCTCCCGTAAAAACTTGAAAAGTTATTCCCAACCTTAGAAATGTTTCTTTCGTAACAGTGTACAGTGCTGTATTGTTTGCTGTGAAACCGCATGCAAGTTGACCGTATTTTACAGGGGGTAAGTGTCCATGGAGGCCGTTTAAGGTATGAAGACATTATCCAAATTCAAAGATTTTGTGTTTTTCGAGAGGGAGAACCTAAGCTTTAATTTAGATATCAATTTTATCTGCCTCCCGTAAAAACTTGAAAAGTTATTCCCAACCTTAGAAATGTTTCTTTCGTAACAGTGTACAGTGCTGTATTGTTTGCTGTGAAACCGCATGCAAGTTGACCGTATTTTACAGGGGGTAAGTGTCCATGGAGGCCGTTTAAGGTATGAAGACATTATCCAAATTCAAAGATTTTGTGTTTTCGAGAGGGAGAACCTAAGCTTTAATTTAGATATCAATTTTATCTGCCTCCCGTAAAACTTGAAAAGTTATTCCCAACCTTAGAAATGTTTCTTTCGTAACAGTGTACAGTGCTGTATTGTTTGCTGTGAAACCGCATGCAAGTTGACCGTATTTTACAGGGGTAAGTGTCCATGGAGGCCGTTTAAGGTATGAAGACATTATCCAAATTCAAAGATTTTGTGTTTTTTCGAGAGGGTAGAACCTAAGCTTTAATTTAGATATCAATTTTATCTGCCTCCCGTAAAAACTTGAAAAGTTATTCCCAACCTTAGAAATGTTTCTTTCGTAACAGTGTACAGTGCTGTATTGTTTGCTGTGAAACCGCATGCAAGTTGACCGTATTTTACAGGGGTAAGTGTCCATGGAGGCCGTTTAAGGTATGAAGACATTATCCAAATTCAAAGATTTGTGTGTTTTTCCGAGAGGGGAGAACCTAAGCTTTAATTTAGATATCAATTTTATCTGCTTCCCGTAAAAACTTGAAAAGTTATTCCCAACCTTAGAAATGTTTCTTTCGTAACAGTGTACAGTGCTGTATTGTTTGCTGTGAAACCGCATGCAAGTTGACCGTATTTTAGAGGGGGTAAGTGTCCATGGAGGCCGTTTAAGGTATGAAGACATTATCCAAATTCAAAGATTTTGTGTTTTTTCGAGAGGGTAGAACCTAAGCTTTAATTTAGATATCAATTTTATCTGCCTCCCGTAAAAACTTGAAAAGTTATTCCCAACCTTAGAAATGTTTCTTTCGTAACAGTGTACAGTGCTGTATTGTTTGCTGTGAAACCGCATGCAAGTTGACCGTATTTTACAGGGGGGTAAGTGTCCATGGAGGCCGTTTAAGGTATGAAGACATTATCCAAATTCAAAGATTTTGTGTTTTCGAGAGGAGAACCTAAGCTTTAATTTAGATATCAATTTTATCTGCCTCCCGTAAAAACTTGAAAAGTTATTCCCAACCTTAGAAATGTTTCTTTCGTAACAGTGTACAGTGCTGTATTGTTTGCTGTGAAACCGCATGCAAGTTGACCGTATTTTACAGGGGTAAGTGTCCATGGAGGCCGTTTAAGGTATGAAGACATTATCCAAATTCAAAGATTTTGTGTTTTCGAGAGGAGAACCTAAGCTTTAATTTAGATATCAATTTTATCTGCCTCCGTAAAAACTTGAAAAGTTATTCCCAACCTTAGAAATGTTTCTTTCGTAACAGTGTACAGTGCTGTATTGTTTGCTGTGAAACCGCATGCAAGTTGACCGTATTTTACAGGGGTCTAAGTGTCCATGGAGGCCGTTTAAGGTATGAAGACATTATCCAAATTCAAAGATTTTGTGTTTTTCCGAGAGGGAGAACCTAAGCTTTAATTTAGATATCAATTTTATCTGCCTCCCGTAAAAACTTGAAAAGTTATTCCCAACCTTAGAAATGTTTCTTTCGTAACAGTGTACAGTGCTGTATTGTTTGCTGTGAAACCGCATGCAAGTTGACCGTATTTTACAGGGGGTAAGTGTCCATGGAGGCCGTTTAAGGTATGAAGACATTATCCAAATTCAAAGATTTTGTGTTTTAGATAGAACGGAGAACCTAAGCTTTAATTTAGATATCAATTTTATCTGCCTCCCGTAAAAACTTGAAAAGTTATTCCCAACCTTAGAAATGTTTCTTTCGTAACAGTGTACAGTGCTGTATTGTTTGCTGTGAAACCGCATGCAAGTTGACCGTATTTTACTTGGGTTTTAGTGTCCATGGAGGCCGTTTAAGGTATGAAGACATTATCCAAATTCAAAGATTTTGTGTTTTTTCGAGAGGGTAGAACCTAAGCTTTAATTTAGATATCAATTTTATCTGCCTCCCGTAAAAACTTGAAAAGTTATTCCCAACCTTAGAAATGTTTCTTTCGTAACAGTGTACAGTGCTGTATTGTTTGCTGTGAAACCGCATGCAAGTTGACCGTATTTTACAGGGGTAAGTGTCCATGGAGGCCGTTTAAGGTATGAAGACATTATCCAAATTCAAAGATTTTGTGTTTTTCCGAGAGGGGAGAACCTAAGCTTTAATTTAGATATCAATTTTATCTGCCTCCCGTAAAAACTTGAAAAGTTATTCCCAACCTTAGAAATGTTTCTTTCGTAACAGTGTACAGTGCTGTATTGTTTGCTGTGAAACCGCATGCAAGTTGACCGTATTTTACAGGGGGTAAGTGTCCATGGAGGCCGTTTAAGGTATGAAGACATTATCCAAATTCAAAGATTTTGTGTTTTTCCGAGAGGAGAACCTAAGCTTTAATTTAGATATCAATTTTATCTGCCTCCCGTAAAAACTTGAAAAGTTATTCCCAACCTTAGAAATGTTTCTTTCGTAACAGTGTACAGTGCTGTATTGTTTGCTGTGAAACCGCATGCAAGTTGACCGTATTTTACAGTGGGGTAAGTGTCCATGTAGGCCGTTTAAGGTATGAAGACATTATCCAAATTCAAAGATTTTGTGTTTTTCCGAGAGGGGTGAACCTAAGGTTTAATTTAGATATCAATTTTATCTGCCTCCCGTAAAAACTTGAAAAGTTATTCCCAACCTTAGAAATGTTTCTTTCGTAACAGTGTACAGTGCTGTATTGTTTGCTGTGAAACCGCATGCAAGTTGACCGTATTTTACAGGGGTATAAGTGTCCATGGCGGCCGTTTAAGGTATGAAGACATTATCCAAATTCAAAGATTTTGTGTTTTTCCGAGAGGAGAACCTAAGCTTTAATTTAGATATCAATTTTATCTGCCTCCCGTAAAAACTTGAAAAGTTATTCCCAACCTTAGAAATGTTTCTTTCGTAACAGTGTACAGTGCTGTATTGTTTGCTGTGAAACCGCATGCAAGTTGACCGTATTTTACAGTTGGTAAGTGTCCATGGAGGCCGTTTAAGGTATGAAGACATTATCCACATTCAAAGATTTTGTGTTTTCCGAGAGGGAGAACCTAAGCTTTAATTTAGATATCAATTTTATCTGCCTCCCGTAAAAACTTGAAAAGTTATTCCCAACCTTAGAAATGTTTCTTTCGTAACAGTGTACAGTGCTGTATTGTTTGCTGTGAAACCGCATGCAAGTTGACCGTATTTTACAGGGGGTAAGTGTCCATGGAGGCCGTTTAAGGTATGAAGACATTATCCAAATTCAAAGATTTTGTGTTTTCCGAGAGGGAGAACCTAAGCTTTAATTTAGATATCAATTTTATCTGCCTCCGTAAAAACTTGAAAAGTTATTCCCAACCTTAGAAATGTTTCTTTCGTAACAGTGTACAGTGCTGTATTGTTTGCTGTGAAACCGCATGCAAGTTGACCGTATTTTACAGGGGTAAGTGTCCATGGAGGCCGTTTAAGGTATGAAGACATTATCCAAATTCAAAGATTTTGTGTTTTCGAGAGGAGAACCTAAGCTTTAATTTAGATATCAATTTTATCTGCCTCCCGTAAAAACTTGAAAAGTTATTCCCAACCTTAGAAA
>CM055826.1:96475-211481 GCA_029582265.1 Zoroaster sp. YZ-2022
ACTGTATAAAAATACGTGACCCTCTGCCCAGCAACGGGAACAACCGATGTATTCTGTTTCCATCATTACACAAACCCCGTGGTCCCGGTGGTTTACAAAACGGCGCAAGGACGTTATGTTGCCCGTCAGTGAATTGTGCAAGGAAGCTGGTATCGCACGAACCACCAGGTTAGAGCAGCGACCAGGAGGATATACAATAGCCGAACAGCTAATTTGGGTTACGGACACAGATAAAACTGGAAATGTAAAGTTAATTTTTGTGGTGCTGGCATGTCCGGAGCATCAGTAAAGAAACACATTTTTTAACACAATTTTTTTATAGGGCAAAGTTAACAATTTATAAGAATCTAAAGCAATTGCGAAAAAACTATTTTGTTTAGGAAAACTTAATTAGTGTTCATATTTATTCAAGATGTAATAGAAAAACTTTGTATTTTGCCACCAAATGTATTTTGTTACAATTTGATTGTATGAATCTTTTCTTCATTATTTTGCACGAATGATGATCCCTAAACCTATAAGTTAAAAACAAAAACTTGCATGTTGCTATGACCACTTCATCCACTCGCTAACAAGATAAGAATCTAAAGGAATTGCGAAAATAATTGTTTAGAAACAAGCCATAGGTAATGTCCGAAAATGGGCAACTTTGAGTGTTCATAAATTAATCCAAAGATGTAAATCGGATAGAAAACATTGTATTTTGCCAATGTAAATGTATTTGTTATAATTTATTTGTTGAATTTTCCTCCATTATTTTGGTAATGAATGGAGCGATCAAGACATTCTACTGTCCCAGTCACCCATTCGCCCAAAACAATGGAGCGAAGGAACTATGGGGAACGATGTTGTGATGTTAAACTTAATTAACAAAGAAAACATCTGGATAATTTAAATTTCACAAAAAAAACAGTGAATTTATGAATGTAAAACAACAAAGGAAAAAACTACACCTTGAAATGCTCACGCTCTATCCCTTCACTTTTGAAGAACATCTCGGCAGTTGTAAATTTGTATCTTAAAAGATTTACTTTTTTTTAAGAACCATTTTTTCCGAAACAACTCATATTGTTAGGGGAAAATATCCTTGGCAGTTTCAAATAAATAAGAGAAATGAGAAAGCAGAGATTTACCTGCAACAAACATTCGTTGAATAATTTTAAGACATACACGGGACAGACGTTTTATAAATAGTGGTTAACATTGTGGGTGGAAATAATAAAGAATGTTTTATAAAGAAAATGAGAAAAATACATTTTGTTAAGACCCGCCCGTGTTTAGTATTTTAACTGTACCTGAATATTTTCTTCTTTTCTCTCTATGAATATTAGAAGGTTATTTATTGCTGCGGTACCAAGTTTCATGACATCAAAATAAATGTTTACCCCCCACCACCCATGTTCCAATAGTTGGGAGATCTGCGGCAGTTTATATTGAGATTCAATAAAACACATGTTAACCACTTCTGGCTTGGCCGCAGTTCAAACCTTTTATTGACATATTCAAATGATTTATACCGACAATGATTTGACTGGAACATCCATTGTTATTTTAGGTTATTTATCTCACATAATGACTAGCAATTTTGAATACGACAAATATGTATATATAATAATTATATGGTCGATGACCAGAGGCCCCAACCCTATTTCAAGGTTAACCAGACTCAATGGGACAGACGGCCCACCACGGGGTCGATCATACCAAGTGGGGGTAAACAAACCCATACCATACTCGGTATCCTCCCGAATCACAACTCTTGGCTGATCGAACCCCACTGGGCCACAAGCAGTCCAAAGAGAACATATAAATCAAAAAGCTCTGCAATTTGTTTGAGATTTAGCTGATGTAGGTGAAAAAAGGGCTGAAAAGTTTATGATTATTCTCTTCACAATGATGTGTCATTTGCGATGCTTATGCAATCATGGGAATGCGCAGTCCTTCTGAATATGGCAGCAAGGTCAAAATGAAAATGCTGTAAAATTGTTGTTTTCAATACACTATCCAAATTAATGACAAAACACGATGCACAGACAAATTTTTTCTCTCACTCTCTCTCCTCTCTCCTTCTTTTAATATTGAGAAATGGTTACATGTCAGTAAGTCAGTAGCGGTAGATGACCCGAACACAGCAACCAACGGCCTGACACCCTCCTCCTCAAAAGCGTTCAACGCCCGTCACCACGAAGCTGTGGGATGGCGTTCCTTTCAACAAGGATCAGCTGAGTTGTCAAATTGCTTGGGCCACCTTAGATTCGATAAGCGTGGCATCTTAAACATTCACAAACGACCACTCAGTAAACCAGGTAGTTTCACCACACAAACACATGGTATGCACCACGACATTCATGCAAGATGCACTGTCATTCGGCACCAAAACACATTGTATCATTAAAATCGAGACTTGGTGTTGAAAAACAATGCTTTTTGCAACATTTTCTACTTCAGACTGCCCTAGTCTAGAGAGTACTGCATATTCAGTACGATTATAATCATATAGATGGCAACATCATTGTAAAGAGAATCGCTTTTCAATGACACCGTTTTTCTTCACATCAGTAACAAGAAAGATATCCCCTCAAACTTGAATTGCATAACTTTTTGAGGGGGTTTATATTAAAGCCAAGTTCAACTATTCCCAAATATTATGTTCTGTCTTTCTTAAAAATATATATCCATGTGTTTAGAAAACAAAAAATACATAAACTACAAGAATATTAAAATTAATTTGCCACATTCCAACTTTGACACATTTATAATATAAAAGAGGATTTGCGTTTTGTCCGTCTGTGACGCTCCATACACGGGTGGCGCGTTGTTTTCCCAGTTATGAAGAGTTTGCCACAGCAAAACCTTTTTCTTATCCTGCGGTAAAAAGATAGGTGGTCAGCGTGTGTGCGATTTCCCAGTATGGCAAAGAAAATTCTAAAAGTATTTTCTTTTGTCCTGCACAACAAAATTGTACTCTGCTTTGCGGTGTGCATGGTACCACATACGCGCCATACAAGTACACGCATACTACCGCGGTGCCCATTATGTCATCGTGCAGCACAGACGCCACAATCACTCACACGCATCGACATTGGAAACACTGTCACACACCAGTATACTAGCCCATTTTCATTATTTTAGCTTGCAGAATGAATTCTGGAATAACCACATGCTTGCTGGAGAATGAAAAGAATATACACAGTCTAATTTTTGGCGAGACTCAGTTTCAAAAATAACCTGCTACATGCGGAAACGTGACGGCTTGAATAACTTTTAGTAACGTTAGTATTTCATACTGTAGTACCGCACATGAATACCCACTGGGCCTGGGCAGGGCCTGGGCACGAAGATTGATCCTCTGCTCTAGGACTTAACCCAAACAAATAAACAACTGCTTCATTTACCATCATCACTCTTTCACAGAACCTTGTCAAGAAAAACAACATCATAATTCATAATCGCGACCTTCTTTAATAAATAACATGCTTTCTAAACTATATCCTCCATGTTTTACTGCCATCGTTGCCAATAAAACAAGCATTTTTAATACAAAATTTAAACCACCGATATTCGTATCATTAATTTGTGTTCAAACTAACCCACTTACCTCTTATTCCCCCATAACTGGCCCTCGCAACCAGGCCCCTCTTCGCAAAATTGCCTGCGCAGATGTCAGACCACATCAGATCTTAAAACGTAAACAGCTAGTACAGTCTGAAAATAACCTGTGAATATGACGTCATTGCCTATACATACTGATAATTTTACACACCTGCGGTTCTACTATACCGACATTCAATCTTATTAAAATTTGCATGTCCAACAAGATATGTGAGCATTAATATAGAATGCATTAAAATGTACAACCTCAGTCCTAACACAAATGAAATGTACTGGCAGTCACATTCCTGCCAAAATAAGTTGCATGACAACAGAGACTGTACGTATTTTCATAAATTGGCACGAAATCATCTGCAGGGGATATATAGGTGCACTCGAATAGGTCAATCCGAGACCATTGAAACCAGTTGGTGGAGCGATGGTCTCAATCTAGGTTTGTGCACTGCAACGCATACCTATTGAGAGACAATTTGACCTTTACATTTAAATCCTGAAGATGTCATCAGCTCTGCCCAACCCCAATGTCCCAACTGACGACTAATACTGGCGGCTGCTTTCACCATTGGACAACCGAATCCTCAATAATACAAACAGTACATCTATTTTAAAAGGCAAGGATTCGTTTTAGCAAAAAGAACAAGTCTCTGGTTCCTCCAAACTCCACGCGTCAGGAAATTGTATTGTTTGTTTGCTATGAAACATCAATCGATGTCCATTGCAGACAAATTATGAATTGATTCTGCGGCCTCTATTAGCCACTCATACTTTGTGTATATGTACCTACTGGTTCAAGAACAGCGTATACATTTAATTATTATTTATTTATTTATTATTATTTGTTTGTTGTTGCCTAAAAGGGTCAGATGACCCCCATTATGTAATAATAATACGCCGCACTCTGAAACGCCACTAAGGGGCGAATGGGGACACACCCACCGGAACACCAGAAGATCCATACGCTGAATCTGGCGTTCAGTAACTAAAGTCATCCAGGCCGCCCTCGTCCTCAAGTTCGTTGAAGTTTTGTTTACCTGTACCCACTGTTCACAATTCCCGGATCCAAATTGTTGGATACTGTAAAGATGAAGGATAGTCTGATACCGGTACAAATAATATCGTGTTGTACAGGGGGGGCTGGGACTAGCTATCCAATTTATTTTTATTATTATTTCAGTAAACAGCTATTAAACTAAACATTGAAGAATATCATTGCCACCGAGGTAATATTTCATACATGAGGTACGAAAACAAATCGAAAGTCTCACATTCTAATCAAAACCAGCAAATGGAAGATATTCATGCTGTTATGACGATAAGTCAAAATAAACGTGACATAAATCAACAACAAAATGATAGTCCGGCAAATAAACCCGATTTCATTTACAGTACCTTGCACTGAGGATATACAATTCTTTTTGCAGAATATTGTTTTATATAAAGAAAAACAATGTGTTAGATTTTTCACAGCCAAAACGTCCACATAAATGTATATCTGCTGGTAGTCTGTTTAAATTGTTTAGCAAATTCTCTCTGTTAAGAAGTTTATGAAATTAGTCTCTGACTTCATTTTTATTAGAAAATGACCGACATAATTGTCACCATTCAGCATTTTTGATATATACAAACATTTTACCTACTCTTTTGATTTCAGAGAAATAAGATCAATTTTAAAAAAACCCCTTTGGGTAAGGTAATGGCTCTCATAGTACAAATTATAAACATTTAAAATATCTTTAAAAAACATTTTAGCATCTGTGATAAAACTAGTTATTATACAACAATTTTTTAATTGAAATACAAATTTGTTAAAAAAAATTATTTAAATTCAATAATCTCTAAGAACTGCCCTATTTTTGGAAAGAGCCTAAACAAGTTAATGCTACTTGAGTGGTTCTATTTTCTCAACATGTTATGTAATGCATAGCAAATTATAGGAAGACGCACACGTAAACACGTCCATCTTTTCAATTTGCGTGTGTATGGATCACTGTTTCTTTTCACAATACAACATCCAGTGTGTGGGTAACAACATACTTTCATATTATGTCAACGTCAAGATTGACGTATCTCCAGAAGTTCCTTTTCCTTAACTTCCACAAAGGAACACAGAGCTTTTGTATGGACACAGTTATATTTCAAGGACAAAACATGATGACAGATAATAGCTGCAGCGTCGGGTATAAACTTTCATTTGCAAATAAAGTAGGTATTTTGGATTAGGAAAGTTTGTTTGCTGTGTGGTCCCATAAGAAAAAACGCTTAACATTTCCCAAATGTGTTATTCTGCACAATGTCCTGCTAAGATATCCCTTTTCGCAACTATGCATAGGTATCATGATTACAAGAAAAACATCAAGGGACGGGGCGGGGTACGCACTTGAACCACACCCCAAACTGACCTGATGAAGAAACATTTATTTGCCTCAAGTTGCTCTTTATGTTTTTAGTGAGTTCCATTATAACTCGACATGGGGGTTTGAAGGAGGGTTGTAAGATATGTATAGGAGAGGAAAGCACAGACAAACAAACAAGCAGAGAAAATAGTCATTTGATTTACTCGCACGAACGCGGCAGCCTTGCTTATGTGTAATGCAGGTGTCAGACTGGGATTAAGAGTTGAAGGGAGAGCATGGATGTTGACGCTCTGACGTCCCTGCTACGCCCATTTATGCACCCTTTAAAAGCCACATGCACACACCTCTATTGAAGCTCCTCACCCTGCTGAAAGTTTTACAAAAAGAAATCACTTCTTTTCGGATGTTCAATCTGGGGAAATTGTGTCAAAATATGTCTACTGAGCACTTTAAAGACGAGGGGGTTATTTTTATTTTTTAAAAAATCAAAATTATTTGATATTTTGAGAATCGTAAAATATTGCAGTACATATTTTATAGGCCTCTAATAGGATGACACAATGTGGATTATATATTTACCGCTGTTGCTTTTTTGGGTATATTTTGTCTTTACGTGAAGTTTTATAATTTATTTCAAAGTCATGCCAGCCTATCGCCACTTCCTCCCTGCTACTCTTTTCTCACCCATCTAGCAACTTTACAATCCAGCACACAAATGAAGGTTTATTAACGGTGATTATCATAATATAGATATTCGCATCTCACACCCTCCTCATCACACTCTTCCACATCATGTTCCCACCCTACTATTGCTTATACGATAATAACATTTTGATGTTACTATTTGAATAAATATAGATAAAATAGAAATATAACAAGTGAAAGAGTTTTGCAATTTTGTTTACACTATACTGCATATGTAACGTGTTCAAAAGTATTTTGCCTTTATCATAAGTCCACGCCTTTTTTAATTTTATATGAAATACATTATTTTGTTAATGAATTTTATTTTAATTTCATCATTTTATAGAAAGAAATTATTTTATTAGCATTTTTCAAATTGACTTTATTTACCAAAAAATTTATTTCACAGCAAATTAGGAAAAAAGGTGACTTAAGTCAAAATATGGAACATGTTATATAATATTGATAAATATCGATACATTAACAACACGATTTTTTCCAAATGCTCAATGGTTTAGCAAAAAGATCACACAGAGTCTTATTATTCCCCAAGCCTGTTTTTTCCCCAAGATTAGAGAACTCATTTCGTTTGTGCCCCCCTTTTTATCGTTCTTAGGCTTGAGGGGCCCATTATACCCCCTTCAGCTTTTCTGTATTCCCCTCAGCTGATGGATATTAAGATCTATGGAATGAGGGGCCATAGAAATACCACAGTCACCATTGTGTTCATATGAAAAAGCTATTCACTTGTTTAATTTGTTATTTTATCAGTTGATGGAATAAAACAAATTTTTTAAATTTGTTTTGTGTCTTGAGTGGATTATTTTATTTTAATTAAATTCAAAACAAAATTATTTAAAACTTTTGCACGACGGAGGTGGAGCTGTTCAGACGTACACTCAGATTTCTACAAAAATCTCCCTACCATATAAACTCCCATAAAACAGTGCTAAATACAAACATTCAAAATCATTAAACATGCTTAGAAGTCGTGTCAGTTTTAAAAACCAAAAGAAAAATATTGATAGATATGTAACGTTTAATTTTTCTTCAATTTATTGTGGATAGTCCATGTTTCCATCGAGATATTCTCATCCAATGGAAATCATCTTCACAGTAGTGAAACGCCCAACCAAAAGCAGCCATTTTGGAAAAAAAGGCCCTATAAGCCAGAAATCAAATTAGGATCACTTTTTCAGGGCCTCAAAGATAGATGATGACATTTAAATTCCATCAAAATGTATGGGCCTCAACCTATTTTTCAGAAATTTTGGAGACACACACTTGATGATAACAGCTTGGCGCATGAATTTAACATCATTTAGTTGGCACACCTTACAGACGAGCTTTTTCCCAGAGGGGCATGGTACCAGTGAACCTAACAGTAAAGCGATGTCACAGAGTGCCACGTAAACATAATAAAGTTAAAATCTCCCAGGTATACGTCACGGATTTTATGTTAATCAGGAGGAATGGGAGGAGCGCGGCACCTCCTAAATTTAGATTAGTTTTTTAATTGTACAAACAGACCCGAAAAATGGACAAAGGGCAAATGTATTCTAATATAAGACATGTTATTATTTAAAACTGTTAAATGGTCTATTTAATAGACCTAATTATTTTTTGTCCACTTAACAAATGGTACTTTCCTGATAACTTTTTAATTTTCGTCAGTTGGGCCCCAAGATGGGTAATAGATAAGAGCTGTCATTTAGAATACTACTTGATGGCGATATAAAGATATTTTGGGGTATTTTTCTCCAAAACATGATTTAAAAATACGGACTAAAATTGAGATTGTTTTACCAAAGGCAATAAAGGCAGATGCAATAAGATCCATGGTACTATCCATGTCATAAATTTATACATTGAGTGAAACAAATTATGAAAACTTTAAAAAAGTGATGTTTTGCACAAAATATACGACTTTTTAAACGTACCGGCAGCCATATATTGATTCCAAATGCATCGGAAGTGGTCACAATGAAATTTAAAGTTGACAACAAACCCAAAAAATTTCTATATATCTTACAGTATCAAAAGTTAGTATTTTTAACAGTATTGTTGATTTTGGCACGAGGGACGTAAAGAATATTAGAAAGGACAAACCATTCGGATACATTATAAAAAATATCACAGTGGACACAGCTGATAAGGTTTAAAATGAATGTTAACTTTCAATGTATAAGAATATCCTTTGGGCAGACTATACAATGAATATTCACCACAAAATTTCCCGCACTGCAATCAAACCATCAAATTAGAAATGTAACGCCTCGGCACAATAACGTGGCACAAACTTTTATAAAGAGGGGTTAAAGCTGGGTGCAGAACTATGTATCATGTTTTAAAATTAAATTGTTTACTTCCTACAGAATATCCCGTCAGTTTATAGTGAATATTTCCAAATAATGAGGTGGCGAGTGAAAATAGAGAATTCTACGTACTAATATTTCTCCGCGCAGTACAACACAGAACATAATAATCTGACAAACACCCTTTAGAGGGAAAATTACGAAAACGGAATTTAATTATAATGTGAAAGATGTATAAGAAATAAATGCAACAATAGATGATTTATCGTTGGCATTTATATATAAAAGACTGAAGATTGGTACTTTAGGACACTCAATGCACACGAACTGTAATGGGATATATTAATGTAATACAGGAGTGAACTCATTAAAAAATAAACAAATAACTATAAATATTCTTGTTACAATTTACTTCCCATAGAAAATGAGAGCGGACAAGTTATTAGACACAGACACAAAAGCAACTGTTGACCGAGTATTAAAGCAGGAGTTGTTGTTATTTACCAAGAGCATTTCAATTGGTTTGTCGTTTTAAACAGTAGTAACGTACAACAGCCCTTTGTAAAATATAAAGTTATATTTGTATATTCACCACTGGGCATGTGGGTTTCAGACTGTCTGCTACTTATCCTGTTCTACATATTATGTACTTGTTTTATCTGCACGAAGAGGTTGGTAATCGGTTGCCTATTTCGGAACACAACAGCCGTATACAAGTCATTCTACATTATACACGTGCTATATTATGGGGTTTATTAGCACAAGTGCATACATTTTTTAGGGCCGGGGGTACAAAATTCCCATCGTCCTCTGATTGAACATTACAAAATCACTCACACTGGGGGTCCTCTTCAAATTTAAAAAATAAATCGATTAAAACACAAATTGATTAAAATAGTTTTGCGAACACTTTCAAAAAATCGCTCAACGGAAGTGTGTGTTTGTGTGGGGGGGATAGATATGACATTTTTGAGAGTGGCGGGTTAGGCGCGATTTAAAATTTGAAATATCATAATCACGCAGCATGGATGCTATTAAATCAAAGTAGGTCGAAAAACACCAAACAAATTTGTATTCACCATACTCATTTCCGTTCAGACCAATTGTCAGAAACTATGCTTCTCAACAAGGCCCAAGGTTGAAACTGGTTTGCCTTTTATGTTGCATACATTTATCTTACCAAATTTATTTCTCCATGTGCAAACAAAAGTGTTGAGTCTCATTAGTCACAGAAATACCTTCCCGGAATAGTTTACCCAAACACCCATATATCTGTCCCCAAAACCAATATAACACTGCCATTATAATTGATTATAATTGACTCGAGTCACCATGTGTACAATGACTTGGACTTGGATCTTCGATTCTGACCTGAGGACTGAGTCACTTTTGACTCAGACTTGGGACTCAGTCAAATGTACAATGAAGTCCCGGGATCAAGACCTCTGCACTCGACTTGTGACTTGACCTATGGAAAATGCCTAATATTAACAAAATAACAAAAACATTAACAAAATAAAGATTTTCCTTGCAACATAGTGTTTGCACAAGTTTGCTAATTTTAAAACAATGCTGGTCTCAACGGCGGCGTCACTCGTCCATTCCAGAGTGTTCTGGCTTCCTTTTTATTTACTGATATGACATCTTGTCTGACACAATTTGTATATTCAAAATGTTCCCTTTCCCGAAGTTTGAGAATCGATAAAAAAACATTACTTAAATTTTTATGACTCCGTTAATTTAAAAATAATGCTGATTTTGGAAATGAATCTTTTGTTTTAGTAAATTGATGAGACACAGTCTATATCCAGTATTTTTTCACTGAACTTTAACCCTTAAATATGTGTTTTTAAATGAATCGTGACTCAAATAACAAAATTACAATTAATAAAAAGCGGGTACATTCACCTCACATATTAGTGTCTTGGGGCATGCACCTATTAATAGTTTATAGTGGGGATGCCTATTCCACCATGAGAATCTCCACAGACATATCATTGCGTACCTAGGTGTATATGCCCTACTGATTTTTGTATTTGTTTCATTAGAAAGAGCCTGTCGGTGAAGCTCATCAAAGTGCCTTCTCATTTTATCCTCTGTCATTGGCGTATTCACTGAAGCATTTAAATGTACAAGGTAAGCAATTAAGACAGTGTATTTGATGATCCCATTGTCTTGGTCATTAAGCATTGATTCAACTCAAATAAAAATGTTATGTTCAGCGGCGGGGTGGGGAGGTCACAGAATGCAAAGCAACGCTTTAATTCATATTCCTGTTTTTGTTCTTCCAACCATCAAAACATTTTTTGGTACTGGCACATGGAACTCGCCACTGGCAGAAACGAATATGTCACTTATGTCCATATTGGGGAAAGACGAAGTGAGGCCAATGTATAGTCAGTTCATTATCAGTTCATTATAATAATAACTTACACTGTAAATTTCAATCAGCTGTTACATACACACACACAAACTGTATGTGGAGATAATCCGTGCGTGACCGCGTGTTGTCCACAAAGGGGGCGGGATTATGTTTACGGGTTATGAATAGAACGTTCTGGAAGTTTCTTTTGGAAAATGATGTAATTTTCAGAAATTTCTAGAAGTGAAGTGAAGAAGAAATCTCTAGTATTTCTAGAAGGATTAAAACTATCCACATATATTATTCTGATACATATATAAATAACGGGCTGGTAGGATTTTAAACAGGACTTGAGAGCAACCAAGACTTCGGTAAACAGGAGATTTGATGAACTATATCGATATTTCTAGTGTACACCCGATGACTTGTGATGTCGCTTATACCCGTCTGTGGAGCATTTTGGAGAAAGTTCGTTCACCGAGTGAAGTTCTGAGCTGAATGAACCCGGAAGAGGCATTTGTGAACTAAATTGCCAGTTCAGTATTTTTTGGGATTTGTTCTTTTCCATATTTTGTCACGAAGTCGACTTGGTCCCTGTGTTCTGGGTCTATTTCGGCCGTCGTTGGAGGTGAACGTCCTGTCCAGCCTCTTCTATTTACACCGTGTCAGAGAACTGTTTTGTGTGTCGTTTTCGCTGAGCCTGCTCAGTCCTCGTTCGTAAGATCTTCTCTTTTCTTCATTTAGTATATAAGATATTTTCTTAATGTGCCACTTGTCATCCCTAATCATAGTACGCTTGTTAAAAACCCATCAGATATTTAGAACAGTTGATATTTTAATATTAAATCACTTTGTTTTGTCTTCTATATCTATGTGACCTTGTTTGATTTTCTTTGTTGCATTCCAGAAAATTCAGGCTTTTGAGTAATTTGGTATCTACCTATAGTTTGATGAAGCCGGATCAAAATATTGTGCCATAAGTCTGGCCATGCACGGGAGATGAATGTTGTTGAGAGTCAAAAGTGATATAATACATGATTGACAATCGACAATGTTTTGTGGTGCTGCTAGATTTGTTTAAGCTTTTGACACCATTGACCATTGTATATTGTTAAATAGATTGTCCAGTGTTTTGGTTTTCATAATAATGTTTCCAAACACTTCAATCTTATCTTACTGGTAGATCTTATGTATTAAGATTGCCAATACTATTCTGATCCGCAAACTCTTGATCAAGGTTTACCACAAGGTTCCTGTAAGGACCTCAGATGTTTTCTTTACTACGCACACCCACTCTCAGATATTATTATTACATTCTGGTGTCAAATTTATTTTATGCTGATGATGACACCTAACTGTGTGTTGATCCCCGAAACCTGGTGAAATGATCGTTACTTGTAACTTTATCTGATTGCGTTTTCGATTGCGCTGATGTCGCGAGTGCTCCTACTCAATGATGAAAAGATTGAATTAGCTGCCAACCATAGAGACTTTGAAAACATTATTGACGTCACCATAATTGCGGGTAATACAGTTATCAAACCCTCCCTTGCGTAAAAACATTGGTATACCAACCCATGTATTCTCAATATGCAAACCATTAACTTCATTTAAGAAATCTGTCACAAATTCATCTTGGACAGTGCACCATTTCTCCATGATCCCTAGAAGCAAAGAGATCAAACGTCTTCAACGGCTTCAAAATCAAAGGTAAAAGTATGACCATGTGTCCCCTCCTCCTCATGACATGGTAGCCTATACTGGCTTCCCCAGCCTGGGAGACCTTTGACTTAAAACATTGACTATTGCCTATAAAATGTTACTGACTCCTGCACCATCCCATCTCTGTGAGCTTATTGTTCATACCAACCTAACCAAGTAGGACTCATTCAAATTCTGATCCTTGGATCTTCAAAGCTAACTGCACATTTAACTGGTGGCTAATATGAAGTTTCTATAATACACTCCAGCATTTGGAATTAGCTACCATCTGGTAAGGTCATGCTTTCATATTGAGTCAATTTTAAAAACATCTCTCAAGACTCATTTATTTTTTTAAATTGTACTTGCATCTCACTCAAAGCGCGTGACATTTTGTAAGAGAGCGCCATAAAATGCCTTCATTGTATTGTATTGTATCTGTTAGATACCTTCAATACGTGTTTACCGATGTCAGCAAAAACGTACCTGGTAGAACACATATACCATCAAACAGACACACACCTTAAAATCCTCTCCAGTACCGTATATAAAGGTACAAGATGTCATTCGAAAAGAGGTTAAGACGATACAGAGGCTTGACGTGATTGAGGCCAGTTCACCTGTACGGATTCATCGTCTTAGTCTAAGAAAGAGATGGAAACAATTGCTTTTGTATTGACTCCTCAAATGAATAAAGTGACAGTTTCGACTCCAGAACACATCCCCACATAAGTCTTAATGGCCAAATTGGGACAAGGGAAGGATTTACCAATAGATTTATTTAAAAGGTTACATAAATGTTTGTCACAAAAACAAAAGCAGTTATTATTCGTTCCAGAGTTAAATGATCGAAGAGGAGAAAAGAATGAAGTATTTCATGGTCTTGAGGAACGAGGTAATCAAAAGTGATGTCCATAAAAAGAACAGTCGTTACCATGACAGCTTAATTATGCACGAACTATTATAGTGACCTTATATCATCGAAAACATCCCGATGAAATGATCAGTATTTAAATTATATATACAAATGGAAAACCCAGTGAAGAAGACGTGAACTATTGTGAAGGTTTTCAACTTGTAAAGAATGTGAAGATGCGCTATTTATATGAAAATAACAAAGCTCCTGCAGCCGATGGGTTTTCTGTGAGTTTTATACAACCTTTGTATGGATAAAACAACTATGTTTATTGATCTCCATAAATGAAAGTGAAAGGACAACTTTCACCACACAAAAAGAGTGTATTGTTACGTCATTCATAAGAAAGGTGAGATTGAAAAATCTGGACAATTGAGGCCAATTACACTACTCAATTATGACTATCAGATTGTTACTAATGCTCCAGCAATAAGACTCAAAAAGGTCTTGCCACGAATATTTAAACGAGGATCAATGGTTACATAAAAAGGTAGAAATCGGGACAAAGACTG
Organism: Zoroaster sp. YZ-2022; assembly: GCA_029582265.1. Classification (NCBI taxonomy): domain Eukaryota; kingdom Metazoa; phylum Echinodermata; class Asteroidea; order Forcipulatida; family Zoroasteridae; genus Zoroaster; species Zoroaster sp. YZ-2022. The sequence goes on from CM055826.1 coordinate 110,932, forward strand.
CCCGATTCTGGGCATAATTACCTGCGCTTAGATAAACATTGAAGAGCTATTTTTTGGCCGAAAAAGCGTTTGATATAGTTTGATTTAGTTTTTTCACTTTGGAACGTACTTTTCTGCAATTGGACTGATGCTTTCAGTAACATAGAGACCGCGTCATTCAAATGGTTGGCTATCAACGTTTCAACGTGACCAGAGGTACATTAGACAAGGCTGTCCGTTATCAGCACTAATTTTTATCATTACAGGAAATCTTGGGCTCTTAAGATTAAAGCCAGAAAGTATTAGTTGTATCCAGATTAATCAAGATGGAGAACATATCAAGAAACCTAAAATGGCTCAATATGTTGATGACACGACCATCTTCATCAGAGACAAACATTCTAATGTATATAATAATGAAACAAGTAATTTTGAAAATATTGTCATTAGAGCTTAACCTAAACAACAGAAGGTTTGTGGCTTGAAAAGTTTCATTGTGATTTTGCTGGGTATAAATGGCCTGTGAACCCTATTAGGTGTTTAGGTGTATTTTACAGAAACAAATGAAGCTGAGAGAATTGAATTGGGACTGTATGTTACTGGTTAAAAATTTTAAACACATGAATTGACGCCTAACAATTTTTGGTAGAATTACAATAGAAAACACTCTATCTCTCATGTATAACGCTAGAGTTTTGCATGTTCAAAGTCTATTAAGGGGCTGTCGAACGACTGCCCTTTTACTTTGTTTGGGAAATCAAAAATACGAAAAAGTGAAAAGAGAAACAATGATTGCAGTGATATTAGCAAGGAGGGTTACGAATGACTGATCTTCCGTCATAAAATTAAAGCTCAAAAGTATCGTGGGTAAACGATTGTGTGATAATTCCCATGGATCATGCGGAAATGCCTTAAGAAGGTAAGGTTCTATTTCCCCATACGGAGGAGTTCTGTTTTTTTCAATTTAACTGCCTTTCCTGCGGACATTATTAAATTGATAACAGGCCAAGTGGTTTTGGCCGTACTTACATTTTATATAGATATGTTAAGGTCATGATTCGAATTCAAAGAAACGACAGTGTTTGGTTTGGAATTAGACCTTACAAAATTAGAAATCAGATCATATGGGGCAACAGTCTTATAAATACACGGTAAACCATGTTTATCTTTTAAGGATTAAGTCTGGCATTGTGTTTGTAGGAGACTATTTCCTAAAAGTATTTGTTCATGCTACTGATGAGTCTGAAACTGGCTCATCAAAACAAAAACTACATTGCCGAGACGTATCAAGTCAGAAAAGCAATACCTAACATTTGGATCAAGAAACATGGTTGCCAATTGACCCAATTCATTGCTCCCTCTATAAATGAAAACGTTCTGAATGGGGATAATCCACAACTGAAAGTGCAATTTGAAACCAAGACAGCAGTATTATATTTCGTTAAAGAACAAACAATGTGTAGTGTGAAGTGTACTGGAAAACCGTCTATACCCCACATGACTTTAATTTGGGATACAAGTTAAATTTTTAAGATTAAAAACTACCTATAAATAAATATAAAGAACGTTTTAAATTAATATACAACATCCTCCCAAATAAAACTAATCTGGACTAAATGGAACTTAAGTAACTCGTCTAGTTTTCATATAATGAACCGACGATCTCAATCACTTGTATTTTCCTGTAAGTCTCTCAAACAATTTTGAAACAATATTATCTCATGAATCTCAACTTACGCATCAACATGACATTGTTGAAAGATATAGTGGTAGGCTATAATTTAATGATATTTGTCACACGGTTAACCTCTTAATACTACCAGCCTCTTTTCACTGTGTGTGTGTACACAATGCAGAGTAATTAACGCATTCAATTCAAACACTACTTTTAATTATAAACTTTTGGAAAACGTTCAAAAAATTAAATTGACCACAAACTGTATTATACCAAAATTTTCAAAAACATTTGTCTGTTAACAATTTGTAGAACAGCTTCTACTTTCTTTTTGTTTTGTTCAATTGTGTGCTTTTTGGCATGTAATGTATTGATGGATAAACAATAAAACGGCTGGAAAGTGCAAAGAGAAGCACAATTTGGCACATTTCCCATTGCTCAAGAAGAAGAAAAGACAGTATAGTAGACCAGCCAAATATCAAAAGTCTCTAGAAAAAATTTTCAATTTTTGTTATTGGCACCCATGCTAGATCTGTTTTCATATCATTGAAAAGAAGATTAGGGTGAGCACCTCAATTTTGAATTTTAAGGTAATTTGAGGTCGCCATGACAAATAAGGTCAAAATCTGTATTTTAAAAATGTTGTATCAATTTGACCCCATTTGATAGATCTATCCAAAAAAATCTACTTTTTATCATCATGTTGATATACCAAGTTTTGAAATAATATACAAACATTCATCTTGTACATAAAATGTATGGTAAAATGAAACATAAAAGTGTGATTTTTCGAGTCCCTTTTATATCGTGTGTATATATATCAAAGTTGTTTACACTTATGAACTTTTTCCGACTCATATACATACAGTGTGTTAATTTCAATAAACCCTGTCAATGTTAAAAAATTAAAATATTGTGATGAAGGCACGGGCCGATTTAACATGGTGGTGTCACGCATATATGGATGATGGAGAGGACGGTCTGTTCCTGCTCAGACTTACTCACGAAGCCACTTTGTATAGGTTGACCCCTGTAACAACAGCAGGGATGCTAGCAATCCTCCAGGCAATCTGGTGCAGATGACAATGACACCACCACCGTGACTGCTTAGTGATTTCAAACCATACAGGCTGTAGCATCCAACAGCTGACCAGCCACTATGAGCAGGGGAAAGGGGAACTCAAAGGGCAGCTAAAGTTTGAGAATGTAATTTTTCATGGGAAGACTCCATATCTGCTTTTTAACTTCCTGATATTACTGGTCAACATGGAAAGTGCTGGGCTTGATGACCTATGACGGAGGCAGGTGTGGCGCAGCCAACACCACTGAGACAATGCGTTTGATGGCAGTTTCCATTATCGTGCTGTTAGGACACCAACTGACGTATGAGGCTCTGTGTATATCAAATGGTCTATGCTTGAACCATGGCTGTTGGAAAATTAAAAGAGTTGAGGAAGTTGAAAAAGCTTGCCCAAAATGTATGGCTTTTTCAAAAGAGAGAGATGACAAACCAGAGCAGAGATTTGCGACGCAGGGGCCCAGATTTTCAGAGCCGTAACAATATTCAGGATCTCTAATATTAAAGAGTTTAGCACTGGCTAACTACAAACTTGACTGTGGTCCATTACATGGAGATGGGTTGAGACTTGCTGACTTCATTGGGCTGAGAGGATGGACACTGCAGAGCTGCCAACCTTCCGATGTGAGAAGGCCTCCTTGCATATATTTTAAGTAAGTAATTATCATCAATACGCGAAGTCTTCCAGAACTGGAAGAGTTACAGCCTGACACCGACCTCCATTCAGTGCTTTTTCAGCACGCTACATGGCCACCCACGACCACACAAACTACGCCCGGTGGGGACCTGTCTATTCATTGATATTAAGGAAACCCTTGAGAAGAGCAGCACCAGAGGTCTATACAGGGTTAACAATGGAACGTTAAGGGAAGAGAGAGAACCAAAAAGGCGTTTCAACCAGTTCCCGCTGATCAGGCAAATGAATGGATGAAAGAATGCAAGATGCAGAATACAATATTGGCATTACCAGGAATGACTGCCAGAACAAGTTTTGCATCACTTGTTCAGTGCGATCACGCATCACGCAAGACAGAATATTCTCACATGAACTGTCCCCAATCCCACTGTCTCTCGCTGTTGGAGGTGATCAACTCGACACCAAAGCAGAGTTGATCACATCTTAATGGCTGGACCCTCACACCTCTGCAGAAGTTCCGAATGCTGGCATGAAGACATGTGTGTTGTTCATAGATGTCAATTTGGAAAACCTCAGGGTGTCAGAATATTTGGTGACTCCGCTGATGCGTGTGTCTATAAATATACTAACAAAACACTTTGGAGAGAACAAACACAACAAGAGTTTATATATGGTATTGATCGCTACATCGGAGAGTGGCTCAATCAAGGCAGTGACTCGATCAAAGCGAATGGGGGAAAGAAGTCAATTCCGCAAGCTCATCGATGGATCCAGCGTTCCACTCACCGGGGTTTGAGCCACTGATTGCCTTTGATGAACAAAGGCTGATCTCGCCGTTGTCAGAGGCCATCGTAAGAAGTTGGCAAGGATCTACCACAGAAAGATACAAGATAGTAACAGAGGGTGGGTTTTGATGTTACAGATGCCAGGTCTACGAGGAGAGATAACAGACTTTTCGAAATCACGAAGAGGCTGACACCAGGTTGATAGCCGGTCCATTTCATGAGGCAGTCAGTGAAGATAACAAAGAGTATTGGCTTGCAGAGATACAATGTTATGCGTTGTTTCTGCTGCACCCTCTGCATGTACGAAAGCACAATATGGATGATCTCCGGAACAGCAGCGAAGGTAAATGTTATTCATTACATGGCATCAGGAGAGACTTTCATACAACCTGTGAGGACAACCTACTCGCTTCCACGCACTAACAGGATACGTGATACAACCAACCTCCTCCTCCGTGGTCATAGGAAGAAGTTGTGCTGGAAAAACCCTTTAAGATACAACCACTACTCGTCAAGGGAACGCTGGTCGTGACGATCTGCCCCATGAGTAGCGTTTTGTCACCCATATGGCACACCCGAACACAAAACCGTCAACAAATGCCAGGCTCCAACTCTTTGGCAAGGCGAAGAAGGGCTGGAAGACAAGCACACATCAAGAGATGCATCAACCTCACACAGCAGTGTGCTAACTACCAGGCAAAATAATGGTTGCAGGCAGATCAGGAACACATAGATGTCCCATCTTCCATCGACACTGCAGCTTGGGAAGGGGTCAGGTTACCTAGTTGTGTGGATAAGACTACATGTGGCTCACCCATCCCAGATGCCTGTCTGGAGGGTTACATGTGGATGCAATCAGTGCAGGACAGCCTGGTGCTTGCTTCGTGACCTTAGGTGCACTTTTTTACGGTGGATGGGACGTAATTGACTGCAGCAACCTGGCGGCCATTAGATCCATAGACTCATGCAGATACAGATGTATATTTCCTACTGTTGTTGTGACCCAAGTTAGGTACGGAACAATCATCATAGTGTACAAAACAAAACAAACGATGCACCCTGCAACAACGAAATATGTCCAACAATGAGCACCTGTTCAAACTGTGTGTAAAACTACTATGGTTTTCACTTATTTTAAAAGACGTACCTTTTTGTTTAATTACACCAATAACTATTATTAAAGGTAAGACATGAAATTTTCGTAATTAAAAAAGGCTTGGTACATCTACCTTATAAAGTGTTTTCAACATGTGCATTGTGTGAGGCATGGGCGGAGTGCGTAAACAACTTTTGATATACATTAATGATTATATATACACTTAAAAAAACTTTTATTGTTTCATTTTACCACATTTTCTGTACAAAATGAATGTTTATCTGTTTAAATTGCACAGGCTTGGTTTATCAACATGATGATAAAAAGATTTTATGGATGGATCTATCGAATGGGTCAAAATTGATTCAAAATTTAAAAATGCATTTTTTTCCGACGGTCTTTGACCGCAAATTGACCCTTTAAAGATTAAAAAAAAAAAAAAAAAACTGAGGTGGGCATCCACCTACCTTTCTTCCCCATCCTATGAACAATTGGGGATCTAACATGGTTTCCTGCTATTAACAAAAAATGCTGTCCAGTGTAACTCACACCATTGTCCACTAGCACAGAGTCCTTTCAATTTTCGTTCACTTTCGGCAGCGCATCTATGCTCCGGCTATAGTAGGATCAACGCGCCTGATCACAGTGGTCTCAATAATGTAGGGGAAAACCATAAATGACGTCCCACTTACTCATGGAAACGCAAAACATGTCAAACTACTTAGAGGTCGTATTAGGCTTAGGATGGCTGGGGCTTAACCGCCCGTCCAACCCAAGCAAGTAAACGATAATCTGACGCCCAAGAGATTATGTCTGCATAAGAATGACTGTTACATCGACTGTTTATGGGCAGGATGTTTTTTGAAAAAGTTGGTGGAAAAGAACCAATACCAATTTGACCCTAGCATTCAACTTTGAAAAAAAAAAAAAATTTAAATAAATAAATAAATCTTATTTTAAAAATTACTCTTTAGTAACTGTTGTTTACGCAGATGTAATCCCATCTCAGATGGTAAGGTTTTTAAAAGGATCTATGTTTTGATAATCTGTTCCGCCCACAAAAATGTGTAAACAGATTAAAAGAAGGGTTCATACTATGTTCATAAATGTTTAACTTATTCCTATTTTCCATTTAGACAGAAGTTTAAACAACAAACTTTCAATGTCGTTGTTATGGTGATGCCAGGTTTCTCGTTTAGTGTTGTGCGGCCCACTTTTTTAAATTCTCAGGCCCATAAAATAGGGCAGAATACAAGAGGACTCTACATCTGCGCTGTTTTTACCTTTTTATTCTGTTTTACCTTTGGAGACACATTTTGCCAAACTTCACCTCAAGACAGGTATCTGTTTATTAATACTGTGGCTCCGCCCAGAATAGGTGGTAAACACGAGACGCATGCACATTCAATATATGTACCTTCTTCCATTTTCTTTTTAAGATAAAATAAACACAATATTTTGGTCTCATGCCCCCAACTGTTAACAAATATAGTTCCACCTCCAACATAGGTGAGACCCAAGACAGGTACATATCTTAACATTATATATTGCCACATTTATCCCCATGTAAAAATTGCACAATTATTTTGGCTTAGCAGCTGAATAACTGTGACAACGCAGAAATAATAATCTAACACAATTTTATAGAGATAATTTCAGGTCATGTGAAACTAAAAATATCATAGCACATTTCAAAGAAAACATTTTAAACTCCAACAACGAGGATATATTTCAAGTTTATAGTTAAGAAAACATTTATGTTTGAAAATTTAGGTAAAAATTTAGAGATTATCGCATGAAACCCGCACTGCAATGAACCCACAAAAGAAAAAAAATATTCATGGTGTAATAGCATAAAGGCATAATAACGTCAGACACTAGTTACACTTTTTAATAATTGGAGAATTAAGTACTATGATTTGAAGCTCAGTGAAGGTATGAGTTCTTGATGATTGGGGACGCGGTGGGAGCTGGACCATGGCCTACCCCCTCCCAACCGACAACTTCTCTAAAGAATAACAAAAGGGGGAAAATAAACACAAAATTGCATTTAATTTTTTATAAGGGTTTGTGAAACAAGTTGGTAAAATAACGGGTGCGTAAATATAAATAAATAAAACAAAAAATGTACTCCCAATAATGCCACACAGTTGATGCAATGTTTCAAAATATATATATATTTGTTATGTTAGGGGAAAATCGAGGTCCTGCACATGCAATAAAAACCGGCGGGGAAATATCATGTTGTTACACAAAGTCACATAAGCTCTCTTTAAAAAATGGGTACTTTTGTGTAAAACTCAAGTGTCATGTTTTTTAAAAGAATATAGCACCCTTCAATTGTTTAATAATCTCCTTTGGGAATTTATTTAAAATATAAATAACAATATTGGGCCATTCCAGGAGAAAATAAAGATATTACCGCAAATTAGTCCATGAGCCAGGAATTTGTTTCAGTACTACCTGAGGGGGACTAATTCATTTATACTAGTCCATTAAAACGCTGTTACGACTGTTTGGACGATTGCTACCAGAGACGTACCAGACAAGAAGCTTCCAGACGCAGTGCACAATTAAACAACTGTTTATGTACCGTTAGTGTCACACGTATCAATGAAGCAGAATTAACAAAGTCATCACTCAGAACTTACACCCACCCCAAGAATTTATTTATTTATTTTTATTTTTTAAAATGTGTTATTTGTTTTAGTTTATCAACTACTTACATCAAAACCATGTGCTGCTGCTAGAAATGCACCCATGATCAATCCGGCGGTTAAAAAATTCACCTTGCCCGTGCAATTGTAAGGAAACTTGTCCAGTACATTTTCTTGTTGGAATATTCCCATCTTATTCAGAACAAAATACAAATACAAGCATGGACCTGTAATGTAACATAAGCTCTATAAAAAGCGATAACATTTTTGATTGGGAACTAAGTGTCATGTTGTTATTAAAACAAAATGTTAACTTTGTATTTTTGTTATTAATAATTCTTTGGAAATGGTTAGTACATATATGTCCGTAAAATAAGTAAATCTAGGAGAAAATAGAGAGTTCACCCTGCAGTTAGTCCACAGAGCCAGCAATTTTTTTGATACCACCTGAGAACCATCTATGGCGTTTTCTGCAGCGAAACAATGAAAATTCCAAACAAATAGGCCTATTATAAACGGTAATCGATTGTTTTACAACTTGGAAATGCTAAGCTTTGTCCAATTAAATTGCTGACTGTCTACGATTGCTTTACAATACCAACGTTAAACATAAAATACCAAAAAACAACCGCTGTACATGGCCAAGTTATGTCAATACATTGCATAAAAAAAGGGGGGGAAGATATCCCCAATAAGAACCCTATGGAGCAGTTTTTCTGGTACGTACCCAACTAACAAATACTGAAATCTGCAAGACCCAACCCCTCCACACATTCATACACAATCAGCAAGAATGCTGGATCAGGCATGTAGTTAGGTCAGATTCAATGGGCAATAAAAAGGTGTTGGAAAAGTTTCTCGGAAGCACCATGTAACAAATTCTAAAGTAGAGGTGTTGGCTCTGGAGAAGAGCTTTTGTTTTGTTTCAACGTTTCGGCAAGTATGCTCTGGGCTGTCGTCAGAGAGAACAAATGGGAGAGATGTGGAAAAAGGAGAAAATGGAGAAAAGGTGTTACTTTGAAAACTCGACAGTCTCGAAATTGGCCGACACCCATGTGCAGTTTTGACACAGTAAATTGATCAGGACAAATTGTTCAAAGGATTTATGATAAAAGCTATCCTGCAAGCTTAATTCACAAACGAGAGAACTGGCGTTCCGATGAGACACCTCCACAACGATTTGTGCTCGCTGCTGGAGTATATCACACATCATCATCATCATCATCATCAACGAAATAACAATTAACGCAAAGTCATCGCCCAGAACTTCCACCCCGGAGAAAATTACAGGTCCGTTTTGTTATTATTTATTTATTATTATTTTTATTATTATTAATTTTTTTTAGTTTATCGCACAAATTTACATAAAATCATGTACATGTTTTAGGCCTGACATGGTCCCATGCACCACTCTTTTCCCTCGTGCAATCTGCAAGGAAAAATTGTTCCAGTACATTTTTATTGGGAATGTTCTATCTTTATCAGAACAAACAAAATAAACAACAAAACAAACAACAAACTCATAATGGACCTTTTCAACGACTCATTGATGGTGGATAACAGTGGACATTCAACGAAATTAAATGGAAATATTTAACCCAAAACACTGAAACTCTACATTTTGCACGCGTTTGAATAAATTAACAGAGGTGTTCGGTCATGTCAGGCTGCGGTACTGTAGTTTTATTAAAATCTCTTCACTCGATTCCGCACATAATAGCCAAGTATCATTTTTATGGATGATAGTAATGTTTTTTTTTGACCTTGTATAAGCCTTTTGATCAAGATATATATGATAAAGATGGATATATGATCAAGGTGTTATATTCAGTACACATGGGTACAGTGAACAGCAATGTTGGGAATGGGAGAACGCAGTTTTAAATTTGATAAAAAATGGAATACAATGATACCAAATGTATATATACCAATAATCACATTGGAAATAATAGCGAATGCTGTGGAAAATGACACATGGGCTACCTGTTCAGAAACAATGATTGTTTTATTTATTGAATCAACATACAAAACATATTTTACTTTTTAGAAATTAAAGTGATGTTATATTAATCATACAGTACAAATGGCCCCAATGATATATTAGACAAAATAAACATAGCAATTATTAGCTGTCGTGATAACTTTTAAATGAATGTATGTGATTATATGAAAACAAAGTTATGTTTTATTTATTGATTCAATACAGTCATTTTCTTATTAATAAAACATGTAATGCAACAAATATATAATACATTGGTGAGTGCGCGATATATTGGCATGTTGACAAAACTCCTTTAATAATTATCGTTACTTTTGTTTGATTAAAGAATGGACAACCAATTGTTAAAGTCCAGTATAACATTTCAAACTGATTGTAGTTTATTAGCTTCACACACGAATGGTGCCAATCAAAAGTGAATATCAGACATTGGACGCAAGTGAACTACTGTGACATTGACGCAAAGGGGAAATTACTTGACACGAGGATGGATATTTCTCGTCTCACCACTGGTGCTCAGTATTACATGACACATAAGAATCAGTTTTATCAAGCTAGAGATGTACCAGAAATGATGAACAGACGACCACTACGGCCAAGCGCGATATTATGTCCTGTTATATCAGTACCATTCCTCAACCAACCAGATGTCATACACACACACATGCACGTACGCGCTATGCACGCACACACTAAGGCTAATTGTTGTGACACTACAAGAATTCTCAATTATAGTAATCTGTTCTTGAAAGAGCTGAGGGTTAACTCGAGTTTCAATCAGTATACTGATCGAATGTAAATAAACATATTAAATACATAAATAAATACAACGAACTATATAAATTTAATGAATACATAACAAATAAATAGTCAACAAATCAATAAACATTTAAGTAAAAATTATCTCAACATGAGACATAAGGTATCCTTATCTGGAGCGGGATGTCACACTTGCGTGTCGTTTGCCATGCAAACCGTTACATATTTGATTCGGGAATGTTCGTTGTTTGGGCGAGGTGACAGTGTGTGACATCAGTTCATAAACTACAGCGGACATGTACGCACAGAACATAAAGTTATTTAACAACTCAGACATGTTTACAAAAATCCCACCAACTTTGACAACAACTTTAAAAAAAGGAAGCACAATTCAATGTGAGGATTGAGCGCGGTGTATTTTGTTTGCAGATTGAACTCCCTGTTTCGACCAGAAGTAAATGTCAAACCCACATACTATGCAGTTTACGATGATCCGAAACGATGAGTTGGTGTCGTTATTCTAAAGAGATATAATTGATTTTCATATAAGAACAGTCTTATATTTAAACAGTTATATGGAAGGTCTCTCTCAATAATACATTTGTGAGAACTTTAAATGAGAATAAGAAAAAAGGAAAACAATTTCAACGAGGTGTTCAAGAAAACAAAGGGAAATGTTAATTCTTGTCCTGGGCGGATCCAGGACAGTATGGCATAAAAAAGGGTAGGCGGCACCCCAATTTATGGTGAACATTCTCAACAAATAATGGAGGGTTTTAAGGGATAAAAATAGAGAGTTCCGGGTGAAATATCCATGCAGTAATAATAAATGTGGGACATATTTATGATATCATTATGGTGTGTAACCCAAGTATTCCTGTGTACAAAAACATTAGAAAACGGGTTTCCATTTAGTTCCATAAATGTGCCTTTCTATCCGACACACAAATCATGGCAGTCCATTGACCCAACAGGGAATCATGACAAGTCTATCTTCGTCATACGCGTAAACCAAGTATTTACAGTGCATATGGTGTACAACAGCTCAATATCGATTTATCCCATTGTTTCAACTCAACAAAAAGCGTACGTTCGTCAGCGGAAAGGAATACGGAATGGGGAAATACGTACTTAATATGTATTTTGTTTTTCCGTTTTTTCCTGTTTTTATGTTTATATATATTTTTTTTATGTAGTCTGTAAGATGTTGGCACTGTTACAACGCTCAGTGTATAATTAAGCTCAATGATTCTCGTTGATCTTGCACAAAACCCAACTGTAATCGTAATGTATGTTGAGGAATGCAAATTTCACGCACTTCATTTCCCAAACAAGTCTACGGGCCTAAAATGCACATGGTTCTGGGACAAGTTAGGACTGAGGAAAGAAGGAGGACTTACAAATCATTCCCAAACATTTATGATTGCTTCGTTTTAATCTCAGACCAGGGAAGTAAGAAAGTAAGAAAACTATTATTATTACGGAAATAATACAAAAATGAAACAATTTGTTTTATTTTAATTTAGAACAAGAGTATGATCAGTCTACCTGGCATGATGGAAGGTGTATACCTAAGAGATGTGGGTGTGTAACCTACCGAGACTGTTCTGATGGTTCGATGAGGGAAGAAGTAGAAAAAATAGACGTTTTCACGGTGTCACACACACTTGACAGCAATTATTGTTGAGGTGGAGTAGGACTCTAGTAGTCAGGGTGGATCTAGTGTACGGGTTGACCTGTTTACATGGGCACCTTACCTGACAGTGTTGCTCAGTCATGCCCCACCGTACCCTTGCACCATTTCAGTATATACCGACGCTGCAATACTGAACACCTATCGGACAACCGAGTCCCAAATATAACAATGGCAGGTCCCTCGCACTCAAAAGCAAGGAATCGTGTGCATGACCCTCATGGAACAACATACATTTTGACCGCATTGCATGGTATGAGACGAACAGGACACAGTCCGCATTGGAACACCAGCGATCCATATGTTGAATCCCGCTTCTGGGTAACAGCGATCAAATGCCGTCGAGCTATCCTCGTCCAGGCTTTTGAGCAGTTTCCTATACTTCGTACACACTGATGGTAGAACAGAGGGTCCGTTGCTTTTGGTGTGACGGCCATGAAAGGATACAAGGTGCAGACGCCTAGACAAAGTAAATGACATGTGGAGGCCAGACTAATCTGTTGTGCTGCAAATGACCAAAATGACGTGCGCTGTATCACATGGTAGAGGTATCAAACTGTCTCCACACAGAATGCCAGAATCACACACACCTGTCTGTATTGGCAACTGTGTACCGCCTACTCAACATACAAAACCAAAGTACTCGCTCAGCATGACTGTTGTACATAGTTTGACGTTAGATTAATAACTACAAACTACAATGCTTGCAAAATTGCGCCCAAAATGTGCAATTTAAAGACCATAAAATGGTAAAAATTTCAACCCTATTTGAAAAAAGAAAGAATTATTTTATGAATAACCAAAATAAGAATATCATTATTTTTCTTTAGCCCTCAAAACTCTATGAAACTGTGCACGTCATCATCATGAACCGGACAGGCCCAAAACAAAAGCCGTCGGAGACACTTTCACTGATTTACTTGATGACGTACATTTACGGCAGGGCAAAGCCAACAATCTTTTATATCATGGTACCTTTTGTACACAAAACATAAGTCATTACATCGTACAGTTGCAAAAATAAGTTTACCAACTATATTTTCCAAAGTAGTACTGACCAACTGTGTTGTTCAGCACGTCATTTCACGGAGATTATACGATGCCAAAGTTGGCGAAATAAGGGAATTGAATCGTATAAATTTGGAGCCCGAAATGGATGTAAAATCCAGGCGACACGGCGAAGCCGAAGGTCCAGACATATTTACATGTACAAGTTTCAGGGACAACCGGCGGCAAGCCAGACCATGTTAAGACGGTTACCAGCCGTCGTAAAAGTACGTCGTAAAACGGGCAAATATATATATTGTTACAGGGTACAATTAAAACAATTATTACGAATTTCAACGAATGGAATTTTTGGCTGCAACGATTTTTCAAACATTTTTTGGAATAGTATATAATAGCTAAATTAATTAAATTACCGAACGTTTTTTGAGAAACATTAAGGTCCTTTGTATCTTTTAACTAGCAAATGGGAGTCCCAACTTTTATATCAAAAAAAGTATTTGTGGAAGTCAGGCCGATCTAATAGTTCATGGCACCAGGCGACCCACGCCATAACAGGAGAGAATCCGCGCAAAAGATAACCACACACAATAAATGCCCGATATTCTGAACATTTGCACCCATTTCCTTGTTAACCCAAAAATAAGTCTGATATGTTCAATGCGCAGAAGAGGCAAATGTTACTTCACAATTATCTATAAAATACTAGTACATAGAGGTAGTGTCAATGTCATCTGCGTAGTCCACCGTACTACTGAAACTTGGTCATCTGAAACTGTACAGGAATCTCCCAGGGCTATTATATTCCGACTGCTCTGAATGTAAAACCGCCTTTAAAGACACAATATTTGACTTAAAGGCTTTGCTGGACAAAAACTCGACAGATGCATAATCAGGTCACATCGATAGTCTGTTGATATACGTACCGGCGTTGACAACCGCGCGTCACTGTCAGAGCAGAACTGACCCATAATTGGTTAGTGCTAATCCAGCAATAAGGAAATATACAGGACAATCTGGGTAAAATTGGGAAATGCAATGATGATTTCAAATTGTGTAGCTTGATTAACGACCCCACCCACTGTCCCCAGAAACAGGGACCAGCCTGGACATGGCGGGAAGATTCGAGAGTGCTGCTATCGTTGACATTATATATGTATTTTTTTTCATTTAAGACCTGCTAATGACTATGACTAGCTATCGGTTATTTTAGGAGAAATCGAGTTCCATCAGTAAGTTAAACCATTTGGGAAATTCATGTAAAAGCAACGCATATATATAATTTGATAAAACTCTATAGTAGGTGTGTGGAACTTGTAATATCATGTTTTTCAAAAGAGATATCATCCACGGCAAATATTGTAAATGTTCTTTAAATGCATTAATAACATTGAAAACAACTATTTTAAGAATCCACAACATTTGTTTGGGTGCGGAACTCCAGTTTCATGTTTTGAAGAAAGGCACGCATAGATGTTATAACGCAACAACAAAAGATGGGGTAACACGATGGGTGCGTAACTAAAATTAGATTTTGAAAGGGAAATTAAAACCCTCCAATAGTTAAATTAATCAAACCAGCAATGGGAAATACACATGTTAATAACTCATAAGCATAATTACGTGACAGCAATCCTCTATAAAGAAGGGTAACTTATTGGGTATGGGGGAAACCCAAGCATCTTATTTCAAAATACAATTTAACCAGTAGTTGATACATATCCACGACAGTTTATAATTAAATTTCGAAATTTTTTTTTTTTTTTGGTTTTTTTAAGAAGAAAATGTAGAACTTGCTCTGTAATCAAACCCATAAAAGGGAAATATTAATATAAATAACGTGACGGAACTGTATAACAGGGCCGTGGGTAACTTCACTCAAGTAGGCTCATCATGTTTTAAAAGAAAAGCGCCCCTCGGGAATAGCGTTGGGGTGAGCATCCTGCTGTCCAGGATGGGACTAGATCATTAGAAGCACCCACGAATACGTAATAATAAAGAATCAAGACCATCGTCACAGATGGGTGATAATCATATTGCATACACAAATTTAATTGTGGCAAATATACTAACGGGAACCAACGACCCCGTGGTCCCGGATTCTGGAATTATTAACACTTTTGGTGCCGAGGACCCGTTGGTCCCAGTCTACAACAGGTAAAGATAGAGCTCATAATTTGAAATCGGTAAAGCTTTATTATATGCGGTATCTGAGAGTACCCATAGCACAGATAAAATGATTTGTGGCTTATATAAAGTAGATTGCCAAAACTTTCCCTTCATTTGATGATGGTAGAGATACAGATACATACCTTAAACGATTTGAACAGCAATTGATTCCAAGGTAGATAATTACTTCACTTACTGCATTACTTGCAAGGCCTTAGAGTGTGGCCGCGATGGTTCAGCTTACCGGGACCCAAGTTCTGGTGTTAGCAGCAGAATTGGTTCGATCCCAGCCGTACACTTTGTGTCCTGAGTACACACTAACTATAATTGCTTTCCACCTTACAGGGGTTAAATGGCACCTGAGGGCAGAGTTGGTTGATTAGAAATGATGCGCTGTAATGGCAGCAAATTTGAGCTGTATACTCCCAGGCTGAGACACTTAGGAATGACGAGTGCGCCTTGAGCACACTCAGTTGGTGGATAAAATGCGCTATAAGTCCACCACATTATTATTATTATTATTATTATTATTATTAGCATATTCACGGATGCTCATTTCTATAGCCCAGAATTACAAAGCAGTTGGTTGCTTTACGTTGCATATCTTCTAATGAAAGGGTTTTGATCAAGTTTAGATCAACTAGCCGAAACATAGTACCCAGATCGTGATATAATCAGGTATTTAACTAGATGGATTGAATTAGGTGATGTAGAAGCTAATAAGACGTAGCTTTATTTGAAATGACAGATCGTGAACAAACTATAAAGAGTTAGAGCTCTTCCTTATGATAGAAAACATTCACATATTAATGAAGAAGTTGCATTAGCAGACCGCTATACAGAAAGGCAGAATAGCCAGTTTTATTTGCATGATATACTCATGAACAAATTATGAAGATTTTGGTAAAAGAGTTAGCACCTTCCTTGTTGACAGAAAGACTAAGACATTAAGTGAACTAGTTGGCATGAAGCAGACCGGGTTATACAGAAGGGAAAATCAGCAATATTTTTGATCAGAAGTCTAGCAAAGACCGAGGAAATGATGGTGCAATCCCATTCAGTTGGATAATTTCATCTCTGACTTGGTGTTTTTTATCTGTATTTTTGTACAAGATGATGCATGTCCGTATTCACTATATTTCTCGCTGTTGGTCAGTTTGACCATAAATATTTGTATGAAATAGTCGACTTTTTGTTTAGTTGCAATAATTTTAAAGGCAAAGGGAAATATGTTAAAGGAGACATGGTATTTTTTCTTCAGATCCTGGGTACCAATAACCAAGGCTTTTCATGCCCCACCAGGAAATCTTCGGGCAATGATTCAATAAAGGATCGTCTCCCGTCTTATTTTGTGGATAAGTTTGCTGTTTTATCAACGGCAGTAATTTGTCCGTGTTGTTTGAGTGAGTTCGTTCGGATTATAGTAGACGAGTCGAGTTTCCTTTGTTTTGTTTAGTCTTTTGATAACGGTAGAATCAGTTTGCCTGGTTTGCCAGTAACAATTTATGTGTTGTGTTGTTTATTCAATTTATATAGCCTCTGGCTAATATTTCGGTGAAAATTTTGACTTTTCGTTTGTTCCTCATTGTTACAGTGTGTTTTCAGCATATCGGAGAGTTTCTCCAATAAAATTGTTGGCAGTGAGGTGGGAAATGGAACACTTTTAGGCACACGTTTGTACCAGTATGCCAGTTTCACGGCTTTCCCTTTGAAATTGGCGTTAAGTCACGATATTTGATTGAGGTTTTTAACCCCGTATGAAAATTTTAAGAGTTGGGGCATTCAATCCATTGTGCGTTTATGAGATTTTGAAATTTGCTCACTATAGATTGCACTAATCCACATCTCTATAGCGCCACCATGTTAGACATGGTAAGCCCGGTCAGATTGTATTTTCAAGATCATAATATGTCATAGATTGCTCCATCTACTGCACAACCGATTTTCTAGAGGTAGAATGTATTTTCCAAAATTGAAATATTTCGAACTAATGTTCGAGAAGTTTCTTGGATGTATTCGGAAGGTGGTCATTAATATATACAGAGCGGTTGGTAGTCGAGGGCAATACAAGTTTTTGGCGGATATTGTGTACATTGGAACAGCACGATCAGATAGCACATCTTGTAGAAATGTTGTTCCTTCGTGACATATATAAGTTGGGCGATCAGAGCATACTGATCGAAACGTCGAGTTAAACTTCCAGCTCCTTTCAGAACCATCACGCACAGAGAATTTTCACATGGTTTCACCGCAATTAGTCTTATTTATCCTTCACCCACACAAAGCCATAAGTTTACCTATCTACACTTACGGGGATCCGCATTACCACTTTACGTCCGGGTTGTTGAACGAGCGTCGGATCAGACGTTCTAAATTGATGAACAACCCCTTGCCTTCCTCAAACGATCTCACCGGGCCTCCAGCCTGCATATATAAGATCCAGTTCAGCCTCCTTTGCGTCTCATCCAAGGGTTCAATCAGGTTTTTTACTTCGTGAGAGGGTCGCTTTCACCTGTTTTTCTCTCGCCGACACGACCATATTATCCTACTTAAACATAACTTTCTACCCCGAGGATTTCCAGAAAGTTACCAACCTCACTCTTCTTCGAGCAGACGCGTCTTTATCACCACCCAACGCAAGGAGATCTACAAGCTGCAACTTCAACAACCTGATGGATATTCTACATCCCTATTCCTCGCGCGTTCATCAGGTCTATGGGATTTCCTATATCCCACGACCTTCCGACCATAGAACTGACTCTATATCCACTCCAAACTTCATTTTTTCAAAACAAGCATTTCAAACAAATAGTCACATCCCATATGTATGGGATATTGAGGTGTTGATGTCCCAAGTTAAATGCACCTTTATAAGTCTCTCGATCAGGATAGTATTACAGAAGAGAGAAGGCCACTCCGGAGCGCCAACCTGTAACCTCCCTGGTGTTGTTCACCAGGATGCAATGATAGTCTGGGGTATTTTGCCCGAAACTCATTGTTACTGAGTGCCTCCCAGATAAGAGAGACACAGGCCATCAGCCTCAGATGATCCCACTAGGGAACGAGACAGGAAGTAGGTCGGTTGAAAAGGAAAACTATGTCCTTACTAGCAATTTGCCATTTTTTAAACCTGACTGCGTGTCACAAAAGGCACAATTAGACTTCCCAAATGCATGACACATTATTTATGTGAGAAAAAATAAAGCAAGCAAGCAAACAAGCAAGTATTCATATGTGACCATTCTATCGTAATTGTATTTAATTACATAAAAGAAATAGTCTGGCTTGTTAAGGTATGACATCGATAATTGAGGCGTGATGCAATTACATCAATATTAGATTAAGAAAGGTTCATTTAACTTTAATCAACCAGTAAAATTTGGTGTTATTTTATCTTAAATCGAATCGAACGTTTCGAGATCCAATAGTATTTTATGAGCCTGCAGGTGCCGACATAGCAACTAGATTCTACGATCTACCAGGGACCAGATTTCATCACGAATTCACTATATTTGTGATTTAGAGTCTCCAAATTGTTGTTAGTAAGCCAGCCAGAGCCCAGACACACATCACTTCAGCCAATGTATGTAATTAGCGTATGTCTATGCATTGGGGCAGCCAATAGTAGGTTAATAATCCACCAATATAAATTGATATGACCCTCTTAGAAATTGGCTCAAAATTGCATCAATCGTTTTGTGTAACGCTTTAGCCTTCATTGTTTCTTTTGTTTTCATTTGGTCATTTAAAATATTGCACCATAAGGCAGTGAGTTCACGGAAACCAATAGCCCAATAACATGAGCAAAACTTACCTTTTCAAAAAATTGCTATATCAGAAAGTTTTGGGATTGTCGTGATAATCTTCCAACCCAGAGGGCGGTTAAAGAAATTGTCATATAGACTGACTTAAGTTAAACTGGGAAAACAAATCGTTGAGTTTGGGTTAGAATTGATTTGTTGTTGTTTATTATAAACCCCAAATCTTACAAAGGGTTGTTCTGGTTAGAACATTTTCAGCACATTTCTTGGTATGTTTGACGAACCAGTAAAGAAATATTACAAGATACGCCCTCACATTGGATGAAGATACCTGTCATTCCGTTGTGAGATCACTTCATATTGTTCAGACTAGATTACAGTAACTCGCTTTTGGTGAACAACAAAGAGAAATATGAATCGTCTTCAGAAACTTCACAGAATAAGCTGCCAGATTTATCTTCCTTAAGACAGGTCGTCGTGACAACACTTCACCATTACTTCAGATATTGCACCGGCTGCCTATCGTACAAATAGAATCGACTTCAAACTTTGTCTACATGTCTTCAAATCTTTGTTCACCAGTCAACAATATCACATATCTGATATACTACATCCATATGTCCCACCACACCCTTACGCTCTTCCTCAGAGAACTTTTGGCTGATGTCGCAATTGTCTTGTGAGCTGGTTCGCGTGCATTTTCAGCTGTTGCCCTCATGTGTGGAACTCACTACCATCACATCTTCGTCGGCGCAATGACACTTGGACAATTCAAGAAACCGCTTAAGACTCATTTATATCGTAATATTTGATT
Source organism: Zoroaster sp. YZ-2022 (assembly GCA_029582265.1). Classification (NCBI taxonomy): domain Eukaryota; kingdom Metazoa; phylum Echinodermata; class Asteroidea; order Forcipulatida; family Zoroasteridae; genus Zoroaster; species Zoroaster sp. YZ-2022. The sequence goes on from CM055826.1 coordinate 131,039, forward strand.
GTTTTTGTTTTTGTTTTTGTGTGTACTTCTGGAACATCTTGCTACTTGAACTTGTCCTGATCTTCTGCAAAAGCGCTTTGTAATCTTTAAGGGTACACAGTGCTTTATATAAATGCTGATATGTATGTATGTATGTATGGTATGTATGGCGAGTCATCAATATAATCACATGACTCACGGCCCATTATTATTCTAAGAAGTGACCTAGGGTTTCATCACTTTGTAAATAATCAAGGTTGTGGTATGCCAAACCAAACGGCAGACAGGTCAACTTGTATACTATATTTTGCCACATGAAGCGTAAACATTTGGATGTTCATAAGGCAGTACATAGACGTATGTGTCATTTAGATCAATCGATACCATAAAACAGTCTAATTAACTGTATTGCGTAATGAAATACTTCTATTTTAAAATGGTACCTGTATTTACACAACAAAGGCATCCTGCCCATTTAGCTGATAATAAGGCGAAAGGACTGCATCATTAATTTGTGTTCAAACCAACTATCTCTACCTCTTGTCTCCTTACAACTGTGCTCCCTGCAAATCATTGTGTTCCTTCTCAAATTGTTCACATAAAGATGTCAGATTCATCAGATCTGGTAAACGGTAAACAGCTAGCATGTCTGAAAATAACTCTGTGGTGTTATCATGACGTCATTTGCCTATATACATACTGATAATATGCCAGCACCTGCAGTTCTACTATACTGACATCATTCAATCTTATTAAAATTCTACATCCAATAAGATATGCGGAGTATTAATATAGAATGCATTAAATGTACAACCTCAGTGTCCAATACAAGAAATGTATTATAAATACATTCTGCCAAATACACACATGACAACAGAGAACACCGTACGTATTTTCACAAATTGGCACGAAATCATTATCCACAGGTGCACTCTGAAACAGGTCAACTGAGACCATATTGAAACCAGTTGGTGGGAGCGTGATGGTCTCAATCTAGGAAGTTTGTATGTCACTGATCGCCCAACTCTGCACGTTCCAGTAATCAACTGACACTACAATACTCAACGGCTGTTTCGCCCATTGGACAGCTGAGTCTTCAATACAAACAGTACATCTATTTTAAAAAGGCAAGGATTCTGTTTAGGCAAAAAGCGTCTCGGTTCCTCTAAACCCACACGCGCGTCAGAATTTGTATTGTTTGTTTGCAATGAAACAATCGATGTCCTATTGCAGACAAAATTGGTGAATTGACTGCGGCTCTATTACTACCACTGTGTATGGGGAATGGTCTGTTCCACACGCGTATATTTTATTTATTATTATTTATTATTATTTTGTTAAGTTGCCTAAGGGCCGATGCCGCCGTGACCCATTGCTAATAATATATCACGCACTCTGGAAACGCGCACTCTGGAACGCGCACGGGTATGGGGGCGAATGTAGGACAACGGCACCGAACACCAGCGATCCACATGCCAATCTGTGTGTTCAAAGTCATCCAGGCCGCCCCTCGTCCCTGTGCCTGTTGTAGTTTTGTTTACCGTACCGTTCTCTCACCCTGATCCATATTTTGACATCGTAAAAGAAGATAGTCTGATACTGGTAATAAATAATATCGTGTGTTGCACAGGGAAGCACAACTAGGCTATCCAATTATTTTATTATTATTTCAGTAAAATAGCTATTAAATCCAAACATTAGAAGAATATCACAATTTATAGTAATATTTCATACATGAGTTATTTTAGGAAACAAATCGAGAGTCTCATCTCTAATCAAAACCAGCAAATGGAAAATAATGATGTTATGACGATAAGTCAAACAACGTATAACTTAACAAAAAATGATAGTCCGGGCAAATAAAACCTCGATTTCTTCACAGTACCTTTAGTACTGAGGGATATACAATTATTTTTTGCAGAACATTGTTTACAAAGAAAAACAAATGCTTAGATTGTGTTACCAGCCAAACGTCCACATAAATGTATGCATTCCTGCTGGTAGTTCGTTTAAATTAAGTTTAGCAAATTCTTGCTTAGCAGCTTTATGAAATTAGTCCTGACTTTACTTTATTAGAAAATGATCTACATGACATAATTATACCATTCAGCATTTGAAATTAGTCCCCGATTCATTTTTCTTTATTAGAAATGGATTCATGACATAATTGTCACTATCTGCGTTTTGATATAATAAGCAAACATTTACCCACTTTTTGGATTTTCAGAACAAGATCAATTTAAAATACACTTGGTAGCGTACTATTTCTTGCACAAATTATAAATTATTAAAATATATTTAAACAAACATTTTAGTATCTGATATAAACCAGTTATTATACACTTTAAAGTAAAATTATTTAAATTCAATAATCTCAAGAACTGCCCTATTTCGGAAAGAGCCTAAAAATGGTAACGACACTTGAGAGTGTTCTATTTTCTTTGCGCGCATGTTATGTAATGCATGTATATATAGGAACACGCACACGTAACACTGTCGTTGCCGCGTTCATCTTTCGAATTTGCATGTGTGATAGAGCACTGTTTTTTTTCTTTGTCACTATTAACATCTAGTAAAAGGGTAAACAATATACCATAATATGTCAACGTCAGCGACGTAACTGTAGTTCCTTTCCTTAACTTCCGCCAGAAAGGTGAATTGTTTGTATGGACAGTTATATTTTATGACAAAATATGACGACAGATAGCTGCAGTAGCGTCGATATAAAGTCTTCATTTGCAAATGTAGGTATTTTGGATTTAGGGAAAGTTTGTAATTTATTTTAGTTTTTTTTTAATATTTTTTGCAAAGTCAATAGTGATTGAGAAAGGGCATGGACAAACCTTGCGAGTCTGCCATGCTTAACCCAAAACCGAACTACTGGAGAGCGCGAATGGTCTATTTGAAAGAGGGCGACGTTCCCTAAATGTAAATAATTCCTTCCAACGAAATGAATAAGAAGTAAAATTACACAGAAGTAAAAAGTGAGACCGATACTGTAATCAAATAAATAGCTAATTGAGTAATGTACAGTTATAAACATTGTTTGGAATGCTACTTGGCCTCCATTGAAGATACCAAAGTGTAAACAGTATCACCATACAAACTCGTGTTATACAAAATATGTGCAATGTTTACAGTATGCTGTGAGCAAGGAACATGTGTATTGGGGAACAAAACACACGGGGTACAATAGACACAGGGGAAATCCAACGTGTTTTATTATGCAGAAACGAGGCAGAAAGATAAGAGTGTGAGAAGGAAGTTAAGATTCTTTTGTTTACTCAATGTGACGATATAACATACTGGCCATGCATATACGCAGGATTTATATCGAATCACAGAACGGCCAGTGTAGCGAATGCTATGCATGTCACAACAATATGTAGGCCTATAATAGAAAAGAGCCTAAAAGAACAAACAAAGTAAAACAAAAATCGGAATCTTGTTCGTCCTTTTACCAACAACCAAATTCAGTCAAACCAAACTCATCCCGAAAACTTCTTTATAATAACAGTGACTAGCGTTATTCCGTACGGTCGCGGGGACCCAAGAAAACGCGAACGTGTTATTTCTGCACAATGTCCTGCTAAAATATCCTTTATAAACTACGCGCATAGTATCATGATTACAGTCATAGTCATTAAAAAAAATAACATCGGTGGAATGGGGCATGCCGCTTGGCTACACCGCATACCCACTGATTCGATGAATTAGTTGCCTCGTTAGTCGCCTTTAGTGTTAAGTGAAATTATTATTTTCCGACATGGGAGAAGGATGGGTTGTGGTGATATATATAGGGAGAGGAAAACACAGACAAACAAAAACAAGCAGAAAATATTCAGTATGATTCACTGCACTGGTCTCTTATGGTGCGTTAGTTTATGCAATGCAGGTGGCAGTATCGATTAAGAAAGTTGAATGAGCATGGCGATTGACGCGCTCTGACGTCCCTACATTAGTCCATTTATACCCTTATCCACACATGTGCATGTTCTCTATTGGAAACCCTCACCCAGTTGAAAGTTTGTTAAAAAGAAATCACGCCCACCCTTATATTTTCTTCAGAGATCTTCAATTCGGGGAAATTAAAAATATGTCCACGAGGCAGTGGCAGGGTGTCTTATTTTGGCTTTACGCAAAATCAAAGATTCTTCAAGTTCTGGAGTTATATTTATTTGATATTTTAAGATGTGCATTAATGGGCAGGTTATTATTTTGTATAGGTCCCAGGATGATGCCATAATATATATATCTTCATTGCCATACAGCTTTTTTGGTTTATTTTGTCTTATTGTGAAGTTTATACGTATCAAATTCAAGTCAACTCCAGACTGCCACTCTCCCCGCCAATTTCACACCCATCTCTAGCCCTCCTCCAAAATACCCCAATACATACTTCACCCTTCTTTATTTACAATCCATAATAAATGAGGTTGTTTTATATTTGTTTTCTATCATCAGTGAGATTGATTAATATGATATCTCCGCATCTCACACTTCCTCACACCTCTTTCCATGATCTTTCCCACCCTATATCTTTTGCTTATATACGATGACAATATTGATATTAAGACATATTGATATAGACAAACAGAAATATGAACAAGTAGTTATCTTAAATATTAAAGTTTGTGGAAGTTTCGTAACATGTTCAAAAGTATTTGACTTAACTAAGTCCACTTGCTAATTTTTTATGAAAGAAGTTATCATTTTATAAAATGTTTTCTAAATTCGACTTATTTACTAAAATTTATTTCATAGAAATTAGGAAAATTATGAAAATACTTTTGAATGTGTTATGTATAATATTGATAAATATCGATACATTAATAATCATCGATTTCAAATGCTCAATGATGACAAGGTGCCATCATGCAGAGTCTTATCCAGTCCTGTTCTCCTGGTTCTCCCAAACATAGTCCACTGTACTAAGCCGGACTAGGTAACATTTTCTTCATGTTAAGTTTATAAACCTAACAAGCCTAGAGACCCTTTAGGCTGTTTTCCAGCCTGGAGTATGCTCATTATACCCTTCTGTATTTTCTGTATTCTCAGCCGATGATACGATCTATGGAATGAGGTAAATACAGAAACTCCACAGCAGGTCAACATTAAAGGGTCTATGAAGTGTGTTTTTTTTGTCTTTAATGGCTTTATTTCATCAGCGATGAATAAAACACTTCAAAGTTTGTTTTGTGTCTTGTGGGATTATTTTATTTTAATTAAATTAAAACAACTGTTTGAACTTGCACTATCATGAGGTAGTGCTTTCAGGATACACTGGGAGCCTTTACGGCACCCCACTATATAACCCTATAGTAAACAACAGCAACATAAACATTCGTAAAAATTATTTTAAAATACTTAGAAGTCGTACAATTTTTAAACCCCAAAATATTGATCATGTAACCTTTATTTCTTCTCAATTTATTATGATATTAAGGTTTCCATGTAATTTTCATCCTAAAATCACCTTCGACAGTAGTGAAAAACGCCTAAATTGAAAAAGCAGCCATTTTGGAAAAAAAAGGCCTTATGTTGAAAATCAAATTAGGATCACTTTTCAGGGCCTATGTATCCAAAATACTCAAAGAGGGAACATGATCCCAGGTTATTAAGATATAATAACATTTTTAATAATCCAACAATGTATGGGCCAAATTTTTCAGAAATATTTGAGGACACACTTAAGATACAACAGCTCATGCATGAATTCTCATACTATTTATAGTGGTGCACCCTTGCCGCCAGGCGGCATGGTCTTGTGCCCAGAGGTACGCCGGTACTAGTGAAACTCCAAGCATGTCAGAGCGCCACGTAAACACAGGCTATTACAAAAGTTAAAATCTCCCAGGTGTCATCACGGATGTTATGTTAATATGAGAATGGAGGAGGCAGCCTCTTCCCAACAACAAATTTAGAATATTATTAGAAAAAACAATTTAATTGTACAATGACGCAGCAAAATGGATTAAAGGGAAAATATATTCTCCATGTTATCCTTGCCAGATTATAAATAATATTTCAAAATTATTAATTCCGCACTGCAATCAAACCATCAATTAGAAATGCAACGCCTGGCACAATAATGTACAAACTTTAAAGATAGGGGTTAATACGGGTGCAGAACTCGTGTATCATGTTTAAAATAAATTGTTTACCCACAGAATATCCTCGCCGGTAGAATACTTAAATAATAAGGTGTAAGGAGAAAATATAATTCTACGTGGAATATTCATGCAGTAATAGAGACATAATAATCTGACAAACACCCTTTAGAGAGGGAAAATTACGAAAAGCGAATTTAATTATAATGAAAGATGACAATAAATAACCCAGCAATAGAGATGTAGATGGTCGTTGGCATTTATATAAAAGATTCCCGAAGATTGGTACTTTAGAGCTATCTAATGCACACGAACTCGTAATGGGATATATTAATGTAATATACAGGAGTGAAACTCATAAAAATAAACAAACAACTAGTGCTATCTGAAGTTGGCAGTTTACTTCCCCTATAGAATGAGAGCGGAGTCACGCTATTGACACACAGACACACAAAAGCAACTGCTGATCGAGTTTATCATTTTCGCGAGCATTTAATTGGCTTATCGTTAAATGAGTAGTGTAACGTACAATAGTCATTGTAAAAACGTGTGTGCTTAATTTGTAGATCCACCACTGGGTACGGGTTTCAGATCAACTACTTATATACGTATTTGTTTTTATTATGTACGGTATTGCGTAATCGGCTGTCGTAATATTTCGAGACGTCCAAATACGTATACAAGTATTCTACATTATACCACACGCTTATTATGGGTTTATGCGTACAAGTGTAGACATTAGGGGGCCGGGTAGGTGATAAATTCCCATCATCCACCGATTTGAACATTACAACAATCACCAGGGGAGGGGTGCCTTCATATTAAAAGAAATCGATTAACACAAATTTAGATATTAAACAAAACATTTTTGTGAACACCTTGAAACCGCTCACCGAGTGTGTGGTGGAATGGACAACCCAGGGGCGGGGATGGCATGACAAATTTCCTCGCCCGATTTCAACAACATTTCAATAATCACTCATGGATGGCCATTAAATCAAATGAAGGAGATAATACACCAACAACAAATTTGTAGAATTTACTATACCATTTCTTGTCCAGACGTTTCATCATCAGAAACTATGCTTCTCAATGACCATCAACAAGGCCCAAGTTTAAAGCTTTTGTCTTGAAGGCTGAATTCCTCTGTCAGTTCCCTATCATGCAAAATGTTATGCCGGTGTCTCACGTCATAGTATACCTTCCCGAATAGTTTACCCAAAATGCTCACATCTGGTCCCCAAACGCACAACAACAACACTGTAATATTATAATTGATTAATTTGAACTAACCTCAACACCTGTTCAATCATGATTGTTTATATCAAATTGATCATGAACTTAGATTGTAATAATAATAAACGTACACTCTCCATAGGTTTATACAAAATAATAACTTGCGCTCTCACCTTTAGTAACGTCATGTCGCATTGCGTCATCATTGTAGACGACAGTAGTAATATAATACAAACAAAACATTTATACGCACCTCTACTTAGCAGTGCCTGACTGAATAGGGTCAGAGACTTGTATGACTCGTCACTGACCTGACCCCGAGTCCGACTCGAGTCACTTTTTAGTGACCGACTAGGCCACGAGGCACGTACACGACTCGACTCAGACCGGACCCAACCCTTCTGACTGGAATCGCAATCTGGACCTGGATGTTAGGACTCTGGAATCCTGCCGGGCAAATGCCCAATATTCACTATTATTTTGAAACATTGACAAATAAAGCATGTGTTCTGCAACAAAGTGTTTAAGTCTTATTACTTAATTTAAACAAGATGCAACAAATTATGTTTGTTTGTTTGTTATTGGGGTGTTTGTTTGTCTGTTTGTTTTTGTGGAACCATCCATGAACTCACATAATAAACCTTCATCCTGCCAGCACAATATCATCAGATCATAAACACTGATATATATAACAGTATATTAATTTGACAAAATAATATACCTTGTAATAAATGTTATCTTGTGTGAATTACATTTATACATGACCTTTCTAAAATCACTGTTAAAATTATTTTCGTATTATAAAAATTATATAATAACAAGATATAAATAAAACACATATAAACTTTTAGTTGACATATTATACCCTTACGCTCTTTTACTATGATTATAAATAACTTAAAACTGTTGTATTCTTTTCATTATATACTAATTATTAACAATAACATAATCAGTGTCATGTGCCTTTTAGAAAATAGCAAGATACCATCAATATTTGATACATTTGGCTTGAACTCAAAACCTGACTTTCCATTGTAAACTAATGTAATATTTCTAAGTTATTACTAGTCAGCACTTAACATCTACTAAATTGTAAATTGTAGTCATAGGCGTAAACCCAGGGAGAAGGTTTATGCTACTGTCACCCCTCCCCAAACACACACAATTGCTGACCAGAAGGCAATATATACGTTTGAGCCTATAACAAACTTAAATTAATCAATACTCAGTAACACCTGCTAATATTATGTTTGAAAACAATAATTTTGGGTCTACCATTTTTTCAAATATATATATAGTTCTCAAAATGTTTCCAAACTCACCAACATTTCTGGGTAAAAGCTGTAAGGTTCTAATATATATTTTCAACATTTAATTTGTTTTTCCTCTTAAAATATGTTTTTGTTATCCAATGAAATTTGTAAGCAAGAGATACGTATATATATATATATATATATATATATATATATATATATATATATATATATATTGGAGACACGCACAGAAAATAGGCGAACCAAAGTGCGCCAAAAAGGTCATTTGCATGTTCCAATTTTATTTCTTTTACATTTTTAGGTTGCCAGACCCCTCAATATTTATAAACAATTAAAGTCAAACAATTGTTAATGACTGCAGAACTGATGGTAAATGAATTTAAAATTGTAATTGTGGGATTTGACAGAAGCTATCTTCAAGTAAACCCAGTGATCGATCTATATTCTTTAAAGTCGATTGTAATTAGCTTGATTACTCAAAACTGATTTTTATCAGTGTCTTTATAGTGAGAAGCTATGACGTATCTAAAAAAAGTAATATTCAGTCATTAAGCCCCTACTGTAACGGTAAAAATATCACAGTTCATATGAAACTTATATTGGTGTTAAATTGATCATGATATCAAACAGGATGAAATAGTTTATCTCATGTGCTGTCAAATTAGTAAAATAGAAATAATGTCTAAAATAATTGCCGTCTTCGAAACGTAAAAACAAATCAACGTAAGAATGAATACGAAACATCTGAATGTTTTCATTATTTTCTGATAATGACACATAATAAAACTGAAACGCTTACAGGTTGGTTGTTTAATGTATATTCGATTCAAGAAAAAGTGTTTAAGATATCGATTTTTCATTCACGATATCGGCAAACATCGCAATTTTCGATAATATCGCAATATTGTTTTCGTTCATGCATGAGTGCTTTAGAGCCGATAACCGCCACGTATGTACTTCTACAGGCATCACAATAAATTCGCAAATTTGTTATGTTACAGTGCGTGTACTTATGAAGGAGTTCGCTTGTTTCCTTTACTTCCAAAAGACAGTTGTAATTTTGTTTCATGGAATTCCTGATCGACTCTTTCTTTTTTAATCGCGAGATATATTTTAATCGCGATTTGCTGATATCCGATGACTGAATAAAAAATTTGTATCGCGATATTCGATATTTTCGTGTTATATTCATGTTGGGTAAAAGTAGCATACTTTAACACATTTTTGCAAACATTACTAATAGTGTATATAATGATTTAAATCACAAACTTCCTCAAATTTAAGTTACTTAAATTATCCTTAAAATAACGAGAAGTCAACAAATACACCTGATTAGTGTAATTTAACATGAACAACTCAATTGAGTTATAAAGCGTGAATTATCTGCGGTCCAATCAGAAAATCAGTATTTTGATGACGTCACAAATGTTTTAAAACACTTCCATTGACATCTGCGGGTCCGAAAACATACCTGGGTGTAATACATCAAAATAATGGACACCTAATTTTATGCATGGTCCCACCCTGCCCACTGTGTACTGGTGGTATCTATAATAAGTATTCAGGAGGTGTTATTATCGAGGGAATGGGTGAGATTATAACAAATTTATGTTCAAGAGGGTACATGGAATCGAGTGTATTTTTAGATTAACTCAGTCACTGGAAATAAAAACCCAAGAAACATGAACACAATGGACTTGGCCTATTATTGATAACAAAGAATAAAAGTTATATGTCAATCATGTAAAAAATGTTCCATAATTTGTTCATAATTGTTTCATTCTTCTATATCCTTATATTGTCCTGTCAGACAATGTCACCCAAATGCAACACGGTCATATGTGCAAAAGTGCATAAATTTGCATACATTAAAACAATTGAGTGCTGCAACGTCGTATCTTCTTCCATAGGTTTTGTGTGTTCATCTCAGGATAAGATAATTTACCCAGGGATGTCGACATCTTGAAATTAGGATGGCGTCATGCTGAGATAAATAAATCTCGGGATGTCGTCATCTTACGTAGATCATGTCGTCATAACAGCCAAACCATCTCAGGTTCTCAACAAGTTGGATGGCACTTTCAGAGCTCCGTACAAACAATTAAACCTGCAATTGTTCATAATAACTTTGATACAAACTCTATAACGGGTGCGGAACTTAAATATAATGTTTTCAAAAGAAAACATTAACCCCTCTAATACTTGAAGAATACCTACGGCAGATTATAGTAAAATGTTCCCTAAAATATATTACGTTATAACGTGACAACACCTGCAAGATGGGGTAAAATGACGGGTGCATAACTACAATTTTGAAAGGGAAATTGAAACCCCTCCAATAGTTAATCAAACCAGCAATGAGAAATATATATGCTGTGATAACTCATAGGCATAAATACGTGACTGAAACTCTATAAAGAGAAGGGTAACTTTACGGGTGTGGAACTCATGTATCTTGTTTTCAAACTCCAAAAGTTGATGAATATACACGACAGTTTATAGTAAGTTTTTCCCCGAGAAACATTTGGTGTTTTATGAGAAAATGTAGAATTCTGCTCTGTAATCAAACACACAAATGTGAATCATTAAGGATACAATAACGTAGGCATATATGCATAATCATGTGACGGAAACTGTTTTAAAAATAAAATATACCCCTCGAATTGTTGGAGAGTAATCCTTGTCTGTGTATAGTACTTTCTTCGCAACACATTTTGTTTAGGAGAAAATCGAAAATTCCGCACTGCAATCAAACCTGAACACTTGAATTGTCCTTGGCAGTTTATAATAAATGTTTCCCCAAAATATTTAGTGTTTTAAGATGAAATAATGGGTGGATTTAGGAGAAATTATAGAGTACTACAATGCATTCAAACTCGGTATTTGGGAACTATTCTTGCAGTAAAATCAGTTAGGCTTAGTAAAGTGACATAAACTCTATCAACAAGGGGAAACATTGTCAGTGTGGAACTCATGTATCATATTTAAAAAAAATAATGTTAACCCCTCTAATAGTTGAAGAAGAGGGCGCCTTTTTCAAGAATGTTGCTATAATTTATTCAAAGTAGTTGATGCATATAGTTACGAGCTCTATGGTAATGAGCCATTGATTATTGGGGTGTTAACACCTACGTCATCTCCCGTATTAAAGAGTAGTGGGAAGAACGAATAGAAAGTGACGATTTTGAATTTTGCATAGCAATTCAGAATTTGTGTGGTCAGATCAGAGCAGAAACTCGAGGAGTGCGTTAGCATCACAGTTGAGCGATAGCTCAAAAAGTATAGTAGGCCTTGGCATTAGCCGATATTCTACAGCGATAACTGGTTAGTTTTGAGTGAGATTTGTGAAAAAACAAGGCCTGATCAAATTCCATCAGGAAAATATTCCCGTCAGTTTCATCTCCAGGGAGCCAGTTTTAGGAAAGATTTACATTTAAATTGGCTCCTTCAGTTAGAGCTACAAAATGGAAGATTTTCAGCTATAAGCTGTCCAGGATGGGGGTAATCGGAAGCACACCATGAGGCCACGTGATACTACGACTCAAGATCATCTTAGACAGGACGCTTGAATAACCATTCGTTAAAGATTGGGTGATGGACCATATCGTATACACAAACTCTGGCATAGTTGCTCAATCGAATTAACGACCCCGTGGTCCTGATTCTTAATTTATGAACTTTTTTTGCGCCGAGGATCATTGGTCCCAATCTATAACAAAGACAAAGCTCATAATTTGACATCGGTTAAGTTTTGGTTATATATCTGAGAATATACACCCAGTTTGTGACAATGGAGGCTTGTTCGGGAAAATACCAAAACCAGGCGAAAAGAACCCCGAAAAGGGTATTCTTTACCTGAACCATGTCTTGACTGACACTGTTTATTGATGTACTATTTTGGAGTTATACTTACAGTATATTTTGATCTGAAAAGAGTATCAGGTCTGAATACATATACAAAGTCAAAAGCGGGTTGTTGTATAGAGAGTTCAAGCCACCTAAGCTTGAGCATGGTAGCATTTTTAAGCAGTTGGTTGTTCCGAAACAATTCCGAGATTATGTTCTTCGGGTAGCACATGACTCACCGATGGCCGGTCATAATTATGACTTGCCGGTCTGTCATATGACTCGCCGGTCCATCGTATGTGGTCTAAACTATACTCTCGTAATGTAAACGAGTGAAAACCACTCTTTTAAAGAGCTATATGGCGGACAAGTCTTTTTGGAGTGTAAAAGCAACTCTGATTCGAGTGAAAAATACAGTAAAAGGCTACCAAATCACTCTTTATTCACTACCAATTGTACTCTTTATCCACTCCAAAAAGACGTGTCCGCTGTGTAGCTCTTTAAAAGAGTGGTTTTCACTCTTTTACATTAAGAGAGTACTGCTGACAGGGTTTTTATCGAAGTTTATTGTCAAGGTATATACGCTGATGCTCACATATTCTGCATATTCTGCGATGTAGGGCAACGTATGGTAGCGAAAGAGCACATCTAGGTGTTGCCGATCGACACTCCCTTCAGAAGAGTAGCAGTACAGTGGATCTGATTGGGACGATAACACCTGTGACTGATCGAGGTAACAGATACATCAGTATGCTGGTGGATTATGCAAAACGGTATCTCAAAGCCCTCTTCAGAAAATCGAAACAGAGAGAGTTGCTGAAACTAACTTATACTGCAGATGTTTTTATCACATCGGTGAACCAGAAGAGATATTGTCCGACATGGGAACATAATACTTCTGACCTGATGAAAACAATTTTTCAGGCTTTTTACAATTTGAGCTCATTTATGGGCGCGGGAAGACCTTCCGTGGGCCAGTGGCAATACTTAGGGACTTATTTATAACACAACCAAATGAGGATGAAGAAGTGAAGATAACCTACCAATACGTAGTTGATTTTTGCAGACGCATGGAAGCAACATGTAACATGTCTCAAAAGAACTGAGTAAGGCTTCAAAGCGTTATCGCAAGCATTATGATGTCACAAGTCGTGACCGGAAGTTTCAAGTTATAGTTGGTGATGAGACCCTGATTTTAGCTTCCCATGCAATGGCAGGGACCCTTTAAAGTAGTCAAGAAAATTACCAAGAACGCCTTTACTGGTTGAATGTCCACGACAAGGATAAAATCTTCCATACTAATCTGAAGAAGTATGAGGGACGTGAGGGACATGAAACAGCGACGATGTCGGTTGTCAACCACTTGTCTTTGGTATGTGCCAGTATTGTAGAACTTGCTGACGATGAGATAGAAGATGGTACGCCAGCACATGAACTTCCGCCACTGAAGCAGAACGAATATGTCACTTATGTCCATATTGGGAAAAGACGAAGTGAGGCTGAAGTATAGTCAGTTCATTATCTGTTAGATACCTTCAATGATGTGTTTACCGATATGTCAGGCAAAACGAACCTGGTAGAATATACCATCAAACAGACACACCCATCAGATCAAAATCTTATCCAGTACCGTATGTTGTACAAGATGTTATTCGAAAAGAGGTTAAGACGATGCAGAGGCTTGACGTGATTGAGGCCAGTACATCACCGCATGCTGATCGCATCGTCTTAGTTCATAAGGAATATGGAAAAAATATTGCTTTTGTATTGACTTTCGTAAATTAAATAAAGTGACAGTGTTTGACTCAGAACACATCCCTAACACATAAGTCTTAATGGCCAAATTGGGACAAGGGAAGGGCTTTTCCCAGACAGATTTGTCAAAAAGGTTACTGGCACATTTCCATCGCTCAAGACGACAAAGAAAAGACAGCATTTGTGATGTACTTGGTCTTTTTCAATTATTCATGTCTAGGCTTAGGACGGCTGGCTTAACCGCCCGTCCAAACGCGTGTTATATAGATTTCGAAACACTGGATTTCTTAGTACATATCGTAGGAGACGGTTTAATGCTTCCTGGGTCGTAGGGGCACGGCATAAGTTTTAGTAAAGGCTATACCTAATTAGGTTAATTGGGGTTTTTGTAACAGATATATACAATTGATTAATATAATGACTTGTGCTAAATATTTGATATAATGGGATGATTTTAGAGAATCAAACAAACTCGCAAATGGATATTATATTATTACATTTGAGAATATCGCGAGTTTCGCACTGGAATCAAACTCGGAAATGGAATATATTAATTATTACTGTAATAACGCAGACATAATAATGTGACAGAAACTATGTAAGGAAATTGTAACATGACGAATGCTAATCTCAACTTTTTTTTTACTGTCAGTCACCCCAAACAAGGTCAAAAAGCCACTAGAGTGTAAGGGATTACATTTGCGATAACATCCACCATTTAAGCAAGATTACATTTGTTGATATTTTTCTTAAACTTAATTAGATCGTAAGTTGGTGGAAAACAATCAGCAGGAAGGTCGTTCCATTGTAATGCTGTTCTAGGGAAGAAACTATCCAAATTGAACTTACTCTTGATTTTGGGGAGACGAAGATAGTGAGGGTGTTCACCTGCTTGTTTAGCAAAACGAGTAACACGAGAGAAATCCCTGCGCTTAGGTACCAACTCATGTAGCTCAGCAGAACAATCCCCGTAGTAACAACGGTAGAACAGTGAAAGGCTGGCTACATTCCTACGATGTGAGAGAGGTTGAAGGGAGGAAAAAGCTCCTCA
This sequence comes from Zoroaster sp. YZ-2022, assembly GCA_029582265.1. NCBI lineage: Eukaryota > Metazoa > Echinodermata > Asteroidea > Forcipulatida > Zoroasteridae > Zoroaster > Zoroaster sp. YZ-2022. The sequence continues at coordinate 146,290 of CM055826.1, forward strand.
CCAACTAGTCCCTTGATACGGTGTTGAAGTCTATCAAGAACAGATAGTGATGCTTTGGAGGCACCTGTCCAGATGTGGGCACAATATTCCATCTTGGGCCTGACTTGACATTTGTAGAGGTAGAGGATGGCTTCAGGGGTCAGTATTTTGCTTGACCGATAGAAGGATCCTATCATCTTGGAGACTTGTTTCCCCACCGCTGAGATGTAAGAATTCCAGTTGAGATCAGTTGTGATCTTCAGACCGAGCAGTCTGTCCAGGCTTGACTGTTCATTTATCATTTCACCCTTCATGAAGATGGGGGGATATGCTTGGACATATCGTTGATGGTTAACAGACAGAAGTTTAGTCTTGGTGGCATTGAAATTTACCAGCCAACGTTCACCCCACGACGTGATTTGAGATAGATCAGAACTCAGATTAGTAGCCAGGTTCACATGAGAAAGGTTTTTGTGTGTGTCATCTGCAAATATGTCAATGAATGACAACACATGATCTGGTAGGTCATTAATGAATATTAGAAACAGTGTCGGACCAAGTACGAACCCTGGGGAACACCAGCATTTAAAGTGTGTGTGTCGGATGATTGACCATTCAGAACGACCTTCATGGAACGACCTGTGAGGAATAATTTGATAACCCCAAACACCCTACCAGCAATTCCATAGGCCTGGAGTTTACGCAGGAGTCCCTTATGCCAGACTGTGTCAAATGCCTTGGAGATGTCCAGGGCAATGAGACGGATAGAAAATGACTGATCAAGGGCACTACTAATGCGATCTGTAATGACTGTCAGGACATCGGCCGTAGACCTGGATGATCGAAAACCATACAGTATCCCGACCTTGTCTACAGTGCCCGTACGGCTATTCACGATCCCCTCACGACTGGTGTAAGAATGCCTCAAGAATTCAACAAATCGTGGGTGACTCACGATGGTTTTGAACATGTCCAAAACTATCGGGAGGCTATCAAGGTGTTCCAAGAACACTCAAGATTAATAAAAAATTACCACGTTGCCAGTAGGGTCTCACCACGGATATACCACGGATATCCCGATTTTCCAACTCGTGGGAATTCGGGGCAAAAATCGTGAATGTGTGACTGGGGCTTTAGTACCCGATGGGATACAAACTGTGCACTTGGTGGTAAAAGTTTGACATTTTGCATGGGGATTCAGAATGGGCCAAATATCATTTTAAGCTATAGACCCAACTCAGGCCTTACTCTTTTGGGGGCGGGGCTAGATTTTTGAAAAGTTGGCGTATAAAACAAAAAACAAGCAATCTGACGTCATGAGGTTATGTCTGCATGAGATAATGACAGACATTCAGATGAAAATCGATTTTTTATTCTGACTGTTTATGGGCAGGATGTTGTTTTTGAAAGTTGGTGGGAAAAAGACCAAATACTGATTTGACCCAAGCAGCCCAACTTTGAAAATAAATAAATATTACATGAATAAATTTTTTATTTTTTATTTTAGGTAACCGTTGTTTACGCAGATGTAAACCCAACTTGTATTTAACCTTTTTATGGGCGGATCTATGTTCTGATTAGGAGGAGCATGCATCACCCCTAGCAAATGTCTCCATTCTTCTAACAATCTTGCCTTGCTGATACAATAGTCAACACATGTATTACATGGGTCTAGATGTGATGTTTCACCATTCTGCTGTTTGATTATAAGACACACAATATGTTGGAAATAGTTGATTTTATTTGGTGTTGTGCTGCTTTCTTTTAATAATCTGGTCCCGCCCATAAAATAAACAGAGAAGGCTTCATACCATGTTCATAAAATGTTTTCACTTTATCCTATTTCCATTTTAGACACAAGTTTAAACAAACTTCCAATGTTGTTAATGGTGATGCCAGTTTCTTGTTTTTAGTGTTGTGCGGCCCACTTTTTAAAAAATGGTCGCCCGCCCATATAATAGGCAGATTACAAGAGGACTCTACATCTGAAAATGTTTTACCTTTATCCAGTTTTCCTTTTGAGACACATTTTACCAAACTTTCAATTCTTAAGACAGGTATCTAGTTATTAATACTGTGGCCTCGCCCACTGAATATGTAAAATACGAGACGCATGCACATCTTAAAATGATGAGCATTCTTCCTATTTTCTTTAAATTTAAGATACAAAATTACATAATATGTTTTGGTCTCATGCCCCAACTGTTAACAAATATAGTTCCACTCCCAAAACAGGTGAGACTTAAGATAGGTACATAGCTTAACATGATATTTGGCACATTTTGATCCCCCATGCTTAGCAGCTTCAGTAACTGTGATAACGCAGAAATAATAATGTACGAGACATTTTATCGAGAAAATTGTACGCATGTGCAACTAAAATATCATATATATTTCAAAGGAACATTTTAAAACTCCAACAATTGAAGGATATATTTGCAAGTTTACAGTAATGAAAACATTACTATGTTTGGGAGAAAATTTGGGAGATAATCGCATGTTTCGCACTGCAAATAAACCCGCACAAGGAAAATATTCATGGGTAATAGCGTAAAGGCATAATAACGTGTCAGACACTCTATAATTTTAATCATTGGAGAATTCGTGTCGTGTCGTGTTTTGAATGCTCAGTAGCGGCGAGTCCTTGATACGATTGGGGAAGCGGTGTGGAGCTGGATCCATGACCTACCCGCTCCCAACCGACAATCCCCCTAAAAAGAATAAAAAGGGAAAAAATAAGCACAAATTTGTATTAATTTTTTTTTTAATACAAAGGTGTTAAAACAAGTTGGTAAAATAACGGCTGCGGAACTCAAGTATCATGTTTAAAAAATAATAATAATACCAAAAAAAATCAAATAAATAAAAAAAACATTACAAATATACTCCAGTAATGCCAGTTGATAGTAATGTTTCCCAAAATATATTTGGTATTTTAGGAGAAAATCGAGAGTCCCACAAAGTTAACATGCAATAACACGATTGCTACCATACCAAACGTTAAACATAACAACGTAAAACAACCGCTGTACATGTACAAGTTATGTGTCAATACATTGCATCAACAAATTTAAAAAATAAAATTTAAATAACAACCCTGAGCAGTTTTTCCGGTACGTAAATTCCATCCAACAAATACTGGAAATCTGCAAGACCCAACCCCTCCACACATTTATACACAATCAGCAAGAATGCTGGATCAGGCATGTGGTTAGGTCAGATTCAGAACGGGCAATAAAAAGGTGTTGCTTTGAAAACTCGAAAGCGTCTCGAATTGGCCGACACCCATGTACAGTTTTGAGAGAGTTACGATGACGTTGCAATTGATCAGGACAACCTGTTCAAAGGATTTATGACAAAAAAGCTATCCCGCAGTGAGAAAACAACCTAGACAACGAGATAACTGGCGTCTCCGAGGAGACACCCTCCAATAGCAACGATTTGTACTGCTGGAGTATATCACATCATCATCATCATCAACGAAATAAGAATTAACGCAGTCATCGCCTAGAACTTCCACCCCCGAGAAATTTAGGTCCAGTTTTGTTATTTATTTATTATTATTTTTTTTTTTATTATTTATTTTTTTAGTTTATCGCATTACATTCACATCAAAACCATGTGTCTTGCTGCTTTAGCCCACATGGTCAAAATTCACCTTTTCCCCGTGCAATCTGCAAGGAAAAATCTTGTCCATTACATTTTTGTTGGAATGTGTCTATCTTTATCAGAACAAAATAAAATAAATAAATAAAAACAAACAACAAACCTGTATAATGGGCCTTTTCAATGACTCCATTGATGGATAACAGTGATATTCAACACATGATTAAAACGTGAAATATAACCCAAAACATTGAAACCTACATTTCCACAATTGAATAAATTAAATGCAGAGGTGTTCTGTCATGTCAGCTGCGGTAGTTGTATTAAAATCACTTCACTTGAAGCCAGTCACATAATAGGCCAATTATCACATTTGTATAGACAGATAGTAATGTCATATTTTTGACCTTGTATAAGTTTTGTTCAAAGATGGATATAATGATCAAGGTGTTATGGTTCAGTACACATGGGTACCATGAACAGCAATGTTGGGAATGGGAGTGATCGTGTAGTTTTGAAATTTATAAAAATGGAAAACAATATACCTAAATGTATATATGCCAATAATCAGTTATTGAAATAATAGCGAATGCTGGGAAATGACACATGGGTTTATCTTTGTTCACTGAGAAACAATGATTGTATTATTTATTGTTCAACACAAAAACATATTTTACTTTTTAGAAATTAAAGTGATGTTATATTAATCATACAGTACTAATTGCGCAATGATATATTAGAGAAAAATAAACAAAGCAATTAGCTGTCGTGATAACTTTAAATGAACGTATAAACGATTATATGAAAAAATCATGTTTTATTTATTGAATCAATACAGTCACTTTCATAAGTACAAACAATATGTAATTTAACAAATATATATACTCAATATGTTAGTGAGGTTATGTTTATTACATTTAAAGGTGAGGTATGAGTATTGGTAATGTTGACAAGTTGGTAACTCCTTTTATAAGTATCGTTATTTTGTTTGATTCAAGAATGGAACAACCAATCTGTTAAAGTTGAATCTTAATTGTCCGCACTTGTAGGTTTTCGAACACAAGTGATGAAAGTCCAGTATAACTACTCAAAATTGGTTGTATCATACTTCACACGAATGCAAAATTAAAGTGAACTACTGTGACGCAAAGGGAATTACTGTGACATTGACGCAAAGGGAATTACTGTGACATTGATGATATTTCGCCCCTTCACCACTGTTCATGTCATGAAATTTGCTTAGCATTCGCATGAAGTATGAATCAGCTTACATATCTAACTAGAGATACACTCAGAATGATGTACATTAGGCCGGTTCAGATTTCAACTTTTTGTGTACGCTACTGCTTGGTTTCCCATGGTATAGCATGTGAGAACTTATGCAAAGCATCACTGCTGAAGGAATATAAAACCTTTAAAAATCACAGGGGTCATAACATGGGTCAAAATGTTGGGTCAAAGGTCAAAAATGACACTTTTTACCAATAGAATAGTGTCAAAAATGGTATTAGTATTTAGCTTTTATTTAAGGTACATGCTTGATTTTGGCTTATTTTATGAAAAGCAGCATTGCTGAAGAACATTTGAGTAATTTAATGGTTGTTTGCAGTGAATTAATATGGTTTTAATATACTGCCTATACAATTCAAATCAACCTTTAAGTTATCACTTGCATGTTAAATATAAAAGTGTTTTCAATAGGAGTGGGTTTCCTGTTCCCCCACTTAAATTTGGTTGTGCATACCTCTGAAATTGTTTATTCTATTGATATTGTAGTTCAAAAAAGCTTCCTTATATTGGACAACATCACATTTTATCAGACTAGCAGACCGCCTCTCTCTGTCCAACAATCAAACCACAGCACTTACTTATTCTATGACAAAGACTGGATGAGGAGGCCTTATTTGTCTATCTTAAATTCTACAACACGCTGGATGAGGATGGTAGTTCGCTAAAGGTTATCTCAAGTATCCATCGATAAATTTCTTGGGAAACCACCTCAATTTGGTGCTCTACACTGGGATGGAAAGATGGTAAAGGATATTGCAATGGGAGCAACTAAAGAAATCCTGGCTGTGCTTGTCTCTGGTACTTCGCTATATGAAGAGTGTAAATTACTTGGCGTTCCTACCATCAGTGACTCCAGAGGCATATCACAAGGTGATGCATCTATTGAGCTGCTTATATGAGACCTGACAAACTCGACAGTGACATTGGTATTCTACACCACAACTAGTAACACTGATATTCACAAGGGAGCTGCCAAATTGCTAGAGAAGAAGTTAGGAAGAAAAGTATTTTTCCTGGTCTGTCGTCACTATGTGTTAGAACTCACAGTTGGTTCTGTATAGGAGCAATGTCAAGAGACCTGAAAACCCTTTGTTCAAAGAGTTGAAGGAGGCCTGGTCAGGGATTAACATGAAGTACATCAACATACTAACAACTAGGACCAGGCAGAACAGTTGGCTTTGGGAGAAGAGGGAGCAGACCATCACATTGCTCAATGACATCCTCTCCAAGCCAGACCCTACCAAGCTACCCCAAGCTGACTGCAGAGAGGTGGCAGAGATCATTATCATCCTCCTTGTTGACATACCCCCTCGGGAAATTCACTTTAGCAGACAAGGAGTAATACATCAGGTAAGGTGGATTGCAATTAACATCTATACTCCATTAAAATGTTCATGTTTGGGGATGAGATAGGGTATGATGCTGTGACGCAAAACAACCTCCAGAAGATCAACCATTTCTTGGTGCTCTTCTACTCATTACATTGGATGACAGCCACCAGTGTTGCTGATCCACCTAATAATGACATGCAGCTGATACGTGACATGATGAAGTACCAGACGATAGGTAAAGAGGTGGCTGATGCAGCAATATGATAAAACATGGACGGTACCAAACTCAAGAAGTGGTCAGATCCAAGAATGACCAACGCAATGAAAGGCTTGATGGCAACCAAGTTGCTCAACACAGAAATACCAGATAAACTCAGAAAGGGGAAACCTGTTTTCCAAGCCATCGCAAAGGACACCACACTATATAAGTTATAATTGCCTATCCTTTACTGTGTGGTCTCGTCTACTGTGTGGTCTCGTGCAGAAATATTTGAATGACATAGCAGAACGAGGAGTGAAGATGATGAGCGACTTTGCCAACATCATTACTACTGACCCCCAACAGCGAGCTTGACTTCTGTAAGCAGTGGAGTTCATCAGGAAACAATTTGACAGTTTCGCAAAAGCAACCATGAACGCATAAGCACTCCCTATCCATGATATAGCAAAAATACACTGTAATAATATCACTCTTCAAATACTTTGTAATAGAAACACAGGCATCAAGTCAATCACAAGTATGTCTACAGCAATTACCCTAAGACAGGCTATATTATGTCTATTGGTCAAAATTGGCTTTGTTTGATCTTTGACCCCAAATTGTGACCCCAATTGTTTCCAAAGCACTCAAACTCATTCATCAGTACTGGGCATTACATAAAATCAAACCGGCATGTCGGCAGCAGGATGTCGAAAGACTTCAAGCGTATTGGTTAAAATACAATGTAGGCCTATATGCAAATTTGTACCTTTGACCCCAATTTTTTACCTATGTTATGGTCTCTATGGTTTCCAAAGCAATCCAGTTTTCTTTAGCAATACTATTTTGCATAAATTCAAGCCAAACTGGCTGCAGCAGGTACCTCAAACAACACGTTACACTATACAATTGGTAAACATTTTCATTTTTGACCTTTGACCCCACATTTTGACCCAGGTTATGACCCCTATGGTATTCAAAGTGCTTATATTTTCTTCAGCAATGATGCTTTGCATAAAATCACCCATCACTTGCCTTTCAAGGGTCATTATACTAACTTTGAGATTATTTTATCAAAAATAACCTAATTTCCCCATTAAGAAGTCACGTGATTTCAGGGCTCTTGAGGGACCATACCCCATTGTCTGTTACCAAAACGGATATGATTTGTGAAGTTCTCACATGCAAAACCATGGGAAACCAAGCAGTAGGGTATAAAAAGTGAAAAAAAAGTGAAACCTGACCCGGCCTAATGTACATGAATATCGACAACTACATCCATGATATGTCCATCAGTACTATTCATAAAGTCCAACCAAATGTCATTTGATTCGGGACCTATTTGGTGTTGGAGCGAGGTGATTGTGTGTGTCATCGGAACTACATGTACCTTCACACGTGCATGTACATGTACACAAATTTAATGAGTTCAACAAGTTAGTCATGTTTACAAAAATCTGACCATCTTTAACCAGTTTTTTAAAAGAAATTTACGGTTGTACCTCACCTTAACAACGTAGTAAGAAGCAGAAGGTGTCTGCAGATAACTCCGATGTTGTTGGGAAAACTTTAAGAAAAGATTCAGTAGAAAAGTGGAATGTTCGTAACTTACAGTGCTACTCTCTTAACGCGTTATAAATACACATGATCAGCGCAACAAAGTGATGCATTCAAGCATTTCACCAAAATAAAATAAAGCATATTTAAAAGTCACGATTAAGTTGACAGTGGAAGATTTTTTCTCGAAACAATCCCTTAAGTGCAACCCATTCATATCATTTAAATGTTGACGTTGGAAGATTGTTTCTGTTCGAAAGAATTCGCTTATCCTTCCCATGGGCGGATCCAGAACATTTTGTAGGGGGGGCTGAGAATCAAAAACAATTATTTTTCAGTACTACAAAAATTACAATGAAATAATCAAAGGGAGAGAAAAACAATGCACACTGTGGGAATGGGAGTGCGTCCTCCCCTCCCCTCCACTCTCTTTCTCCCTCTCCCTCTCTCTCTTTTTCTCTCCTTTTTTAAATTTTTATTATTATTGTTTTTTAAACGATTTTAGGGGGCTACAGCCCCTTAGCCCCCCGGATCTGCCAATGCTTCCTCCATGATTACATACAATATATTCATAAAAACCGCCAATGAGAGCAACACACGTGATTGGTTGGTGTTTCAAGAGTGCAATGAACGGATTCAATGCAGGTTGAGCGGAAAGTGTGTTTTGTTTGAATATTGAACTCCGGAAGTAAATGTCAAACCCGTTTCACATCTGTGTAAAAAAACGTCACGTATTTCAAGCTGTTTACGATGATCCAATAGCATTGAGTTAGTCTCAAGAAATTCAAGAGATATCACTTGATTTTCATCAATATTCTTGTATTTCAAGAAAAGTCTTATTCTTTAACTGTTATGTGCCAAGTATGAAATCTCTCTGAACTTTGGAAGTTGGACAATAAATGATATGTTTACATTTGGATGTTCATCAAAAACAAAGGGAAATATTAATCTCTTGTCCTAGGGCGGATCTCAACAGTGCAGACGGTATACAAAAAATTGGGCGACACACCTATATATTCATCCCGAAGTAAAAGACTGCTTTGGACACAATGCTTATTTTCTTATCAATGTTTATACTTATGTATAATATATGACATTTCAGCTTAATTTGTTTACTGCGTTGAAAAACACTTCAGGCTACTTCTGTTAGCTATCATTAAACAGTCGTAGGAGTGGTTTACTGAACGAGGTCTCTTTTTCAAATTAAGCAGCAAAAATTGTTTTAAAAAAAACATTAAAGGACTGTCATATTGTGGAAATTGGCTCAAGGAGTAAATCAAACCAACAATTTTGAAATGTTCATGTCGTAGTAACCCCTCGGCACAATAACGTGACAGAAACTCTTTAAAGAGGGGTTAGCATTACGGGTGCAGAACTCAAGTATTATGTTTTCAAAATAAATTGGTAACCCCTCAAATAGTTTCAGAATATCCTTTTAGCAGTTTAGAGTGGGGTTTAAGGAGAAAGTACAGAGTTTAGCACGTGGGAAATATTCATGCAGTAACAACAATGAGGCATAATTATCTAACGGACACTCTATAGAGAGGGGTAAATTACAAAAATGGAATTCAATTATAAAATGAAAGATGTATAACAAATGAATAATCAAGCGATAGATGAAGATTATCGTTGGCATTTGTTTCAAACATTTCCTTAAAAACTGGTACTTTAGGAGAAAATCGTTGCCATTTATAGAATTGCTTATTTATAGAACCCGTAAATGAGATATAGTTAAAGATAAACTAATATTTAAGGATAAACTAAACTACGACATTAGAATACTAGTGGCGTATACGGGTGTGGGGACAGGAGTGGTACTGTACACGTACACGTACATAAGTAGAATGCGCCACTGGGTATGTTGGTTTGAGACTTTCTGCTAGGACTACCACCTAGAAAATGATTTCATTAAAAACATATCGAACAAGAGTTCGAACTGACCATGTAACTATGTTTATACCTTAACAAAATAAATACTAAATATGATTTGTTTTTGTAATAAATTATAATAATAATAAATGTGCTTTATCCATATACAAACTGATAAATTGCTCGCGCCTTACCTTACGACATGTCATGTCAATATCATGTCATTGTAGGCGATGGTAGTAAACTAATAATAATGTCACATTTATTCACACCTCTACTTGTATTTTTGGCAATATTAAATTGGTTCAGGGTCTCAAGAATGTTACCAGTCTCATGGAGAATATGTAATTGGAAAGTGCTTAACAAATGGGATGCACAAGAAGATACTATTCCCCTGTAACAAGTGTCATAGTTACAGGGTGGTGGACTGGTGGGTCATGCAACTGTGCACCTACTCGCTCACAAGCATCACCACAGACATCACCTACTCGCTCACAAGCATCACCACAGACATCACCTACTCGCTCACAAGCATCACCACAGACATCACCTACTCGCTCACAAGCATCACCACAGACATCACCTACTCGCTCACAAGCATCACCACAGACATCACCACAGACATCACCACAGACATCACCACAGACATACCGCGTACCCAGTGTATGCCCCGCAACTGATTTTGTATTTATTTCATTAGAAAAAAGGCTAATATTTTAGTTCCATTTATCATTACTACTGAGCCCAGGAAACAAGGAACTCAGACATGAAAACAATACAGCAAACGATACATCTTGAATTTGGTTTCAATTTTTTATTTATAAAACAAAATTCATTATGCTGATTGCATATTAAACAGTAGTTCTTTTAACATTTAAATAACATTCAATTTACAGTTTTAAGCATCATCTGTATACATAATTATATGTTGAAAAGTATTTGTTGAAATGGTTGTCACAATTCAAGATTTCTTTAATCTACCTGTGAGATTTGTAACTGTTAATGTTCCATGATTTGCGTAAGATTTCGATTGCGTCATACGTCACCTATCTCACGACCGCACACCTACGGCTTAAACGCCAACGAATACTGTACCAAACCATTCCGACAACATGTCTACCAAATTAGCAGATCCAACAAACGCCGTTCCAGCAAGCCCTTGGACTATCTAACCTGCGGACAACGCCCCCTGAAAGACTGACTGGAAGAAACTCTCATCACTTCATTTGACCTGGAAGAGACATCCACCTCAACCCCCACCGAAAAACCTCATAGACTATCCAGCGCTGATTTCAAATTTGTGAAAGAATTGGCCGGTAAAGTCAGCACCCTGACAACCGCAAGACAGATATCAACGTTGCCTAAGGCTATTCAAAGGGATACTCCTCCACCATACCTGAAAAATACTGCTCATCAGCCTCCTCACCCTCCTCACCCATACCATGTTTGAATCTCTGGAAGTCATTCCAGGACAACTGGAAAAGACTCAATAAGAGGGCCGCACTAGCATTCACTAAACTCACATTGGAGGAGCATACACACCAGCAACAAGAAGTGACAGAGCGACTGACAGCTACGGAGAAAACAGCACAAGACAAGCTAGCGGAACATTTCCAAGACAAGAACGATCTGTGAATAGCTGAAAACCTGTTCACCTTCTTCACCCGCCCCGAACCGGGGACACAAGCGGCAAAGAGACGAGAGATAAACTCTCATAAACCCATATATATATATATATATATATATATATATATATATATATATTACATGCCAATGTCAAACTTACTATCTATCTAATAACATAATACAAACAGAAGTATATTATACTGAACAGCAAAAGAAACGCAAATTTATTTTGCAATGTTTGATTGAATAAAAGTTAACCATATTTTGACGTTGGCTGTTTTGCTTACTGGAGGCGTGTGCAGAGAAGTGTAACGCGTGCGCAGCATGAGTTTTATGGTGCTGCTGCTTGCCATGAGCTCGGGACATGTTGATATCTGCAAAGGCACAGAATGCTCACGAGCGGCACGTGCAAGACGTGCAGCTTGAAATGCATCAGTTGATTTCTACGGTTCATTTGCAATAAAATGAAACTACTGCACGCTTGCTGTCACTCCCATTTTGGACACAGCAACCATGCCAAGACTGACATCAGCACAGCGTGAACGAGCTATCTGGCGTTTGACAGCTGGTGACGACCCTCAGGCTGTTGCAGCAGCATTCAACGTTCACTTCACTACAGTCTACCGTCTGCAGCAGCGTTTCGCGGCCAGAGGAGTGACTGATGATCGACCAAGAAGCGGAAGACCTCGGGTCACTACCCCGAGGCAAGATCGGCACATTTTTCGCAATCATCAGAGAGACCGGTTCCTGACAGCCTCAGAATCACCATTGGACATCACCAGAGGCCAATCAGCAGTGACACAGTGCGTCGCCGACTTCGTGAGCGAGACCTGCGGAACTGCCGTCCAGCTCGAGTGCCAGTCCTCACTCGTCGACATCGTCTGGCACGCCTTCAGTGGACCAGAAACCAAGCCAACTGGAACTGGAGGCAATGGCGTACTGTACTCTTCACAGATGAGAGTCGGTTTTGCATCAGCAATGCAGACGGTCGTGTCAGAGTGTGGCGGAGGAGAGGTGAACGTTTCCAGGACAACTGTATCATGGAACACAACGCATGGGGAGGGCCGAACGTCATGATCTGGGGTGGCATTGGCCTCAACCAGCTGCTGGGGCCAGTTTTCTTCCTGGTCAGGGAAACGGCGTTACTGCACAGCGTTACATTGATCAAATCCTTCGGCCTCATGTGGCGCCATTTTTCCATGCCCACAACAACTTCATTTTTCAGCAGGATAATGCACGTGCACATTCAGCAAGGGTCACACAGGACTTCCTGCATCAACAGAACATCCAGACGATGGTGTGGCCCGCACTGAGTCCGGACTTAAACCCCAATGAACACTTTTGGGATATGCTACAGAGAGAGCTGAATTCAGTCCGTCCCAGACCAACGACAGCCGCACAGCTTCAGCAAGCCATTACCCAGTCCTGGAACAACATCCCCAGAGCCTCAGTCCATCGTCTTGTCCACTCCATGAGACGAAGGTGACAGGCCGTCATTGATGCCAATGGAGGTCACACACGGTATTGATCCACAGGAAGTGACTTGTTCGTTTTGTTGAACATTGGACTGTACAGTTTGAAAGACAAATGTCCAAAGAACATTTTTCCAGAATTTCGTTTCGATTCATTGAACGGTTATCATGAATGGATTTTTCGTCTAATTTGATTAAACTGGATCTGAACAAACATTTGCTGTTCAGTATATTATTTAACACTATATTAACAATCGATAATGGCAACACGGAAACTAACGAAGAGAGCAAATAGACGCATAATCAAAACAGAAAACAAAACGGTTTTCACATGAACACTCTTATTATCAAAGTTAGCAGAACATTTTGAACTTCAAATTACAAACCGATCCATTGCAAAACAATCTCAAACTGAAAATAAATGCTCCTGGAAAAGTTTTCAATGTTCATTCCAACCCTGCTACACCAACCCGTTCAACCCTTTTTTGAGTGACGTCAACATTTTTCCAGAGAAAATTGAGAATAAACCATCCAAAACTCATCCGTTCAAACCACCGATCACTTGGCATCCAAACACAACACAGAGTACAACGCTCGATAACTATGTGGAAGCCGCTAAATACGAAATTTGGGATTTCAGAAATCTCATACATGAATCTCACACCATGAATCATTCATCACCGAGCCAGACTGAGCCAGACAAACCACAAACGGACAAACTTAACAATTGGAACACCACTCATCTTCTGGATAAGCCGCCCAATAATCACAAAGATGTGAAACAAGCAGTTAACAAATACTGGTCAAATCACATGTTCAAAATGCACAAACGCACTCAAACAAACAAAACAAAAATCGAACAAACGAACAAAATCAACAGTTTGGTAAACCAAAATATGTCTTATCCAAGGATAAGGCAGGAGACAACCCAGTTCATCTGAACCCTAATCGCAACTGATGATTGCCCGCATTTGAGGCATGAAAGCACGCTATTACTACCCAAGGATCTGGAAAATATCCAGTCTCTTAACCATCTCCACCAATTTGACCAATTGATCAAATTTAGGTACCTCAAACTAAGGTCAATTATTCCTACACTCATCTTTGTCAAGACGACAATAATTATTACCGGAATAATCAGAAACAGACAAAACATAATTTTGTACTAAAACTACAACCTGATTTAACAAGTCAACAGAGGTGAAGTGTCACTAAATGGGATTGCACCATCAATCTTTTCACACTGAAAAGTATTTGTTGAAATGGTTGTCTACAAATCAATATTTCGTTAATCTACCTGTGAGACGGTAACTGTTAATGTTCCATGATTTGTGTAAAATTTCCAGCAGTAAATCTTGAAAAAAATTATTTGTTTTAAAATGTTTCCTAAATAAAAAAAATATACTCAAATGGAAACGGTACATATCATTATCCCTCGTTATGTAATGATGTTGCTTTGTCTTAAAAGAAAATTAAGGGTAATGGGAGCAGATGACAGTTATTATCAAAATAATTAACATTGCTAATTGTTCGATAGTGATGTGAAACCACGGGTGAAATGGGGTGAATTGGCATATATTTGGTGGAAAGGAGGGCCACATTTTTACTAAAAATATCACTGGTCACACAAGTAAAACAAAATATTATTAGCTGACTCAATTATGAAAATCAAGTAAATTGTGATTTGAGTTTGTTGACAACTATATTTAATCTAAATTTAGCATGGTGGAAGAAAAGTACGAGGAAAGGATTTTAAAGCATTAAAGAGCACCATGTAATATCTCTACAATGATTTGTAAATAGTAGTGGTTCTCACTGAAAAGAACCGGTGGTTTGACAACTCTACGTTTCAATCAGTATACTTCGATTGTCTTCAGACGATCGGAGCATCGGAGTACACTGATCACAAAGTCAAGTCGTCAAACTATCAAATCTGCTCAGAACCACACACTATTACAACTCATTAGAGATATTACATGGTGCTAACTGCCTCTAACTGTACAATTTCTAATTTTGAGGCAGTCATCTTTGGTGGATCAAGCAGGGATCGAAATGTTCCGTTGGTTTGGTTTGGTTTATTACTCAACGTAATATATATAATACTAACAAACATAATATAACACATACAATTTAACAATGGATCTGCATTACAATGACTTTTTACTCAAATTACTTAACAATCTTTTTAAACGTCAATTAAACATAATTATACAAATGAAGAATTATCAATTAATACTGACAGTAAAACAACGATTGTTTTAGCAGCGGCACCTAACCGTACATTATATCAAATGTTCCCAAGTATATCAAATGTCCCCCAACTTTTTTGATGGCCCATAAATAAATAAAAAAGAAATAAATATCTTAGCCTGTCCTGGTCAATCGTCATCGGGCAAGCTCGGTGGTCGAGAGGTAAGACGTCTGCAGGTCGTGTGTTCGAATCCCGCCCGAGTCGCCTGTGTAGTTTTTTCACAGACACTCGGAAAGCACTGAGCATACAGTGCTATACACACGTCGGTGTAGGGCAAAATTAAATCAATTGTTTATCTCCCGACGCAAGAATTTCACCAATCTATATATATCATATAGGTTATATCATACAGCTAGTGTATCAGCGAAGTTAGCTACTCATGTATCTGGGCTACTCTTGGGTCCTGCAATGAACAGGTTATATCATATAGGTTATATCATCACAGGTTTATGCGGAAACACCAACCAATATTTTGTAGCAAACTTGTAACAGTCAAGTAAAACACCAGCAGTTTAACACAATAACAAATTTAGGAGTTATTGACATACCCCTGTGTACCCAGTTGCAGGTGGAAAAAGTGACTCTCAACCATTTAATAAATAACAATTCAATACAAAGATGGATTAAACAAATAAACTCTTGTTAAAATTGCTAAAAGAAAATGGCTAAGTGCCCCACAATGAACTACTGCGAATTATGAATTGTATAACACATATAATTTGCCTAACCCAATGTATCACAACAATAAAACAGAAAATGGAAATGTCGAACAAAGCTCACATTATGATGGTAAAACTATACATACAATAACATTACAATATGTATTTCAATAAAGTTAAATACATGAACTAAAACGCTAGTACATCGTAAACACTCAACCCAATCAGTATACTTCGATCGGAGTTTCGTAGTATACTGATCACAAAGTCAAGTTGTCAGAACCACACACTATTACAACTCATTAGAGACATCACATGGTGCCTCTAACTGTACAATTTCTAATTTGCAGTCATCTTTGGTGGATCAAGCAGGGATCAAAATGTTCCGTTGGTTTGGTTTGGTTTATTACACAACATAATAGATATAATACTAACAAACATAATATAACACAATTTTTTTTACAATGAATCTGCATTACAGTGACGTTTTACTCAAATTACTTAACAATCTTTTTAAACGTCAATTAAAAATATACAAATGAAGAATTATCAATTAATACTGACAGTAAAACAACGATTGTTTTAGCAGCGGCACCTAACCGTACATTATATCAAATGTTCCCAAGTATATCAAATGTCCCCCAACTTTTTTGATGACCAATAAATAAATAAAAAATAAAAAAATATTTTAGCCTATCCTGACTACTGAGTACTAGCCTACCGTTTGTCTTGCAACACAACAAATATCCATAAAGCGCTCAGAACGCTACACAGAGCGTCCAGGAGACTGGAACAACAATCCACCACCCCATTTTCCCGTCCATTGGCGTAGATCGGTTTTGAATTGAGGCCAGTTGAAAGACATGTATTCCCAACATTTTTCAGTATGGGTGGGGTGGGGGACGACAGTATATGAATAATTGTCCCCCACTTTGATAGCTCATACAATATAATGATCTAAATAATTAATTAGGCTTACCCTGAATCCCGAGGAGTATTCTACAGTTTTCTTGCAACCCCACAGAACATAAAATAAGTCATCATGAAGCACTTAGTGAACGCACTACTGAGGATCTTGAATCAAACACTTTCCGTTGTCCGTAAGGCCGTCCCTTACACCGAGGCTCACCCATGCAGAGTAGCGGAGAAGGTCGGATCGAGGGGGCCAATCAGTTGCAGGTGGAAAAAGTGACTCTCAACCATTTAGTAAATAACAATTCAATACACAGATGGATTAAACAAATAAAACTCTTGTTAAAAATGCTAAAGGAAATGGCTAAGTGCCCCACGATGAACTACTGCGAATTATGAATTGTATAACACATTATAATTTGCTCAACCCAATGTATCATCACAATAATAAAACAGAAAATGGAAATTTGCAATGTCGAACAAAGCTCACATTATGATGGTAAAGCTATACATACAATAACATTACAATATGTATTTCAATAAAGTTAAATACATGAACTAAAACGCTAGTACATCGTAAACACTCAACCCAACTCATAATAATAATTGGGCCCGGAATATGTCACAACAAAAGCGTAGCAAAATGGGATGTTAAGATTTTCGTAAGAGAAAAGGACATAAGTTCAATTTCTCATGATCAATTTTAACTAAGGCTACATCCATACCTACCCAAAATAACTTAAAATAATGGGGCAAGCTTCCGTCTAGATTGCAATGGTTAAAGTATGAATATGGGCGAGTTTGGTTATAAATCCTCCATCTGTTAGTGATTAGTCAAATTGTGATGGGAACGTCTTCCTGTGTCACTGATAAACTCGGTAGAATTCCAATCAAACTTCACTTCTTTCGTTTATGTTTTGCTTAATTATACCTCGTCATCACTTCCCACTTCCTACTTCAGGCAACACACAATCAACCATGGTTACGTCACATAATTTATTCATACAATACTTCGCAAGTTTTAATTTTAGTTTCTTCCATAAAAGAAACACAATGTTCAATTGTCGGAGTACTTATGCCTTCAATATACCTGTCTTGATACCTGCATCATACAGAGTAGTTTTGATCAAACGAGATAATTGTCTCAGATCCCACTTGCAATGTGTGGGCCAACATCACTTCACTTATAAATAAACTCCTTTGCTGACCTCGCAAAGGTTTTGTATTAAGATAGTGTGTCTTTATGTTTATCAGTTTATCAGTTTATGAGGATACCTGTACAGCACCACAGCAATAGGTGGTTTGCCGATGTTACTTGTCTTTTGTCCATTTAGAAACAACAAACATTAACTTTTTAGTTGTCACAGTAACATGATATAAATCAAGTAAGACATGGTTTGACATCTCTGTTCAAAAATCAAAGCAACAACCAGCTGTATCATCTTTTATTAAATACTAACCTATCACAAGGATACTAACGTCTCATATAAATGTGTATCTGGAAATACTGGGTCTCATATTGAATATGCCTGTCATGAATATTTTAATCAGTGGGTGACACCCATCTATGAGGCTACAATTGCTGACAGTGTACTGCGTAGTGTTTTCAGCGTGATGTAGCTGTTTCCTTCGTCAAATCATTCAAGAATCGCAGCTATACAGATCCTCAAAGGGGATTATTTTCTGACAGAGCACGGAACAGATCAATGATCGGTAAATTGGCTAATGAACTTGCTTGACGTCGCAGGTTTTCCCTGACAAATGGCAGGCCATCAGTAGCAGATGATCTCGCCATTGGTGAAGTCTGCCTGAGGAAGGAAGTGAAAGAAAATCAGCTCATTGAGGCAATATCACTGGTCAATTTGAGCATCTTTGAAAACCAACTGGGGAAATGCATTGACTTTATTGTTTGATCAGGCTAGCGTAAAGGCATCATTATGAAATGCGCATGGATAAGGATTCCAAGATACATAATTATGTGGATGGATCTAATGGTTTATTCTTGACGCAAATAGGGCCTATGTCAATATTAGGTGTCATGAATTTACCAATAATTTGTTGGAAAATCTCTTTGTGTGCAATTCCTGTTTGATATGTATCAGCATACATGTTACTGACCCCAGGCATGTAAGACACACAGAACCATATTTGCCAAGTCATGCACCATGCATCATTTCCAATTGGTAGTTCGTTTAACTGAAGGGAATGTGTGCCGCCACATTACATCTTATACACACAGAAAGTCTCACTTTCTGCCCGATTAGACTGTCCCTGTCCTCCATTCTGGGGGAAAGTGGACAACTCCATTTTCTGTTATTTGACAGTAGAAAATGAGAATTTGGAAAAATGGGTTTTACCAAACTTTTGGGTCTCATTCTCCGTAAGTTATAGCGCATACGGCATTATAGAGCTTTTAAGACTTGGTATAGCTGATATTTATACAAAAGTACCACGTGTTATAATACAAAGAGTTGTTTATATTGTTCATGACTTTATATTTGTCTGCAATGTTACAGAAGCCAGAAAACAATAACAAAAATGTTATTGTTATAATTATTTATAATTATGCCCTGTATGTTAACACTGGAGCGCGCTGTGTACGTACAGTTTACACGCAGCGTGTAAAATGAGACAAGGCATTTTGTAATGATAGTTCTGAATATATGACACGGTTCTTGTGTTGTCTGATTTCAGAAGTACATGAATGTCTCCTGTGCTCATTGGAAAGGGACTGTAAAGCAAAAACGCAGGTTTGTAACTCAAGATTATTGCCATGGTAAACAGCCTTATCAACTGATCATTGTCCACCCAATGCATGTATTTTACACTGGGCACCCAAGCCCATAGTAGCTGTATCCAGTGTGGATAATGAAATCAGCTTTGTTTCTGTGAATTGGGGCACTATGGGTGGTGTTCAGCAAGTCACCAATTTAAATCTGACTTTACCCAGTCAGACAGAGACATTTGTGGCTTAAAATGGTTGCCATTTTCAGTTAAAGCTGCATTTAAAAAAAGTTTTAACGATAATTTGATATACGGTACAGCTATCTCGCAAGAGAGCAACAACTCTGTTACTATTACTCTATTAGAGCAACATCACAAATTATTCGGACATTGAGTCGTACTAATGGCCATAACCATTTTCCATTTTGTAGCTCTTGTGTGAGGGCTAATCGAGCATTAGCATTAGTACTGCACTCCGTAACCGTTGAACCTATCAACAACGAGTCGTCAATGCAATCACGTGACTCATAGCATCTTTTGTCTTCAAAATGCAATTAAAAGCTTCATTATTATTATTATTATTATTATTGTGGGGAGGTGAAAACCCTCGGGACAAAATGTAACCCAAACAGTAAGCAGGTAACTCGAACAATTTGTTTTGCCATTAAAAACGCAAACATGTTCGATCATCTTTGGCAATGGCATCTGCAAGTTTAAGCGTCGATATATGTCATGAAGCACTTTGACCAAATTAATTGCAGTGCTAACTAGTTTGTTTCCATTTTGGAATTTCCAATGGAAATAAGAAACAAATTTATTCAATTCACAAAGATTGATTATTTGGTCCTTTTTAGACTGAATACAAATAATGTGAAGCACAAATCACCAGCAATGTGTGATGGCTCCTTGGCGATTCTTTAATTTCTCCGAGATAATTTAAGTATCTCTTGAAGAAAAGGAATTTAGGTTAAGGTGTGAATAACTGGAATGCTATACTGCATCTAAAAACCACCTATCTGAAGGTTAAAGTTTGCCATTTGGCTACAGATTGTGCTAATCTACCTGTGCAGTTATGCTAGACTGGACGCGGAAGCCATCAACAATGTGGTTTTAGGCAACTCTACCGGGTGTTGTTTCCACAGGTCGCCGTATTTGCGTTCCACCGAGATTGTTTTGTATGCTGTAAAGATTTACATTGTTGTGAGTAAATTGTCCCCAAACACGAATCCAGTTACGGAGCACAGAGCGCCTCACTGTTCATATTAATGTCAGGTTTGATCATTTCACGTCTTCGCATATTCAACTCTCTATGGATGGCGCGCCCAATCACCGCCACAACATCAAGCAGTTTTTGTGATTTCACCTTTGATATCGGGGGTCCTATCCAGTCAGCCGGAGTCAGTTAGTATATCACACTGACTCAAGGCACAATGTCCTTTCACCAATGCACAGTGCTTGTTGCACTTTCTGGAAACTGTGTATGTCCTGTGACCGTGCCTTCAGCAGAGGATTCCATACCTCCGGGTTTAACTGCGTGTACTTCAATTTCTTGACATTGGTCGGTCATTGGAGGGTCTTGACTTTGTCTGCTGCCTTGTCAGTCATCCAGCAGTTTGTGGTTGGACATTTTGTCCACAACCTTCGCCGGTTTATCATTTATTTCTGCACAATTTAGTGCGTCTTCTGCATACAACTATTCCGAAATGTTCAAGCAGCTGGTCATCTTGGCCTGTAGTCGCCTGTGCATCTAATAGATTCTCTTAAAGGAGCTCTTCTGCAACCTTTGAGGCTCTTTCGATTAGCTGACTCGGATTCCGAAATTGGCCGAGGCCGTGTGTGTGGACCAATTTAAAATGATTGTCTATCATAGCCACGTCAGTGTCGCCATTTATATGTGTTCGTTGTTGACCGTGAACAAAAGTGAGAATTAAGAAATGCCTTTTGAATTAAAATGGAGTGTACAGGATCAAAAGTTTACTTGCTTGTAATATGGTAATGGTGCTACTCAACACCTTGTGATGTTATTCTGTTTAATATATTATCACTTTCTGAACAAATTAATAAAAAGACATTATCACATATATTTTTTACTATTTTCATTGTTAATGACACAATGAAATGGGCTGATTTTTTTTCTTATAAAGGATGCAGGTAATTTCTTTCGTTTTATCAATGGTGTACACTCCTTGTAAGTAGACATGCTAGATTGCTCAAATATAAAACTTGTACCGATAATTGTTTGACATTTAACAGTTTTGTCCATCCAGACTAAATTTGATCATAATCATATCAAAATATATGGAAAATCATTTCATGTAAAAGAACTTTAATTAGCGACCTGCAAACAACTTTTGTAAATAATCAGTATTGTACCTGTCAATCTTTTAAAATAATTTGACTATAATCTGACTATAGTCCACTGTCCATCCGCATTTGTCCTTGCTATAGTCCAAGCCAAGTACACAACCGTCGTCCAACTGCAACAAAGGCACACCCCAATCTGTCTAGGTAATTAATGCTGCGCTGGGTATAGTTTTACAAAGTGAAAACGTTACAATGGGACGCCCATTGGACCATAGTCCTATGAAATGATGAGCCCAGATTATACTACGCTTGTGGTGTTGTGGATTGCTCAAAAATTAAGTGATGAGAGAAACAGCTAATGGTAAAGCACAAATCACGGTTATCATAATATTATTAAACCTATAATACGCAACACTGTTGTGCATAATTAAACCCATTGGAAACTACCAACTGCAGGCAAGGAAGCTCTGAATGTTGGCAGGCAAGGAAGCTCTGAACCAAAACAAGGATTACCTTGGTATTAGCTGCCAGCAAGTGCTAACAACTAATATTAATATTTGACGCTTTGCATGGTGAATAGGAAGAATAGACTGTTTGCGGTGACACCGTGTGAAATTCTCAAATCGAGTAGTAATTAGTTCTGAAAAGAACCAGATGTTACATCTCGACGTTTCGATCATTATGCTCTGATCTTCTTCAGGAGAATGCCGGAACCTTGGATAAGTTGTTGCTTAAGTAGGCTGTTGGAGGATTGGCGATAATTCTAGATGCTGGAGGATTAGTAGCGCCCAGTAGCGCGTTGAAGCGCGCAGGCGGGAGTCGGTGGAACCTGGGTCATTGGAATGGGGGAGAGGAGTGTGTTCAGACGGAACTGAATCAGTTCACTGAATCAGGGTGGATGACTTAAGCCATGTTCGTGCTTGACTTTGGTTGTTTGAGCGACTTCTGGTCAACTTAACAATATTAAGTCCAGTGCGGACGGACGGCAATCTTCGCGACTGTTAACTTACTGCGGCAAATTGTCAACTTAACAGGCCGAATCGAGTCACGATAAGTTAACATTGTTAACCAAACAACACCGAAAAATCCACCCAACACGTGACTTCCTGAGTGAGCTGCGGCAACTGGCGAGGCCCTCCGGAGATTTCCCTCGTCCAGCTACCGCGGCTACGTTAAGTTACCGCGGCTCGAAATAATCGAAATAAGTGCGAACATTGTTAACATAACATTACGGAATGTTGACAATTATTCGCGGTAAGTTACCTGAAAATTAAGTCCAATGCGAACACGGCTTTAGGATGTAAGAGTTCCCTTGGTCTGGGGTGGGATATTGACTTTGATATCTGTAGGGGTCGCCAAATATCGCTGGAGGTAGAAGCCGACATCTTGGGGAACGGTGTTATGCTTGATATGTCTGGGATGCTATGTGTTGATAGGTGTGATGAGTTGAGCTGACTGCCAGTCGATTTGATCGTTGATGTGAGTGCTCTTCGATAGCTGACTTCTCGAGTGGAAGATTGATAGCCCTACCACAGCACAGAAAACATGTATAGGTTTTTAAGCCGATTACATTTCTAAAATATTACATCATCCTTTTCGACGAAAGAAATTAAAATCTTTTCACATTATGCGGATACAAATGACAGCAATAACATTTCCCGCAAATTTAAACTATCTACCGTAACTATTTTAGAATCAAATAGGCAACATTTCATCAATATTTACGTTATCATCTATCCGTAATTAAGAACCCTTTCTGCAATTTATTTCCGCAATGTTTCCATGCGGATATGTGACTTGCTGTAACATTTTCCAGCACATCTCAGCATATCTTTTTAAAAATGTTGAACCCTTTCTGCACTATATTTCCACACTGTTTCCGTGTTTTATCAGCAACATTTCAACAACATATATATTCGTGCAGCTTTTCATTCTAATTAGGAACCCATTCCGTGTTGTATTTCCGCATTGTTTCCAGTTTATATGAGTGCATTGTTCATACGTAATATTTAAGCAAGCTTTTATTGACTTATTTCCACAAAAGTTTCCCTTCAACTAAAACCATTTTAGCAGTATATTTCCGCATTGCTCCATTCTAAATTAGTAACCTTTCACACAAATTATATCCGCAATATTTCATGTTTCAGCAGTCATATGTGGCTTGGTGACGAGAAATGTGCATTTCCCACACGTCTTTATGTTGTCTTTCCATTAACATCTCATAAATAAATAGGCAATTTTTACTTTACGCTGTCATCTACCAGCAAAATTTCCATTCCAAATGAGTGAAATTTCATAATAATGTTTGCAATGATTAATCGCTATAAAATGTTGTCATCCAATTTAGTTTGATTCCAAAGCGGAGTTCAGGGTGTATTACAGAATTCAATTAGGCTGCATTAAATGCAAATAATAACATAGTTATGACGGAACATCTAAGAACTTTTTAACGATACCAATGAGACAGAGTAAAGTACATCCATCAACTATCCATATATGGCTCAGTGGCAGATTTCTAAGTGCGTCTTTTCGTCTGTAATTTGTGTAATCGTTGTATTGCTTTAAATTTTGGAAATTTCACTACCCACAAATAAGTTGCTAAGGGAGGGGAGAGGACACCCCGGCCCTGCATGGGACAAACCTATTCACTACCCACAAATATGTTGCTAAGGGAGGGGAGAGGACACCCCGACCCTGCATGGGACAAACCTATTCACTACCCACAAATATGTTGCTATGGGAGGAGAGGACACCTGTCTCTGCATGGGACAAACCTATTCACTACCCACAAATATGTTGCTAAGGGAGGGAGAGGACACCCCGGCCCTGCATGGGACAAACCTATTCACTACCCACAAATATGTTGTTAAGGGAGGAGAGGACACCTGGCCCTGCATGGAACAAACCTATTCACTACCCACAAATATGTTGCTAAGGGAGGGAGAGGACACCCCGGTCCTGCTGGGACAAACCTATTCACTACCCACAAATATGTTTGCAGGGAGAGGAGGACACCCCGGCCCTGCATGGGGCAAACCTATTCTACCCACAAATATGTTGCTAAGGGAGGGGAGAGGACACCCCGGCCCTGCATGGGCAAACCTATTCACTACCCACAAATATGTTGTTAAGGGAGGGGAGAGACACCCTGGCCTTCGTATGGGACAAACCTATTCACTCACCCACAAATATGTTGCTAAGTGAGGGAGAGGACACCCCGGCCCTACATGGGACAAACATATTTGCAAAATTTATGGCGATGTGGGTGGTGCCACTGACCCGCACTGAGTCTGCGCAGACCAGTTAATAGAGAGACTTGAGAGGTACCACAACTTGGGCTAAATATTGGCAGCAATGGTTGTCACAAAATGCCTAGTTATGACAACTTTTTTCTGTTATACGGTTCAGAATCACTGGGGATCTAACGTTATAGCCACACAGTAATCATAAGTAATAATAAAGAACATCAACTTCTCATAAACAGGCAGTTTGCTCTGCAATCATGTTACTAAATAAATATAACGAAAACATATCAAAAGAAGGTAGTTTAAGGGTTTACACATGTTCCAAAACAAAAGGTGCATACTTTCTAAGCAAGAAATTTAACATCACACCAGTAATCAAAATTTACTGTATACTATTGTGCTAACATTTTCATCATGTAAAATGTAGAAGTTACTAAATGTACAATATTTGACTACATGACACAAAAAAACAAATTAAACTTCTTCTTTTTTGGGGAAGAATTTTTTTTTTACAATCAGCAGTATTTTCTAAAAAACCAAGATGCTTTTTGTCTTGATATACAATAATTACATATAATATACATGCACAAATTTCCCAATTTGTAGGTTAAATTTTAAGAAAAAAAACCAAATTATAAATATTTACTTCATTGATCCAACTATATATTATTTACACCGATGGACAGGTTTTGAGGCAGGTGACCAATTCTATCCCGTCTGCTCTTTGTGGTTAATGCTTCTGTGGTAACATTCTGACGGTAAAATAATAATAGAAAGTATAATTTGATAAGAACTGTATCACACACAAGAAATATTTATCCTTATACAGTTCGCTTGTGAAAATGTGTGTTGTGGAAGACACATAATAAAAGATATGGTAACATTTCCTTTAAAAAAAAACATACACAGACTTCCTTGTAAAGGGCAAATTAACTTACTTTAACAATGCTTCATCCTTCGTCACAAACGCTCCAGTTCACATTGTCCTTGACCTCATACTCAATCCCTGAAATGTTGTTGGATAAAAACAAGAATATCTGAGTGAATATTAGTTGATATTGTAAATATATATTTTTGAAATCAATTTAATTTGTGTATTACAAAATAGCAAAAGTAATTTCATGCCCCAAACAAAATGTTTCAAACTAAAAAAATAATTAGTCAGAAAAAGGTTAGTATATATGGGCTATAAAAGAGAATCATGTACAGTTTAGGTCAAGGAAAGGTGATTGATTTTTGTTGATTTCTTGGAGAGGGAGGATTGGTAGGAACTGTCATTCGAACAGTGACTATTTAAAGCCAGCCAGAAATTTAGAGGGGATTAATGGAACTTCATTCGAACAGTGACTGTTTAAAATCAACCAGGATTTGAGGGAAGGGAGGGAATTAATGGAACCCTCGTTCGAGCAGTGAATAAAATCAACCAGGAGTCGAGGGGAGGGAGGTGATTGGGCGGAGCTTTCATTCGAGCAGTGGCTATTTCAAGTCAACCAGGAATTGAGGGAAGAGAGGGGTTAGTGGAACCCTTATTCGAGTAGTCGCTATTTCGAATGGGGCGGTGTATTTGGGCCCTCATTCGTAAGTAGGCTATAAAATCAAATTGGTTAGCCTTCTATGAGAAGCGCAAATGCAGTGATAGTAATATCATCATGATGTAATGTCCTAAATATTACAGATTCGCCCATTGCTAATGCTGAAATATAGTAAAACTTTACAGTTACACACAAACCTACATTGTGTTGGAGGCTAGGTCCTGACTCTGCCGTTATTTTAAGATTGGCTTACTAAACAAATATTAACAATACTCACCCGGAACATGGCGTGATTGGTTAAAATAAGACAATTTCCTGGGAGGCTTACATGAGTAGTGTGATCACTGTGTCCCTGCTGTTGGCTAATTGGTTACTTTCTGCCAAAATTCTAACGGCCGACCTCTACGACATCGACCCTGGGCCGGCCAGAGTATAGCCTTTAGTTAAGACCCACCAGCAATATGGAACACAATGCACGATAGAAGACCATGCTCGCAAGTGTGGACGCCCCCAAGGCTCTTTACCACGTGCCCCCCGTGCCCCCCATAGTTACGCCACTGCCTAACGTTGACCTATGAAAGTTTTCATTGCCTCATTCGATAGATCGCTTACGGAGTTTCATGAACATCGGCTGTTGAATGCAGAAAATAGGAGGGGAGGGGGGCACAATGAGCCCCTCCCCAGGTCTGAGAACGAAAAAAAGCCCAGGCTTGATAGGGTTAATCAGATGGTGATGAA
Source organism: Zoroaster sp. YZ-2022 (assembly GCA_029582265.1). NCBI lineage: Eukaryota > Metazoa > Echinodermata > Asteroidea > Forcipulatida > Zoroasteridae > Zoroaster > Zoroaster sp. YZ-2022. The sequence goes on from CM055826.1 coordinate 173,584, forward strand.
CATTTAGATTTGACCATATAGGACTGACCAGATGGAACGTCCACAACAGAAGTAGGTAAAAATTGAGTTTCAGAGCCTGGCATAAAAAGCTTAAAAAAGACCTCTGATGCTAGAGGTACTAGATTTTGGAATAATAACTGTATGTTGATGGGATGCAGATGACTGCCTGGTAGAACGGTATGCTTAAAGATGAGGTAGTTTAAGATTGTCGACTGTCCAGTGGATGAGGCAGCAGAGAGCACTGCATTTTGCGGAAGACTGTGAGACCATCAACTTGTCTACGATGCGTCAGAGATTGGATACCAAGTGCGTCGTGAAGATTAAGTGGAAGAGATGAGATGGCTTTATTTTGAAGACTGTCTAAAATCCTTACGTTTGATTGTGCTGCTGTTCCCCAAATTGGGCTACAGTACTCCAAATTGGGTCTGATGAAAGACTTGTGAATAGTGGTTGTGGGTCTACTATTGGTTGTTCCACTTTGCTTTCCTCATCATTCTAAGATTTCATACAAGTAGTCATAGCTAAGATGTGTTGTGTCAAGGTGAGTTTGGCACGTAATGTGACCCCAAGATCTTGATGGAGACCACGTCACTTAGTTGCTCCTCAAGGAATTTTTGTTGAGGATTCAGATGGTTTGTAGTCCTTTACCGAGATATGATGATAGACTAAGTTTTAGATGCACGAACCTAAGCATCCAAGATGCTGCACAATATATTCTCTCAGCAGATGATGTAACTGCAGAAAAGGGTACAACCTACAACAGAAACTTGATGAAATCTGGTTTTGAACTAACGGAGTAAATGACTAGTTATCCCACAATCCTGCAATTTAACAAGAAGACCCGTATGCCATACTTTATCAAATGCTGCACTCAGACAGATAATTGTCACAATTCAATAGTTCGTTAATCTACCTGTGTGATTTGTAACTGTTAATGTCCATGATTTGTGTAAAATTTCCAAAAGTAAATCTCGAAAAAAAAAAAGATTTTAAAATGTTTCCTAAATAAAAAAAATAATAAAATGGAAAGCGTATATATTATTATCCCTCGTTATGTAATAATGTTGCTTTGTCTTAAAAGATAATTAAGGGTAATGGGAGCAGATGACAGTTATTATCAAATTAACATTGCTAATTGTTCAATAGTGATGTGAAACCACGGGTGAAATGGAGTGAATTGGCATATATTTGGTGGAAAGGAGGGCCACATTTTTACTACAAAATATTACTGGTCACACAATGTAGTGTATGTAGCGTGGGTACAATACAAGATTAACACACACACTTATACTTTGGAGCTGCCATTACTGAAAAACGTTTATTCTGTGCCCTTGCAATCCAGGGGTCATGATTTGACCTTTGACAATAAGCTGTATGCAAATTATACAATCATAAATATTCATGAGCTGTGTCTAAGTCAGGCAAGTGGGCCAAAGAAAATATATCACATTTCCTCCTCACTAAATATGAAGTGATTGAAATATTCAACAATCAATTAATAATGTTTATGTAGTGGTCTAATACTATGAAACAAAAGTTTGGTTGTCTGTGAGAAGTAATAAATGCAGAATGTCCATAAAAATATCTGAACTAGTCCATGGCAATTTTTTTTTCTTTTCTTGTTAACACTTAACACTTAAACTTTCAACACATTTTTTTAATACTACTATTGGTTAGAGACTGTATCCATGAGGTAAGAAAATACAGTGTTGTGTTTCACCAAGAGTCTTTTTGGCAGTCCACTAAAGATTGAGTTTATCCGGGGGTTTATGTTTGCGTGAGGGGTACCGACGCTCAACAACGCGAGGACTACCCGACATGGTAGGTTTGATGGGTGACGATGTTTCGCGAGGTACACTTAGTTCTGGTTCTGCTGCTGTTGGTGTGGAATTGTTCATTTCCGACGTTACGACCTGTGGTACAACATCATAGGGTATCATAGGTGTGTTCAGATCAGAGGGTTTCCCAATGTCGGAGTCGAGAAGCTGATCGATATGTCGGCGCCAGATCATGTTTGGCCCAACATAGACTTCATAGGACAAGGGCCCAGTGCGAGCGTGTACCACACCAGGTATCCATTTCTGTTTGCCTCTGTAGTCACGAACGGAGACGGTTTGTCCAATATGAAATTCGCGCGTTACCGTAGCTGACTTGTGATACGCTGTTTGATCCATCTGCTTGTTATTGACATGGCGACGGATATCGGGCTTGAGAATATCCAATCGTGAACGAAGATTTCTTCCCATGAATAACATAGCTGGTGATTGTCCGGTTGTGCTGTGCGGAGCATTCCTGTATGCAAACAGGAAGTTAGCCAGTTTCGTTGTTGTGGAACCTTTCTCCCCCTTCATTGAGTGGAGCGCATGTTTGAAGGTCTGAACAAAGCGTTCCGCAAGGCCATTCGTGGACGGGTGGTATGGAGCGGACGTGATGTGCTTTATCCCGTTACGCTTCAGAAATGCCTGAAACTCATCCGAAGTGAACTGTGTGCCGTTATCGCTCACAAGTTGCTCTGGCACTCCATTGCGAGCGAAAATGCTGCGTAGAATTTCAATCGTGTGCGCAGAGTCGGAAGATTTCGTGCTTACCACCTCAGGCCACTTGGAATGAGCATCCACAACGACAAGAAACATTTGGCCAAGAAATGGCCCAGCATAATCAATATGAATACGTTGCCACGGTGTTGTGGGCCACTCCCACGTATGAAGTGGTGCTGACATTGGATTATGCTGCACTTGTTGGCATCCAACACAACCTTTTGCAAGTCGCTCAATGTCGCTATCGATTCCGGGCCACCACACATATCCGCGTGCGATACACTTCATTTTGACTACTCCCATGTGGCCCTGATGCAACTCACTGAGAACTGTCTCGCGTAGTTTCAGCGGAATTACCACACGTAAACCCCACAAAAGACAGCCATCGTGCAGTGAAAGTTCATTCCTGCGTACGTTAAAGGGCTTTAGCTCTGTGTCATATGTGTGTGGCCATCCTTTCATGGTATATTCACATGCTTGTGTGATCACAATATCACGAGCTGTTTCCTTGCGTACCTGAGCACTGGTCACTGGCATCTTCTCTAACTGTGAGATGTGGAGAAGATCATCCGGGTCAGTATCCTCAACCCAAACCTCAGGTACTGGTAGTCGCGAAAGTCCATCCGCGTTACAGTGCTTAGTAGTGTTCTTGTATTCAATCTCATAGTCATGGCCCGCGAGAAAAATAGCGTATCGCACTAAACGTAATGCTGTTGTCGTAGGAACACTCTTAGCGGGATGGAATATCGAAGTTAGCGGTTGGTGATCGGTGATCAATGTAAACTTCCGCCCTTGTAGATAGTTATTAAACTTTTTGACACCCCACACAAGTGCCAAAGCCTCTTTATCGATTTGCGAGTAATTTCGCTCGGCGGAGGATAGCGTGCGAGAAGCGAATGCGATCGGTCGCTCGGTGTTATTGGGCATCACGTGGGACATGACTGCGCCCAATCCGTATGGCGTCGCATGCTAACTTTACTGGCAACTCTGGATCGTAGTGTGTAAGCACCTCATCAGACGTGATCAGTGTCTTTGCCATTTCGAACGCTTTCTGACATTCTGTGGTCCACCCCCATTTGCGATTTTTCTCCAACAACTGGTGGAGTGGATGCAGAACTGTCGCCAAGTCAGGCAAGAAGCGATGATAGTAATTCACAAGTCCGAGAAACGAGCGAACCTGACTGACGTTCGTAGGTTGCGGGGCGTTCTTTACCGCGCTTATCTTTTCCTGCGTCATGTGTAATCCATGAGCATCGATTTCATGCCCACAAAAATTCACCTTCTTCTTGAAGAACCCGCATTTGGACTGATTAAGTCGCAGTCCACGATTACGCAGGACCTTAAGCACGCTTTGTAGATTTTGTAGGTGCTCTGAGTCATTATGGCCAGTAATTATCATATCATCCAGAATGCAGTGAACTCCTGGAATTCCTTGCAGGATTTGTTCCATCGCACGTTGCCACATAGCAGGGGCAGATGACACACCAAATGCTAGGCGGTTCATCTTATACAGTCCCTTATGAGTGTTCAAGGTGAGTAACTTACTTGACTCCTCGTTCATTACCATATGAAGATAAGCCTGTCTCAGATCAAGCTTACTGAAGCGCTGACCACCTGCAAGTGTCGCGAATGATCTTCAATCTTAGGCAAGGGGTATTGTTCAGTCCGCAGATTAGCATTAACGGTCACCTTAAAGTCGCCACAGATTCGAACTCCGCCACTTTTCTTCGCGACGGGTACAATGGGTGTCGCCCATTCACTAGTTTCAACAGGAGAGATTATATTCTCGCGTTCAAGCTTAACAAGTTCTGCTTCAATCTTGGGTCGAAGGGCATATGGGACCGGTCTGGCTTTAAGAAACACAGGTTGAGCGTTATCTTTAAGTACAAGGTTACCTTGAATTCCTTTGAGCTCCCCAATTTCCTCTTTGAAGAGATCATTATATTCTCCAAGCAAGGCTTTTAGCTTAGCCTCGGTATCAACTTGATTATCCACCGACATTGTCAGAAGATTTGGCCAGTCCAGCTTTATGTGTGTGAGCCAGTCGCGTCCAAAAAGCGCTGGTCCTCTACGACCGACAACGTATAACTGTCCACAGTATTGTTGTCCTCGGTATTCAATATTCACGCGCAACAAACCAACCGGTGCTATTTTCTCACCAGTGTATGTCTGCAGTTTCACATTGGTTGTGCGTAGTTTCAAATGGGAGAATTTTAGCTGATAATCTTCCTTCGAAATGATCGATACCGCAGATCCAGTGTCCAATTCCATGCGAAATGGTGTACCATTAATGGACAGCGTCACCCAAATGGTACTATCTTTACTCTGATCCAAACTGTTAACTGCCAGCCGCCCAACAAACACTGAAGAATCATCATCATCATCAGTATGATCTGTCATTTCCAGAGATTTCATGGGTTTCGACTTTTGCTTGCCCTTCCACTGTCTCTGAGTCGAAGGGCCACGACTGGGTTGTTGGTCAGGTTTCGATCGACATGCTGGACGGATATGTCCCTTTTTGTTGCATCCATGACACGTAGCGTCCTTAAAGCGACACTGATTTGGGGAATGTCCTCCTCGTCCACAGCGATAACACGAGGAAGATATTTGTGGTTTCGCAGAAAATTTATGAACGGTTGACTCCGGCTTGATTTGCTTTTGAAACTCAACGGCGTCCTTTGCTGCCGCCTCCATGGCTGTAGCAATATCAATGGCTTTCTTGAGGGTAAGCTGTGCCTCAGCGAGCAGACGTTTTGTAATGTTTCCGGCTCGCAGACCACATACATAATAGTCCATAAGTTTTAGGCCCAATTAAACTGATAAAAGCAGGAACTTTCTTATTGTCCTTGATATTATTGGCCTCAAAATACTGATCCAATCGCTCAATATATGTATGCCAGTCTTCCTCCGACCGGTCAAAAGGATCAATCCTACCGATAAGGGCACTAGCGATGGCCATGGTTCAACGAGAGTTCAGCCACATAAGACAACAGTACATGTGTACGCTACACGAGTTGGCAAACAACAACGGAAAGTCAATGTGTATAAGTACAGTACATATAATATCGTTCAAAGTCACATGTGAACAAGACGAAAACTTGGCAGAATTTACTCCAAAAAGCACTCTCAAAAAGAAGCTTACACCCACAGAGAAGAAGACCAATGCTCCTTATCAATAATTATGGGGTTTAGAAACATCCTCGTCGCCAGTTGTAGTGTATGTAGCGTGGGTACAATACAAGATTAACACACACACTTATACCTTGGAGCTGCCATTACTGAAAAACGTTTATTCTGTGCCCTTGCAATCCAGGGGTCATGATTTGACCTTTGACAATAAGCTGTATGCAAATTATACAATCATAAATATTCATGAGCTGTGTCTAAGTCAGGCAAGTGGGCCAAAGAAATTATATCACACACAAGTAAAACAAAATATTATTAGATGACACAATTATGAAAATCAAGTAAATTGTGATTTGAGTTTGTTGACAACTATATTTAATCTAAATTTAGCATGGAGGAAGAACAGTACGATGAAAGGATTGTATAGCATTAAAGAGCACCATGTAATATCTCTACAATGATTTGTAAATAGTAGTGGTTCTCACCATGTAATATCTCTACAATGATTTGTAAATAGCAGTGGTTCTCACCATGTAATATCTCTACAATGATTTGTAAATAGTAGTGGTTCTCATCATGTAATATCTCTACAATGATTTGTAAATAGCAGTGGTTCTCACCATGTAATATCTCTACAATGATTTGTAAATAGTAGTGGTTCTCACCATGTAATATCTCTACAATGATTTGTAAATAGCAGTGGTTCTCACCATGTAATATCTCTACAATGATTTGTAAATAGTAGTGGTTCTCACCATGTAATATCTCTACAATGATTTGTAAATAGTAGTGGTTCTCATCATGTAATATCTATACAATGATTTGTAAATAGTAGTGGTTCTCACCATGTAATATCTCTACAATGATTTGTAAATAGTAGTGGTTCTCATCATGTAATATCTATACAATGATTTGTAAATAGTAGTGGTTCTCACCATGTAATATCTCTACAATGATTTGTAAATAGTAGTGGTTCTCATCATGTATTATCTCTACAATGATTTGTAAATAGTAGTGGTTCTCACCATGTAATATCTCTACAATGATTTGTAAATAGTAGTGGTTCTCACCATGTAATATATCTACAATGATTTGTAAATAGTAGTGGTTCTCACTGAAAAGAAACGGTGGTTTGACAACTCTACGTTTCAATCAGTATACTTCGATTGTCTTCAGACGATCGGAGCATCGGAGTATACTGATCACAAAGTCAAGTTGTCAAACTATCAAATCTGCTCAGAACCGCACACTATTACAACTCATTAGAGATATTACATGGTGCTAACTGCCTCTAACTGTACAATTTCTAATTTTGAGGCAGTCATGTTTGGTGGATCAAGCAGGGATCAAAATGTTCCGTTGGTTTGGTTTGGTTTATTACTCAACATAATAGATATAGTACTAACAAACATAATATAACACATAATATTTAACAATGGATCTGCATTACAATGACTTTTTAACTCAAATTACTTAACAATCTTGTTAAACTTCAATTAAACATATATAAATGAGGAATTATCAATTAATACTGACAGTAAAACAATGATTGTTTTAGCAGCGGCACCTAACCGTACATTATATAAAATGTTCCCAAGTATATCAAATGTCCCCCGACTTTTTTGATGGCCCATAAATAAAAAATAAAATAAAAATATCTTAGCCTATCCTGACTACTGAGGACTAGCCTACCGTTTGTCTTGCAACAAATATCCATAAAGCGCTCAGAACGCTACACAGAGCGTCCAGGAGACTGGAACAACAATCCACCACCCCATTTTCCCGTCCATTTGCGTAGATCGATTTTGAATTGAGGCCAGTTGAAGGACATGTATTCCCAACTTTTTTGAGTAGGGGTGGGGTGGGGGACGACAGTATATAAATAATTGTCCCCACTTTGATAGCTCATACAATATAATGCTCTAAATAATTAATTAGGCTTACCCTGAATCCCAAGGAGTTTTCTACAATTTTTCTTGCAACCCCACAGAACGTAAAATAAGTCATCATAAAGCACTCAGAACGCACTACCGAGCATCTTGAATCAAACAATATCCGGTGTCCGTAAGGCCGTCCCTTACACCGAGGCTCACCCATGCAGAGTAGCGCAGAAGGGCGGATCAAGGGGGCCAATCGGGCATTGGTCCTAAAACTTGTTTTCCCTTCTTTTTTTTCAAAGCTGTCCCCCTCCCCTTCACAATCGTCGATATGGTTGGGTTGGGATTCACATCTGCATCATTTTCTAGAATACCGGTACTTCACAAGCTTGGTCCTTAAAACGCTCATATTGCATCAGACAGCCTAGAATTAGCGAAGTTAGCTGCTCATGGGTCCTGCAATGAACAGGTTATATCATATAGGTTATATCATACAGCTAGTGTATCAGCGAAGTTAGCTGCTCATGTATCTGGGCTACTCTTGGGTCCTGCAATGAACAGGTTATATAATATAGGTTATATCATACAGCTTGAGTAGGCCGCGCCTACCAACGAAGTTAGCTGCTCATGTATCTGGGCCACTCTTGGGTCCTGCAATGAACAGGTTATATCATAGAGGTTATATCATATAGGTTATATCATACAGCTAGTGTATCAGCGAAGTTAGCTGCTCTTGTATCTGGGCCACTCTTGGGTCCTGCAATGAACAGGTTATATAATATAGGTTATATCATATAGGTTATATCATACAGCTAGTGTATCAGCGAAGTTAGCTGCTCATGTATCTGGGCCACTATTGGGTCCTGCAATGAACAGGTTATATCATATAGGTTATATCATATAGGTTATATCATACAGCTAGTGTATCAGCGAAGTTAGCTGCTCTTGTATCTGGGCCACTCTTGGGTCCTGCAATGAACAGGTTATATAATATAGGTTATATCATACAGCTAGTGTATCAGTGAAGTTAGCTGCTCGTGTATCTGGGCTACTCTTGGGTCCTGCAATGAACAGGTTATATCATCATACAGCTAGTGTATCAGCGAAGTTAGCTGCTCATGTATCTGGGCCACTCTTGGGTCCTGCAATGAACAGATTATATCATATAGGTTATATCATACAGGTTTTATGGAAACACCAACCAATATTTTGTAGCAAACTTGTAACAGTCAAGTAAAACACCAGCAGTTTAACAGCATAATAATAATAATAATAATGGAGTCTTATATAGCGCCGGTATCCGCCAAAAGGCGCTCATGGCGCTCGCTCGTGATACAAGAGAACAAGAGAAAAAAGGCAACAAATATATAGAAAATTATTAGTCTATATTGGCTTGAAACAGATGAGTTTTGAGAGCAGTTTTAAATAATGATGTCGTATCGGCTGCCCTGATGTGGTACGGAAAACTGTTCCACACTTTTCCTGCAGTAACCAGGAAAGAACGTGCTCCCCATGAGTTCTTGGCCGTGTGTTCTACCAGGAGACTTTGATCAGCAGATATAACCTATATGACATTTAAGAGTTATTGACATACCCCTGTGTACCCAGTTGCAGGTGGAAAAAGTGACTCTCAACCATTTAATAAATAACAATTCAATACAAAGATGGATTAAACAAATAAACTCTTGTTAAAATTGTTAAAAGAAAATGGCTAAGTGCCCCACAATGAACTACTGCGAATTATGAATGGTATAACACATATAATTTGCCTAACCCAATGTATCACAACAATAAAACAGAAAATTGAAATGTCGAACAAAGCTCACATTATGATGGTAAAACTATACATACAATAACATTACAATATGCATTTCAATAAAGTTAAATACAGGACATAAGTTCAATTTCTCATGATCGATTTTAACTAAGGCTACATCCATACCTACCCAAAATAACTGAAAATAATGGGGCAAGCTTCCGTCTGGATTGCAATGGTTAAAGTATGAATATGGGCGAGTTTGGTTATAAATCCTCCATCTGTTAGTGATTAGTCAAATTGTGATGGGAACGTCTTCCTGTGTCACTGATAAACTCGGTAGAATTCCAATCAAACTTCACTTCTTTCGTTTATGTTTTGCTTAATTCTACAGTGTACCTCGTCATCACTTCCCACTTCGTACTTCGGGTAACACACAATCAAACATGGTTACGTCACCTAATTTATTCATACAATACTTCGCAAGTTTTAATCTTAGTTTCTTCATAAAGAAACACAATGTTCAATTATCAAGTACTTATGTGCCTTCAATATACCTGTCTTGATACCTGCATCATACAGAGTAGTTTTGATCAAACGAGATATTGTCTCAGACCCCTCTTGCAATGTGTGGGGCAACATCACTTCACTTATAAAATAATAAACTCCTTTGCTGACCTCGCAAAGGTTTTGTATTAAGATAGTGTGTGTCTTTATGTTTATCAGTTTATCAGTTTATCATGAAGATACCTGTACAGCACCACAGTAATAGGTGGTTTGCCGATTTTACTTGTCTTTTGTCCATTTAGAAACAACATTAACTTTTTAGTTGTCACAGTAACATGATATAAATCAAGTAAGGACATGGTTTGACATCTCTGTTCAAAAATCAAAGCAACAACCAGCTTTATCGTCTTTTTAAATACTAATAACCTATCACAAGGATACTAACGTCCCATGTAAATGTGTATCTGGAAATACTGGGTCTCATATTGAATATGCCTGTCATGAATCTTTAATCAGTGGGTGACACCCATCTATGAGGCTACAATTGCTGACAGTGCACTGCGTAGTGTTTTCAACGTGATGTAGCTGTTTCCTTCGTCAAATCATTCAAGAATCGCAGCTACAGATCCTCAAAGTGGATTATTTTCTGACAGAGCACGGAACAGATCAATGATCGGTAAATTGGCTGATGAACTTGCTTGACGTCGCAGGTTTTCCCTGACAAATGGCAGGCCATCAGTAGGAGATGATCTCGCCATTGGTGAAGTCTGCCTGAGGAAGGAAGTGAAAGTATATCAGCTCCTTGAGGCAATATCACTGGTCAATTTGAGCATCTTTGAAAACCAACTGGGGAAATGCATTGACTTTATTGTTTGACCAGGCTCGTGTAAAGGCATCATTATGAAATGCGCATGGATCAGGATTCCAAGATACATAATTATGTGGATGGATCTAATGGTTTATTCTTGACGCAAATATGTCAATATTAGGTGTCATGAATTTACCAATAATTTGTTGGAAAATCTCTTTGTGCAATTCCCATTCGATATGTATCAGCATACATGTTACTGACCGCAGGCATGTAAGACACACATAACCATATCTGCCAGGTCATGCACCATGTATCATTTTCAATGTGTGCCGCCACATTACATTTTATACACACAGAAAGTCTCACTTTCTGCCCGATTAGACTGTCCCTGTCCTCCGTTCTGGGGGAAGTGGACAACTCCATTTTCTGTTATTTGACAGTAGAAAATAAGAATTTGGAAAAATGGGTTTTACCAAACTTTTGGTTCTCATTCTCCGTAAGTTATAGCACATACGGCATTATAGCTTTTAAGACTTGGTAGCTGATATTTATACAAAAGTATCACGTGTTATAATAGAAAAAGTTGTTTATATTGTTCATGACTTTATATTTGTCTGCAATGTTACAGAAGCCAGAAAACAGTAACAAAAATGTTATTGTTATAATTATCTATAATTATGCCCTGTGTGTTAAAACACTGGAGCGTGCTGTGTACCTACAGTTTACACGCAGCGTGTAAAATGAGACTAGGCATTTTGTAATGATAGTTCTGAACATATGACACGGTTCTTCTATTGTCTGATTTTCAGAATTACATGAATGTCCCTGTGCTCATTGGAAAGGGACTGTAAAGCAAAAAACGCAGGTTTGTAACTCAAGATAACTGCCATGGTAAACAGCCTTATCAACTGATCATTGTCCACCCAATGCATGTACTTTACACTTGGCACCCAAGCCCATAGTAGCTGTATCAGTGTTGATAATGAAATCGGGCTTGTTTCTGTGAATTGGGGTACTATGGGTGGTGTTCAGCAAGTCACCAATTTAAATCTGACTTTACCCGGTCAGACAGAGACATTTGTGGCTTAAAATGGTTGCCATTTTCAGTTAAAGCTGCATTTTTTTAGTTTTAACAATAATTTGATATACGGTACAGCTATCTCGCAAGAGAGCAACAACTCTATTACTATTACTCTATTAGAGCAACATCACAAATTGTTCGGACATTGAGTCGTACTAATTTTCCATTTTCCATTTTGTAGCTCTTGTGTGAGGGCTAATCGAGCATTAGCATTAGTACTGCACTCCGTAACCGTTGAACCTATCAACAACGAGTCGTCAATGCAATCACATGACTCATAGCATCTTTGTCTTCAAAAAAGCAATTAAATGCTTTATTATTATTTTTATTATTGTGGGGAGGTGAAAACCCTCGGGACAAAATGTAACCCAAACTGTAATCAGGTAAATTCAAACAATTTGTTTTGCCATTAAAAACGCAAAAATGTTCGATCATCTTTGGCAATGGGTACTGCAAGTTTTACAAGTCGATATATGTCACGAAGCACTTTGACCGAATTAATTGCAGTGCGAACTAGATTGTTTCCATTTTGGAATTTCCAATGGAAATAAGCAACAAATTTATTCAATTCACAAAGATTGATGATTTGGTCCTTTTTAGACTGAATAGAAATAATGTGAAGCAAAAATCACCAGCAATGTGTGATGGCTCCTTTTTGGAGAATTTCTTAATTTCTTCCGTGGTAATTTCCGAGTAACCCCCCCGCACTAATCTTCTTTGATTGTACTTGTCCGATCCCCGAAAGGCCAAAAACCCAACTTGATGCCCAATTTTGTTTGTATGCTGTAAAGTTTTACATTGTTGTGAGTAAATTGTCCCCAAACAAGAATCCAGTTACGGAGCACAACGTCAAGCAGTTTGGTGATTTCACCTTTTATATCGGGGTCTTATCCAGTCAGCCGAGTCAGTTAGTATATCACACTGACTATTGGCACAATGTCCTTCACCAATGCACAGTGCTTGTTGCACTTTCTGAAACTGTGTATATCCTGTGACCGTGCCTTCAGCAGAGGGTTCCATACCTCCGGGTTGTACTTCAAATTCTTGACATTGGTCGGTCTTTGGAGGGTCTTGACTTTGTCTGCTGCCTTGTCAGTCATCAGGCAGTTTGTGGTGGGACATTTTGTCCACAACCTTCGCCGGGTTATTATTTATTTCCGCAGAAGTTAGTGCGTCTTCTGCATACAACTATTCTAAATGTTCAAGCAGCTGGTCATCTTGGCCTGTAGTCGCCTGTGCATCTAATAGATTCTCTTAAAGGAGCTCTTCTGCAACCTTTGAGGCTCTTTCGATTAGCTGACTTAGATTCCAAAATTGGCTGAGGCTGTGTGTGTGGACCAATTTAAAATGATTGTCTATCTTAGCCACGTCAGTGTCGCCATTGTTGATAGTGAACAAAACTGAGAATTAAATGGAGTGTACAGGATCAAAAAGTTTACTTGCTTGTTTTATGGTAATGGTGCTGCTCAACACCTTGTGATGTTATTCTGTCTAATATATTATCACTTTCTAGAAGAATAAATAAAAAGACATTATTACAGATATTTGTTACTATTTTCATTGTTAATGACACAATGAAATGGGCTCATTTTTTTTTATTCTTATAAAGGATGCAGGTAATTTCTTTCGTTGTATCAATGGTGTACACTCCTTGTAAGTAGACATGCTAGATTGCTCAAATAACCTGTACTAATAATTGCTTGACATTTAACAGTTTTGCCCATCCAGACTAAATTTGATCATAATGATATCAAAATATATTGGAAAATCATTTTATGTAAAGAACTTTAATTAGCGACCTGCAAACAACTTTTGTAAATAATCTTTATTGTACCTGTCAATCTTTTAAAATAATTTTCCTCTCAGACTTTGGGGCCAAGTATATTGGATAACAGGCCATCACTTGCTTGATTGCTAGTACATATACTGCGGATCTTTTTTCAAAATCTCTCAACTGTGATTAATCACTCCAGTGGAAAGTGTAATGTCCGAAGTGAGAGGTGATGACGAGGGAGAGTCGCTGTAAGTTAACATTGTTAACTTAACAATGCCGAAAAGTCCAATGCGAACAGCTCGCTGGGGTAACTTAACAATACATACACATGACTTCCTATGTGAGCAGCGGCAATTGAGACCGCCCTCTCAATCAAGTGTTAACTTAATATTACATTGTTACCTTATTTACGAAATGTTGACAATTATTCGTGGTAAGTTACCTTAAAATTAAGTACAATGCGAACACAGCTTTAGGATGTAGGAGTTCTCTTGGTCTGGGGAGGGATATTGACTTTGGATATCTATAGTAGGGGTCGCCAAATATCGCCGGGGTAGAAGCCGACAAACGGTGTTATGATTGAAGATCTCGATGGCCTCTCTGATACGTCTGGGATGCTATGTGTTGATTGGTGTGATGAGTTGAGCTGACTGCCAGTCAAATTGGTCCTTGATGTGAGTGCTCCACGGTAGCTGACACGAAAAACATGTATTTAAGCATAGGTTTTTAAGCCGATTACATTTCTGATAAAATTCAGCATCCTTTCCGATGAAAGAAATTAAAACCTTTTTCGCATTGTGCAGATACAGATGACGGCAATAACATTTTTTCACAAATTTTAGCTATCTACCGTATTTCAGCATCAAATAGGCAACATTCTGCGTTGTATTTATATGAGTGACATTAATGCCCCAGTCACATTTGCCCTACAGCTAGGATACGGCAGCCGTAGACCCCCAAAATGGAGAGATACCTGCGGCGGCCGCAGAGGATTTGCGGGGGCCTCAGGGTGGCCTTAGGGCGTATCCCTATCTTTTACGGACCGTAGGGGTCGCCGTGAGATTATAGCGCCGCGTTATAACTTTTTCTTTTCCAGGTTCGCCGTAGCAATTAGACACGCCGTAGCCATGCCGTAGGCGGTTCCACGTCGACCATACGTTGGCCGTACGGTGGCCTTGCGTTTGCCGTACGCATGCCATAGGGTGTTATGACTTTTGTGGACCCCAAAAATATTGCGGCGGCCGCAGGAATCCCACGGGCACCATAGGGTAGCCTCAAGGCGGCCCTACGGTACCCGTACGGTCGCCGTAGGGTCTCCCTGCGGCGACCGTACGGCGACCGTGTCTTGCCTGCTATTTGTCAAAACCCTACGGCCGCCGCAGGGTCGCCTTGAGGCAACCGTGCGTCATCACTTCAAAGGCCGTACGGCAGCCGCAGGTTTTCTGTCTCCAAAAATTATAAATACGCCGTGCGGCTACCTTTACATATGTGACTGCTAGTGTATGACACCGTGGGAATGCTGCGGCGGCCCGATAATTGCTACTGGCCGTAGATATTATAGACCCTACGGCCGCCTTGGCAAATGTGACTGGGGCATTAATCAATGCATTTGCGCATTGTTTATCCGTAATATTTAAGCAAGCTTTCATTGACTTATTTCCACAAAGTTTCCCTTCTCAATCCGTACCAATATATTTCCGCATTGCTCCATTCTAAATTAGTAACCTTTCAAACAAATTATATCCGCAATATTTCATGTTTCAGCGATCATTGTGTGGCTTGGTGACGAATGTAACATTTCCCAGAACGTCTTTATGTTGTCTTTTCGTTAACATCTCATAAATAAATAGACAATTTTTACTTTACGCTGTCATCTACCAGCAATATTTTTATTCCAAATGAGTGAAATTTCCATAATAATGTTTGCAATGTTTAATCGCTATAAAACTTTGTCATCCAATTTAGTTTGATTCCAAAGCGGAGTTCAGGGTGTATTACATAATTCAATTAGGCTGCATTAAATGCAAATAATAACATAGTTATGACGGAATATCTAAGAACTTTTTAACGATACCAATGAGACAGAGTAAAGTACATCCATCAACTATCCATATATGGCTCAGTGGCAGATTTCTAAGTGCGTCTTTTCGTCTGTAATTTGTGTAATCGTTGTATTGTTTTAAATTTTGGAAATTTCACTACCCACAAATATGTTGATAAGGGAGGGGAGAGGACACCCCGGCCCTGCATGGAACAAACCTATTCACTACCCACAAATATGTTGCTAAGGGAGGGGAGAGGACACCCCGGCCCTGCATGGGACAAACCTATTCACTACCCACAAATATGTTGCTAAGGGAGGGGAGAGGGCACCCTGGCCCTGCATGGGACAAACCTATTCACTACCCACAAATATGTTGCTAAGGGAGGGGAGAGGACACCCCGGCCCTGCATGGGACAAACCTATTCACTACCCACAAATATGTTGCTAAGGGAGGGGAGAGGACACCCCGGCCCTGCATGGGACAAACCTATTCACTACCCACAAATATGTTGCTAAGGGAGGAGGCACCCTGGCCCTGCATGGGACAAACCTATTCACTACCCACAAATATGTTGCTAAGGGAGGGGAGAGGACACCCCGGCCCTGCATGGAACAAACCTATTCACTACCCACAAATATGTTGCTAAGGGAGGGGAGAGGACACCCCGGCCCTGCATGGGACAAACCTATTCACTACCCACAAATATGTTGCTAAGGAGGGGAGGACACCCCTGCATGGGACAAACCTATTCACTACCCACAAATATGTTGCTAAGGGAGGGGGAGTAGTCGCTACTTAAAGCTGTGTATTTCGAATGGGGCGGTATATTTGGGCCCTCATTTGTAAGTAGGCTATAAAATCAAATTGGTTAGCCTTCTATGAGAAGCGCAAATGCAGTGATGGTAATATCATCATGATGTAATGTCCTAAATAGTACAGATTCGCCCATTGCTAATGCAGTGATGGTAATATCATCATGATGTAATGTCCTAAATAGTACAGATTCGCCCATTGCTAATGCAGTGATGGTAATATCATCATGATGTGATGTCCTAAATAGTACAGATTCGCCCATTGCTAATGCAGTGATGGTAATATCATCATGATGTAATGTCCTAAATAGTACAGATTCGACCATTGCTAATGCAGTGATGGTAATATCATCATGATGTAATGTCCTAAATAGTACAGATTCGCCCATTGCTAATGCTGAAATATAGTAAAACTTTACAATTACACACAAACCTGCATTGTGTTGGAGGCTGCTAGGTCCCGACTCTTCCGTTATTTTAAGGTTGGCTTACTAAACAAATATTAATAATACTCACCCGGAACATGGACCTTTACTCCGAGTATTAAAGATCCATCACAGACAAACAATTCCATGAACACATTTTCTTTCTTGTAACGGACATGTTTCGTGGCGTGATTGGTTAAAATAATACAAATTCCTGGGAGGCTTACACGAAGAGTGTGATCACTGTGTCCCTGCTGTTGGCTAATTGGTTACTTTCTGCCCAAATTCTAACGGCCGACCTCTACGACATCGACCCTGGGCCGGCCAGAGTATAGCCTTTAGTTAAGACCCACCCAGCAACATGGAACATACACAATGTACGATAGAAGACCACGCACGCAAGTGTGGACGCCCCAAGGCTCTTTACCACGTGCCCCCCCCCCCCCCCACCCCGTGCCCCACATAGTTACGCCACTGCCTAACGTTGACCTATGAAAGTTTTCATGGCCTCATTCGATAGATCGCTTACGAAGTTTCATGAACATCGGCTGTTGAATGCAGAAAATACGGAGGGGAGGGGGGCACAATGAGCCCCTCCCCAGGTCTGAGAACGAAAGAAAAGCCCAGGCTTGATAGGGTTAATCAGATGGTGATGAACATTTAGATTTGACCATATAGGACTGACCAGATGGAACATCCACAACAGAAGCAGGTAAAAATTGAGTTTCAGAGCCTGGCATAAAAAGCTAAAAAAGGACCTCTGATGCTAGAGGTACTAGATTTTGGAATAATAACTGTATGTTGATAGGATGCAGATGACTGCCTGGTAGAACGGTATGCTTGAAGATGAGGTAGTTTAAGATTGTCGACTGTCCAGTGGAAGAGGCAGCAGAGAGCACTGCATTTTGCGAAAGACTGTGAGACCATCAACTTGTCTACGATGCGTTAGAGATTGGATACAAAGTGCGTCGTGAAGATTAAGTGGAAGAGATGAGATGGCTTTATTTTGAAGACTGTCTAAAATCCTTACATTTGATTGTGATGCTGTTCCCCAAATTGGGCAACAGTACTCCAAATTGGGTCTGATGAAAGACTTGTGAATAGTGGTTGTGGGTCTACTATTAAGGTTGTTACACTTTGCTTTCCTCATCATTCCAAGATTTCATACAAGTAGTCATAGCTAAGATGTGTTGTGTCCAGATGAGTTTGGCACGTAATGTGACCCCAAGATCTTGATGGAGGCCACGTCACTTAGTTGCTCCTCAAGGCATTTTTGTTGAGGATTCAGATGGTTTGTAGTCCTTTACCGAGATATGATGATAGACTGAGTTTTAGATGCATTGAACCTAAGCTTCCAAGATGTTGTGCAATATATTCTCTCAGCAGGTGATGTAACTGCAGAGAAAAGGGTACAGCCTCCAATAGAAACTTGCTGAAATCTGTTTTTGAACTAACGGATGGAGTAAATGACCAGTTATCCCATAATCCTGCAATTTGGCAAGAAGACCCGTATGCCATACTTTGTCAAATGCTGCACTCAGATAGATCAAGAGCAATGAATCGTGATTCAAAACCTTTATCAAGATTGTCTTGAATTTGTTGTGTGATGAAAATAAGTGCATCATTAGTGGATCTCTTAGGTATGAAGCTGAACTGTAGATGAGGAAGGAGACCATTAGTAAGACATTATGTCAGGAGAGCCTTATTTACAATCCTTGACTGACAGAAGGGCTATTGGTCGGTAGTTCTGAGGATCACTTGGTGAGGCAGATTTTGGAATAAGTATTACATGTGTGCACTTCCAGGCAGATGGCACAGTACCATCACTAAACGTTTTTCGGAAAATACGTGTGAATGGAACTACTACTAGTTGACGCTACTCTCCTGCCCCTCGAGACGTTGTTACCAAGGGTCTCGGCCATCCAGCCCGATCCTGGGCAGCACGAACAGCCTGATCGTGTTTAAGGGCGATGGCGTTAAGGTCGTCTATGATCTGTGAAATGTAGGTGTGGCGCAGGCCTCCACCCTGTCGGTTCTGATGGGTTGTGGTGGTTGGTTTTGCGGGTTTGAGAAGACAGCCAGAGGCACCTCAGGTATCCACGGCGTATGACCAATTAAGTGAAGGTGACTTCACAGCAAGGTGGGTGTGGCAGGTGAATGGAACAGCTAGTTGTGGAGCAGCTACTTTCAGAACAATTGCAGGAATCCTGTCTGGTCCAGTAGCTATGTGTGAATCAATGTTTTGAACTCCTTTAATGCTGTTTTAGGGCCAAACAATCTCCAGTTTCTGGTCTCCGCGAGCGTCGCCTCAGACCCGCACGTCGGCATTTTGATTTTTTTTGTTCATTTTTGGTATGAAACGATGTCCCATTGCAGCCATTGTGAATGAGCACCTAACAAGCAGCTACAAGTTTGTCTTCATTTTTATACTAGTGGATTTCTTATTACACCTGGAATCTACTGGACGTTTTATGTGAGTATTTGTACATTTTTTTTATTTTTTATAATAAGCGAAAAACTGTTGTATTTTTTGTCTGTCTCTGCTATAAGATTTTACTGTATTGTGGATACACGCTTGTATCTTCATTTTATTTATGCAGTCAACCCTGATTTAGATTATAACCTGTAGCTTGACCACAAGCCTTCTGTTTGGATCAACAACCTTGTGATTAGACAACGGAGGTCTACATTCTGTTTATTCTACTCCTGCTATCTGGACCATTGTGTCTCAATGACTCATCTTTAGAATTCAGCATGCAACCTACAAGTACACTCGGCCTACATAAAAATTAAAAAAATCCGCCATCTTAAATTCTTGAGTTGCCCTATATCATATTATAATAATCCATCTGCCACCTTTCACCTGGAACTCTTAATTTCTGGTGACATAAACCCAAACCCTGGACCTGAAACACTGAACAACACACCCACAAGCGCCACTCAGCTCCATAAAATTTCCTACAGCCGTAATGAACTACTCAATCTTCGCAAAACTCCATGTACTGATGCAGCTTTATCTTATTCAGCATTGAGTCAATTGAACTGTCTTGGAATGCTTGCCAATCAACTCCAAACATACCGCCGCACACATAGAGGTAAGAAAGCTGGTCGCCGTAGAATGGACATACTTACACAACTAGCACTCCGGCCTTGTTGCTATATCTGAGACATGGTTTAAACCTGATGATGACTTGCTACCCCGCGAGTTCACTACTGCTGGCTACTCTCTCCATCATATCCCCAGACCAAAAAAGACCGGTGGAGGGGTTGCACTTCTCTTTAGGTCCAGTTTATCTGTCATTATGAAAAATGTTAACATTGACTACCTAACATTTGAATCTCTGCATGTTGAGGTAACGTGCAACTCTAGATCTGTTCGCCTTGTTAATATATATCGACCAGAAAGGGATGTTGATGGTAAACATGTAAATTTCTCCATTTTTTTTGCAGGAATTTGAGAAATTAATTGTGGATTATCTCTTGCACCCATCTGACATTATTTTAACTGGCGATTTTAGCATTCATATGGACATCACTTCAAACAATTATGCAAATCAGTTTAAAGATCTGCTCTCTGCTCATGGACTTATCCAGCATATCACAGCACCCACTCATCGATATGGTCACTGTCTTGACCTCATGATAACGCGAAAATACTTCACCTCTCATCTCGAGTATAACTATCCATCCCCGCTTATCTGATCATTATGCAATCATGGCAGATATGAACCCTTTTAAAAAAACTCCCATACCTACCATTTCTGTAACTACTCGCCACTGGAAAATGTAAATATTAAAGATTTATGTCATGATATTGAATCTCAACTGGAAAATGTAAACCTTGAAGATGGTGAGCTGGATTCTTGTGTCAGTCTATTTGAATCTACTGTCTGTAACATCTTGGATGATCATGCTCCGCAAAAAACTCTAACTGTTAAACTACAATCTGAATCCCCCTGGTTCAATGATGACATTCGTGCTGCAAGGAAAATCCGTCGTCAACTCGAACGAAAATGGCGTGACAATGGGAAACTTGGAGTACATCGGCAAGAATACTGTAACCAACGTGATATTGTGAAGAACATGATTAACCAGGCAAAAATAACTCACTACTCATCTCTTGTGGAAGAGAGCTCTGGCGATCAGAAAAAACTCTTTAACATTGTTGAAAAGCTGCTTCATAAACCCAAAACTCCAGTGCTTCCATCTACACACTCCGATCAGGACCTCGCAAATGCATTTTCAATTTTTTTTGTCACAAAAATTGAGAATATCCGTCGTTCGTTTCCCCCAGTACCTGCCATTCTATCACAAACACCGTCACGCAAGGATCCACAATGTAGACTGTCTATGTTTGAGCCTACGAGTGTTACGGAGATCAAGAAACTCATCATGAAATCGCCATCAAAATCATGTGAACTTGATCCAGTACCAACTTCGCTAATAAAACAAAATATTGATGTCTTTGCTAAGTATATCACAATTATTGTAAATAGACTTCTTTCTTTCGGTTGTTTCCCTGATAGCCAGAACGTTGCTCATGTTAAACCACTCCTGAAGAAATCCAATTTGGACAAGGAAGTTTTCAAAAATTACCGACCGGTAGCGAATTAAGTACCTTGGAAAAACAATCGAGCGAGTTGTTTCATCACGGATCTCTGACCATGTTCGTGCTAATAACCTGTCGGACACATTTCAGTCAGCCTATAAACCATTTCACGGAACGGAAACTGCTCTTCTCCGCGTCAACAATGACATTTTATCTGCCATGGTTGATGGAAAAATCAGTTTTGTTAGATTTAAGCGCCGCTTTTGACACGGTCGATCACAAAATCCTTCTCTCCCGCCTTCAATATCATCTTGGAATACATGACACAGCCCTGGATTGGTGTAGGTCCTACCTTTTAAATAGGCCCCAGCATGTTTGTATTGGTAACGCTATCTCCGAGCCTGTTATTCTTGACTATTCTGTACCCAAGGCTCCGTGCTCGGCCCACAGTGGTTTACTGTTTATACGTTTCCAGTTCGTGATATCATTTTGAACTATAATTTAAATTACCATGTCTACGCTGATGACACGCAGCTTTCCATTACTTTTAAATCTTCTCAAGAACCTGCCGATTCCTGCATTACAACACTGGAGAAATGTATTCAAGAGATTCGAAGTTGGATGAGACAAAACTTCCTGAAATTGAACGACGAAAAAACAGAATTTGTTCTATTTGGATCACGTCAGCAATTGTCTAAATTTTCTCTTCCATTTATTACAATTGGTGACTCGCAGATAACCCCCTCATCACAAGCACGTAATTTGGGTGTTATATTTGTGTCGACAATGACTTTAAAACCTCATATCTCCAACATTGTTCGCATATCATCATTTCATATCAGAAATATTAGCCGAATAAGGAAATACTTGAATAAAAGTGCTGCTGAACAAATTATACATGCGTTTGTCACATCACGGATCGATAACGGGAATGCTCTCCTGTACGGTCTCCCGCAGAATCAAATATCGCGTCTTCAGTACATACAAAACACAGGAGCTCGTGTTGTGACTTTGTCCAGAAAGTTATGCCATATCACGCCAATCTTGAAAGAACTGCACTGGCTTCCTGTTTCACAGAGAACTGTTTTTAAACTTATGCTAATTGTTCATAAATCTTTTAATAACATTGCTCCAATTTATATTTCTGAACTGCTTAAAGTCTACACTCCATCACGCAATTTGCTCCAGCAACATGTCACTCCTAAAGGAACCAACTTCAAAACGGAACTGGGGTGATAGGTCTTTTTCTGTCGCGGCCGAGACTCTGGAATCATCTTCCAACTAAACTCAAATCTTGTCATAGCATAACTAGATTTAAGTCGATGCTTTAAACTCATCTTACGTCACAATTCTTCAAAGATGATGTATATTTGTAATTGCATTGTAGGTACATGTATCTCAGTACATAATTTTTCCCTATGCTATCATTGTATATTGTTTTGTATTCATAAGTAAAACTTGTAGCTTTGCATGGTGAGGATGATAAGTAAGACTAATTGCGGTGACACCATGTGGAATCTCAATTGAGTAGTAATTAGTTCTGAAAAGAACTGGAGGTACAACTCGACGTTTCGATCAGTATGCTCTGATCGTCCTCAGGAGAATGCCGGACTCTGGAAAATGCTGCTGCTTAAGTAGACTGCTGGAGGATCATCCCCTGAATGGATGCTGGAGGATTAGTTCGTTGAGGCGCGCAGGCGGGAACTGTTGATACTAGGATCCTAGGGGTTGGAGGAGAGGAGTGTGTGCTCACTGAACTGAATCAGTTGTTGACAAGCACAGGGGGATGGAGGGTGGTTGACTTCGGATATAGAAGATCCTTCAGTCCGTAGTAGTGGTCGCCAAATGTCGCTGATGTAGAAGCCGATGTCCTGTGGCACAGTGTCGTGTTTGACGATCTCGATGGCCTCTCTGATGCGTCTGGGGTGCCATGTGTCGATGGGTGTGATGAGTTGGGCTGCCTGCCAGTCGATTTGGTGGTCCTTGATGTGCGAGTGCTTGACGATGGCGGACTTCTCGAAATCTCCTCTGCGGCCGTGTGCTCGGTGTTCCTTCAATCTGATGGGGAGGTTGCGCCCTGTTTCACCGATGTACACCTTACCGCACTCACAGGGGATCCGGTAGACTCCCGCTCTGTTGTTTGGGTCTGGTTTGTCCTTGTGGGTGTGTAGAAGTCCTTGGAGTTTGCTGGGGGCTGAGTGGAACACATCGATGCCTGCTCGTCGGAGGATGCGCTGTAGTTTGTGAGACGTCGAACCTAGATAGGGGAGACAAGCAGAGAGGTTAGATTACTTACCTTGCTTTCGGGGTTTTGAAACCGGCTTCGCTGTGCTGATCTTGCTGGGGTTGTAACCGTTGCGTTTGAGGGTGGTTCGGATGTGCTGTAGTTCCCTTGGGAAGGCTGTCCTTGTCACAAATGTTGTAGGCGCGTTGTACGAGGTTGACCGATGGCTTGATGCTTGGGTGATGGAAGGAGCGCTGGTTCAGGTACCAATCTGTGTGCGTGGGCTTTCTGTAGACGTTGTGGTGTAAGGCCGTCTGGGTTTCTGGAAATGCCAACATCAAGGAACGCGATTCATGTTTTATCTTTGTTTCCGCGCCTTAAGCGCCCAGCAGGGTGGATATGTACGCGCTACAAATCTTTATTAGCCTATTATCGTCGTCGTCGTCGTCGTCGTCGTCGTCGTCGTCGTCGTTGTTGTTGTTGTTGTTGTTGTTATTATTAAAATTGCTGGATTAATTGGATTTCTGCTGTGCTGTGTTTTAAACGATTTTTTTAAAACATGGGGTATGAACGTTTCCCCGGTTTGTGAGACCTTTATAAGCCACCATACTTTGTATATGGGAAATTTGGTCCCTGCGTATACATATATCACGTATTTCCGTGTTGGCAAAATCCAAAACAAAAACAAAAACAAAAACAAAAATAAACAAAAAAACGTCACCGCACCGATTTTGAAGTCAAAACATTTATAATCAAAATGTCAACTTGAACCTTGGTGGGATTTTAAATCAGACATGTTTTAACAACAACATGGAGACCAAGAATAAATAATTAAACACCTTATGCCTTTCTCTGTTTTATTAGTAGTGTACATGTATATGGCTATAAAGCAGGCCTCCGTGTGGTGATGTGTTACTTTTTAAAGTCCGTGGATGGAGCACTATTATACTGTCAGTATAATAGAGATCAGTGGGGCGGAGGTGCAACTGCGTCGGTTGAGTTGGCACCCCGTGGAAAACAGCCGAGGAGAGGGCGCAGAGATTTGGCTGTAATATGGACAAAAATGGAAAAGGATTGAAGATAAGCAATTACTCTTACAATTATCCTCCATGCATAGCTACAAGTTCTACCTATCTGAAGTCTGCCGAACTAGCTAGAGACAGCTTGTTTATTCGTTATGTAATAATAATTATTTCGTTGAACAAAAAACTTCAATATATATTCGTCTTAATTCTTATTACGGAGTCTATACTTCCCTTCCATGATATAAATTACGAAACGGCGTTGTGTACTACTTCTATGCGTCCTTATTACTGTTTGAATACAGGCCTACATACGGTGGCATGACATAACGCTTCTTTTTCAGGGTAGAACTCAATGAGCTGAAAGCTCTGCAAAACCTTGTGTGTGGTTTTTGTTCGAAAATGTTCGACCTAGCAGTTTGAAGTCGCCGGCTACAGAATACAACCCTACATGTACCTGTACTGTACTCACATCATATCCCCACGTGCCGGTGTGCAGCATGCCCTGCATCCTTGATGACATTCCATTTAAATTAGGCTATGCCTATTTAAATTTATGCATATGCATAAACCAATCACGCGTTCCTTTTGCTTGTACTGAACAGACAAATATTTCCTGCTATACTGCCTACCATGGGAAAAAACGTCTGTTCTATGCGCACTATAATATTGTACGCATATACATAATCCCACCAATTATTAATTCCATACAACCCGTACCCCAATACCCGATTTATTAATTACATACAGCACATAATTAACTGCCTGAAGCCTGCCAACAGACTCTCAAAGAACGGGGGTTCTAGGGACGTGATTCAGATAAATCATAAATTTAGCTGTTTTGTTTAATACTTCAAGGCTGTTTCCAATCGAGTCTTGTATGTAGCCGTCTTTTGCTAAATAACAATTCTGTCTCCTGTGTCTTTTCCAGCATATTTCATTTACGGAGGCCCTTGCTGCCATAGATGCGCCTATGCCCTCAGTGAATACAAACCAATGTTGATATCTCGGCCTACTTCCTTTATCCTGGCCACTATTGTCTCTCTGTCCCTAGTATGACGTAATTGTTTGTTTATGTGAACTAATGTACATTTATATATTTGGTCCCGAATGCCATAGATGCGCCCATGCCCTCAGTGAATGCAAACCAATGTTGATATATCGGCATACTTCATTTAACCTGGCCACTATTGTCTCTCTGTCCCTAGTATGACGTAATTGTTTGTTTATGTGAACTAATGTACATTTATATATTTGCTCCTGAATGCCATAGATGCACCCATGCCCTCAGTGAATACAAACCAATGTTGATATATCGGCATACTTCATTTAACCTGGCCACTATTGTCTCTCTGTCCCTAGTATGACGTAATTGTTTGTTTATGTGAACTAATGTACATTTATATATTTGGTCCCGAATGCCATAGATGCGCCCATGCCCTCAGTGAATGCAAACCAATGTTGATATCTCGACATACTTCATTTAACCTGGCCACTATTGTCTCTCTGTCCCTAGTATGACGTAATTGTTTGTTTATGTGAACTAATGTACATTTATATATTTGCTCCTGAATGCCATAGATGCGCCCATGCCCTCAGTGAATACAAACCAATGTTGATATATCGGCATACTTCATTTAACCTGGCCACTATTGTCTCTCTGTCCCTAGTATGACGTAATTGTTTGTTTATGTGAACTAATGTACATTTATATATTTGGTCCCGAATGCCATAGATGCACCCATGCCCTCAGTGAATGCAAACCAATGTTGATATATCGGCATACTTCATTTAACCTGGCCACTATTGTCTCTCTGTCCCTAGTATGACGTAATTGTTTGTTTATGTGAACTAATGTACATTTATATATTTGCTCCTGAATGCCATAGATGCACCCATACCCTCAGTGAATGCAAACCAATGTTGATATATCGGCATACTTCATTTAACCTGGCCACTATTGTCTCTCTGTCCCTAGTATGACGTAATTGTTTGTTTATGTGAACTAATGTACATTTATATATTTGCTCCTGAATGCCATAGATGCACCCATACCCTCAGTGAATGCAAACCAATGTTGATATATCGGCATACTTCATTTAACCTGGCCACTATTGTCTCTCTGTCCCTAGTATGACGTAATTGTTTGTTTATGTGAACTAATGTACATTTATATATTTGCTCCTGAATGCGGGTTTAAACAGATATTGGTCTGAGTGTATGATAGCGCAACCCAAATGTTTCGCTATCATACTGACATTCTTAAGTGTTTTCATTGGGCATGCTGATGTTAGCCCTTGACTCATAACTACTTCACTGCCTTGCCTATATTGATCCGTTTTGCTCTGTGCTACATGAATTGAAATGCAAGATTCATGACAAGTTAAGTCTTTACAATTTAAGGAATTGACCTCTTTGAATCTTATATGAAACCAGTGAAACATAAGATAAATACATAAATCTCTAAGAACTAAAATAACCTGTGACTTTGAATACTTTCACATAATGTCTTTTTTTCACAACTGGTAAACTGTTTTGCCTCTTTGCCGACTCCAGTAATCTTGCTATGTAATGAATATTTGTTAGATCCGTGGCGCCCCAAACTGTTTGAGCCAATTTTATTATATACGCTGGAGATTGGACTACTCCAGCCGAATAACACAAGTCTATCAGGTGTGTCAAATACAAGTTAGCATGTATGGGTTTTGCGTATATGGCTTGAGCTCCCTGTGCTATGATGATTGCTTCCCATCTCTTGAAAAATCCGTAGTATTGAGAGATGGTTCCCTCAGTTCTGGATTGTGTAACAAATGATTGGCCATACTTCCTGCTAATAAGGGCATCAGCTTCCCCGATGTTGTCCCTGGGGCTATTATGTTATGCAACACTAAGTCCTAGATCTCAGTCTAGATCACACTTCTGAGTCCTAGATCTGGCTCCTCGTAAGCGTCAGTAGGTCCGTTTACTCTATGGTGAAAAATGTCCCAATCTAGCAGTTTCCCTGCACCTTCGACGGCACTCCATTCAAATTAGGCTATGCCTGTTTATAGACTATGCATATGCTTAAACCAATCAAGCGGCACTATTGCTTGTATCGAACAGACAAATATCCTGCTATACTGCGTACCACAGGAAAATAAACTTAAAAGACGGCTGAAACACAAATATAATGGCTATCTAGCCTATTAAGAGTACTGATCAAATTACACGTAGACCATTGTTTGTGTGCACTTTTGATGATTTTAGTGTTCTCATTTGCAGAATACATTGCTGTCTATTAATAATTCAACTATCATGGTGTACTTAAAGACGGCTAAAAGACTTAATATTTCAGTAATTCTTTCTTGTGATGACTTGCTGATACGTCGCCTATTTGCGGTGACACCATGTGAAATGCTCAATTGAGTAGTAATTAGTTCTGAAAAGAACTGGAGGTACAACTCGACATTTCGATCAGTATGCTCTGATCGTCCTCAGGAGAATGCCGGACTCTGGAAATGGCTGCTGTTTAAGCAGCCATTATATCTTTCTTTATTCTTCCTTCTTCCTTTATTGTACTTTTGGTAAACAATTTTAGATCCAAATCTTCAAAAATCTTGTTTTACAACAAAATGACCCAAAATGTTGGTTAAAGTGCTGACGAGCGGTAATCTAATTGATATTGCCTGTACGACAGAAAGACAACATCTGTGCCAATTCCATGGCCAAAGAAATTATTGGAAGAAAGTATTTGACAAAAATTACGATAAATGACCAACAAATTAGTATAGTCTTATTGTCTTATAGTTCAACATCGCATTTGTCGTTTCTCTTTCTCAAAACTAACTGTATATAACTGCATATAAGACAGTTAACATATTAAATGGTCTTTAATTTTACGAGGTTCTTCCTCTGTTTTATTCCCCTCGATGTATGATATGCAGATCAGTGTCCCGATGTCTGCAGTTGCGATGGGGGTAGATGGGTTTTCGCAGTCGAATGCACAGATGGTTGGAACCAGTCCACAATCAGTGGCATCGGGGGGTTCGCGAGCGATCTGTAAGTACATGGGTCTGACTGAACAGGGATATAAATTACACTTTAAATCAATTAAATTATGAACTAACCCAAATCATAGTATGTTATGAACGTAATTCATATTATTTGTTTGACAAGTTTAATTTTGTTATGTCTTACTTTGACAACATGTATAATAGAATGCTATTCTTTGTATTTTATCTGCAGTACCTTATCGGGTGGAAATATCGGTGTTCTCCAACCTGGTCTTTTTAAATACTTACCACAATTACGGAAATTGTAAGTGTCAATGGTCATTTGTTTGTTTGTTTGTTCGTTTTTTTTGTTTTTTTAATTTATTTATTATTTTTTTATATTTTTTTTTATTGTTTCATTCGTTTCTGACTCACTAGAATCTACAGTCAATCACAACTCTAATGAACACCACTCTATGTACAGCTGTTAACTGAAAACAACCGTAACCTAACAGTCTCACGGTCGGTTGCCCTCTTTAATACATGAGGGCTTTGCCGCTGTGCCGAGTAATACATGCAAAACAAAATATTAATCTAGCTACAAGTGTAAACTGTACATTACTGAAAATAACCCAGTTGTATATTTAAGACACCTTAAAAATATATTATTTTGTAAATACAAATGTAACGGAACATGGGCAACTGACTGTCTGATTCCCTTGACTTACACCCTTAAAGGTATAACTACGGTGGATTATATGGGTGGCGGTAGGTAATGCAGACAAAATGAGCGCCCAAGTGCTTCACACCACGAGGTTTAATATGTCATAGATAATTGTACTCCCTTAACAACATCCATTGTTTCACCTTTGAATAATTTCACGCTATATATTAATAGCAACCAATCACCACAGCATGCCGATCATTGCATGAGATGCCTCATCCCACTAAAACCCATTTTTACACACACAAAAAAAAAGCCAGGACTGCACCATATGGAAGGTGGTATACTGCGTCTATGAAGAATCAATTTCCTAAAATCCACTGCTTGACCTAAACACTGTTTTCATTTTTTCATTTCATTTATTGATTTCACAGGTAGAAAAAACCCAATAAACACAAATTTACATTAAATTATCAGAAACAGAAACAAAGGTAGCACCCCTGTAGGATTACAAAAAAGTAAACTAAATTACTGTCGAGTTGATTTCCTGATGATAAACAACATGGCTATAGGCACACTTTGAGATATAAAAACAATACTAAAATAAAAATATAAAAACTTAATACTACACAGTTTGAGTTAGGGCATCTACTAGGCCAGGGACTAATAATTTTTTTCTAAGTGAATTAATAAATGAAGATAAACTATAAATAACTGTGTCTTTAACATCTGCTGGTAGCACCTCCCATAATCTTGGGAATCTATTAAAAAGAGAATGATGCGCAGCATTGGACCTTGCCATTTGATGAGAAAACTTAACAACTTTAGTGTGTCTACGATTAACTGGGATTAGATCAATAGGAATGTCAAATTTATTATATAAACATTTAATAACAAACACAATTGAAAGGAAATGAATTATATTCTTTAAAAAGGGAAGACCCAACTTGACACACCTGTCGGAATATTCAATTTCACTACCAGAATTAATTATAAAGCCCTTCTTGGCAGGCCTAAACAAAAACGGTGAAACGTCTCTGTACGTTCTCAAGCGTTTCTTGCTGGGACAGGGCAGGACAGGGCACCAGACAGGGGCTGCATACTCAAGTATGGGTCTGCTGATTGAGCGATAAAGTGAAATAAAATTTTAGGGTCCCTAGTTTTAACTACTCTACCAATAAATCCATTTAGCCTGAGTGGCTTTGGAAGTAACATTGCTAATATGGGTTTTCCAGCTCAAGTCCCTAGAAATAATAACACCAAGGTATTTGTAGTTATCAACATTTTCCAAAATGTAATCACCAATATAATACAGTAGTTTATGGCAGGATTTCTAGAACGGGTCACAGTCATTAGCTTACATTTAGTTGGGTTTAACGCCATACAATTTAAATTACGCCAGGTGTTTATGTGCTGCAGGTCATTCTGGAGTACCGCTTCATCATCTTGAGTTTTAATGACTCTATACAAAACAGTGTCATCTGCATATTGACGAAGATTCGACTGAACACAAAATGGCAGATCAAAAGCAAAATGTTGAAAAGTAAAGGTCCAAGAACAGATCCCTGTGGCACACCAGAATGAACTGGGGCCCAGTCAGATGATGATCCATAAACTGAACCCTTTGAGACCTATTTGTAAGATAAGACTTGAACCAGTCCAACATTGAACCACAAACACCATATTTGTGTAATTTGTTCAAAAGAACTTGATGACTTACACGATCAAATGCTCATCAATAGGTTATTTTGTTTTGTTTTGTTTTGTTTTTAATTAGTCGACCTTGAAAGTACCAATCGAAATATATGTGTGGTTTCATTAAGAATATATTTTTAACAATGTAGTTGTTTTAATTTATACCAAAAATTCAAAGAAACTAATCATAATTAAAGTATTTTTCTTTAATAATAAAACTCAGATAATTTGTTTTTTAAATAGTGTCAAATTGGTCATACTATTACAATGAAGTACTGTTGTTTTGTTTTAGTATTATTTGTTTTACCCACGAACGTTTTATTTGTATTCGAGTTATCTATGTTTGTCTATAATTAATGAGTGAACCTCAAACAGGTAACATGTTTTGATCGTTTGATACTTCTAACGATGTTTCACCAAGAGGGCGTTTGGAAAATTCTGAAAACATACAGCTTTATTGGGATGTTTAACCTTACCTCGTTTTTCTATCTATGATGGCTGTCCAAAAATAGTATCGGTAATATTTCACATGGAACATTGGATTAATGATCTACGAAAGTCTACAACAGAAAACAGATTTAATTCATTGTGACGACTTTATATCACGTGTCCACTGTTTTATTTCCAAATTCCCAACCATGTTTACAAACCATGCTGTATCTCATAATAGTATAAGCACAAAAGTCATCATTAATATACATTAACATAGCATTGTAAATACAGTACACTGCTTGGTATACACACTGCATCTCCTCTCTTCTTAAGACTAAAAACCTGATACAACAACATTCGTACACAGAGAGTGAGCATGAACAGTACTGCATGTCTCAACCCTTAATTACTGTAACTAAGCAGACAAGTATGACTGCTTCCTGGAAAAGACACTTATTTGTAACAACACCATGACTATTCTTCTGAAAACATTTCTACTGAAATCACAGAATGTTATTTAACTTTGCAATGAAACTTCATCCGTTCTGCAGCTACGCTTGACATGAAAATAATAAACAAATTTACCAACAATTACTATTTCAATGACTGGCTTAATGGGTAACGTGTCATACATAATATGATTCAAAAATAAGGAAACGACAAAACCTAAGGGAATAGGACAACTAACAACTAAATGCCAACAACAAATACCACGATAAACAGCTCAACATGTTTTTATGTACAAATTTTCAAATGTTCAGCATTATTACGCAATGGGATTTGAAATTGTTCCCAAAACACAATTCTGCAAAATATGAATCACTTGTATATGGGTAAAATGCTACATTCTTCAATATTTTAATATTGTTAAATATTTCAATTTGTTAATAAAATAAATAGTCAACCCCAGAAGCAATACATTGATTTAGAAACATCTATAAACACCTTAACAACATTTTATTTGTTTGCTGTTCATATTTTTGCGCGAAAGTCTGAAGTTTGTGGTTTGTGTACACCGCAGTGGGGCCTGGTTGATGTATCAAGATACACCTCAAAATGTTGTAATGCTAGAATTAAGGCCAAAGCCTCCTTCTCGACAGTGGAATAATTTTGCTGATGACGATTTAGTTTGTTTTTAAAGTAACAAACTGGGTTTTCCACATTTTGATCATGTTCTTGCAACAGCACTAGTATCGATCGCAAGTTTAAACGGCTTAATGAAGCCAGAAGTATGGAGAACTTGAGCTATCTAAAAAAAAATGAACTCTTCACAGTCCACATAAACATTATTTTATGTGTGTTATTATTGTTATTTTATTTTTTAAAGCTAGTTGGTGAGAGGGTCAACTGCATCAGCAAAATTGTTGCAAAATTGTTGGAAAGTATCCTGCCATGGCCCATGCCTTAAAAACGCATGAGTTCTTCCTTTGTATTTGGCTTGGGAAATTTACGACAACTTTGACCTTTGTATTTACGGATTAATTTAAACTTCCCCGACCAATTACGTGACACGAAGGGGACTTTGCCCTTTACCAAGATTGACTGTATAAGAGATTTACAGGTAGTTTAGCCTCGGTGAAGTCTATTGAATAATGCACGCATACTCTAAATGGCATTCCACGAATCACTGTAAAACAATAATATCGTCTATGTATATTTCTGTATTTGGTAACCGCAACATGACAAGATTCCAGCGGCGTAGGCACAGAGGGTGGGGGCGTTGCTTTTCAGTGGGGGCCCAGAGGTACGGAATAATGAATATTATTATTATTATTTTTTTTTTTACGGATTCTGATCCAGTAGGGGACTTCACAACGAATTAGGCTTTCGTTTAGATTGGACGTCAGGTGAACGATATCTGATCTAGCGCGACGGACCACTCGATATGTGGGCGTAATGGAAATCTTGATATGCCAGTCTAGTTACTGCCGTTTTTCTTGAGTGCAATGAGAGGGAACAGAGGGCGCTGTTTATATGGGAAGTCTTCATCATTGATACAAGCATCAAATCCCCATCGTTGCTGTTGTTTTATGTGAACCAGTAGTGGGTGAGCAGATCAGGTCTTCGTTGTCCAGGAATCCATCTTAGAGCTCAGCGTTAGTATTGAGTAATGATGTCAGATAGCCGCAGCAATCGTATTTAAACTAGTTTTGGAATTATGTTTTCATTCCTGTTGCCTAGGGAGGGTTTTACGTGATCTGCGAGTGGCTGGAGACAATATGTTAAACTGAAGTTAAATATCGCCTGTAGCCTTCACTATTTTTAAGATAATCTTTTTATCAGAAAATGCTTTTTACTTGAGGAAAAGATAAGCACTAAGCTACCTAAAAAAAAATCACGTTTTTCAAAATATTCGTGAGAACCATGGTTTTACAGGAATAATGTACAGAAATTAATTCATGGCGGGTCCCGTCATAAACTAATCTTGACACTTGTTTTATACTGTAGTACCAAGCTTCTGACGCTTATTATGTGAAGTGTTTGTTTTCCTTTCCAAAAGAAATATCAATGTTCCGATGAAAATTAAAACACGAGCGAATACGTGCGTAGTTAATATTTAGGCACAGTATCTTTATCCGAAGTGACCATGTGACGTAATTCTGATTTATGGCTGACTTAGATCATTGGAGACCTGGGCCGGTATTTATCAAGCAACTTAAGTTAGGTATGCCTAAGCGGTAAGTACCATACTAAGTTAAGTACCATACTGATGTTGGAATTCACAACTTGACTTAAGTACCTACATAGCTAAGTAGGATACTCCAGTTTAGTTATGGTGCCTAGATTTGTCGAAAGGTCATTTCCAAGGATTTATGTCACATTTCACATTGTTTTTATGTAGATTTATACGGTTTGGCGATGGGTCAGCTCGTGCGTCCGAATGACCATGATGACACATTGTGTAAGATTAATGACTGATGATAATAAATTCATCCTGGGTAATGCGTTGGTCGTAGGCCTATACCTTCTTGCACTGGAAACAACTGTGCATGGGCCGGTATCCACTAGTATAGAGCTGTCATGGAAAAAACAAAAAGGAAACCAAACTTTGATAAAATTCAGTGTCATTGTGGGTATCCAATGGATGCATCCTGTCCCGAAATACACGTTCCCGCCTCATTGCGCGCCGCTGATTTATGTCCATTTGCGCCAACAGCATTAACACAGCCATCTCCAAGTAGCTCCCTTTACGAAATGATTAGAATTTATGTTCAAAAAGCCAACGCACTTGGACTTAAGACACCCTGAGAGGTGTCTCAGATTTAGGGGTGGATTTGAGTAGGATACTTTAGATAAGTAGCTTGAAGAATTCCACTTAAGTATAGTACTTTACTTAAGTACCTACTTAGGCACCGTACTTTGACTTATAAGTTGCTTGATAAATACCGGCCCTGGGACCCAGGTGTCAGTAGTATGTGTGGCGCATCACACTACAGTTTGTGGAGGAGAGTGTGCAATTTGTGTGCAGTGATTTTGTGCAGTTTGTAACGGCAAGAACCACATTGCACCACAGTGCAGTGAGCAATGTGGAAGAGATTTGCACTTTGTGGAGGAGCGTGCACTTTGTGGTGGTGGAGCACCATAATTTTTATTTTGATGACCAACTTCAATTTTTTTTTTTTTAATTTTTTTTTTATGACGTCATTTCGGCCAAGTAAAAACAAAAATTGTGTTACCACTGCTCCACCGCCACAAAGTGCACGCTCCTCCACAAAGTGCAAATCTCCTCCACATTGCTCACTGCACTGTGGTGCAATGTGGTTCTTGCCGTTACAAACTGCACAAAATCACTGCACACAAATTGCACACTGTCCACCACAAACTGTAGTGTGATGCGCCACACATGATTGAAATTTTTCATGATTGAATTTTTTTTTTCAATTTTTTTTTTTTCAACCACAATTTTACCACTGCACACAACTGCACACAAAATACTGCACACAGCTGCACACAAAATACTGCACACTACTCCCTCCACACAAACTGCACACAAAATACTTACTCCCTCCACACAAACTGCACACAAAATACTGCACACAAAATACAACTGCACACAAAATTAAAGGTGGAGGTGTGCAGTTTGTGTGGTGGAGGGAGTAGTGCGCAAGCGCAGCATGCATATTGATGATTTCGGGCAAGTTGAGACATAATGACACAAAAATATAAACACAAAAGAACACATTCAACTCTTTTATTATTTTTTTATTCACTTTTTTTTAAAAATTCACGTAACAATGAATGGATTACCGATACAAATCACTATATAAAAGAAAACTCAAAAATTATTATAACTCAAAGTATTAATAATTCCCAAGAAAAAATGCACATTAAACAAGAATCCTATATAAAAACAATGTAAATCAAATATCTATTGGACTTAGCTTGTCAATTTTGTACACGTTATATGGTGATTTTGGGGAGAGGAAATGATGAGGGATGTATAGGACTAGGGAAATCAATAGATAGTCAAGTGAATTATAAGGAATATAACAGAATTAAAAGAAAGTCAACTCACACTGAATTTTACGGGGATTAAGAGTCTACACTCCTTGCAATAAATGTAACACGATAGATTTACTGAACACATCCGTTGCTGAACACATTTGAACTCGAAGGACCAATGACCTGGATACCTGTCTCTGAGGCCCGCGGCGGGGATCACATCAGTCAAGATCGCGCGCAATCATCTGATGAGAAGAGCTCAATGAGTTGATAATTGATTGCTGCAAACTGTGCCCTACTCCCCGATGAGACCACCCCAATCCCATCAACCTATCCGCTAAAATGATCCGCTAGACACAATGGACCATAGCGGGGTTGCGTACCAATATTTTACTGTAAAATAAATACATATAGGCCTAGTACATACGTACTTAAATCTCCTGGCAATAACATTTTAAAAAGTGAAATGTATAAGCCAGCGTTTTACAGAAACAGCCACTATGAAAAACATTTCATTCGACCAAACTAGGACGATTAACTAGAAAAACAATGTATAAACTAATGCACATTATATCTATTTTAAATAAGAGGAACATGAGACATAATGAAATTGCCACAATTGTCAGTCGTCTTTATATAATATTGTACTCCACTGTTAATTCTGATACAACTGTTATAATATAATATTTCATGTCAGCTAATGTCTTAATTTTTGTCAAATCTTGAATAATTGTTTGCGTTATTCGCATGACAGTTCGTTCTAACAGAAAAAACAACAACAAACAAACAAACAAAAAACAACCGGAATCCTGTCCCTCTAAAAAATTCAAACACTTCCGGCCCTTGATACCTGTCTCGCTCAAGGCTACAAACACACTGGATAACCCCTTTCACCTATTGTTACTTTATTATACTACCACGGTCAACCACGGCATTGTTGGTTTGTGTGCTGGCCCAACTTATACATTATTATCAACTCAAATATTGTTACTTTATTATACTACCACGGTCAACCACGGCATTGTTGGTTTGGTTGCTGGCCCAACGTATACATTATTATCAACTCAAATATTGTTACTTTATTATACTACCACGGTCAACCAGGGCATTGTTGGTTTGTGTGCTGGCCCAACTTATACATTATTATCAACTCAAATGTTGTTGTTGCGTTATTATCAACTCAAATATTATGACAACAGTCAAAAAAACCAAACGCCAATATTGGTATCAGAATATTGCAAAAAAAGTTAAGGAAATGTGAACATTTATACGTGAGAATCAGCTGGAATGTATGTTATCTATCATTGATGAACAAACAAAAAACCCGGCTTTAATTACAATTTTAATACAACTCCTCGCTTTTTGTGAATGAAATAACTAGACCAACTTATAATCGATTGATTTTTAATTTTGCCCACTGAGCTTGCCCGATGACAATTGGCCGGCTAGAATCCCATATAGCAGCGGGTTACGCGATATATATAGGTTGGTGAAATTCTTGCGTCGGGAGATAAACAATTGATTTTTAATTTTGCCCTACACCGACGTGTCTATAGCACTGTGTACTCAGTGCTTTCCGAGTGTCGAGAGGTTAAGACGTCTGCACTAGTAAGCAGGAGGTCGTGGGTTCGAATCCCGCCCGAGTCGCCTGTGTAGTTTTTTTTCACAGACACTCGGAAAGCACGGAGTATACAGCGCTATATACACACGTCCGTGTAGGGCAAAATTAAAAATCAATTGTTTATCTCCCGACGCAAGTATTTCACCAACCTATAAACTTATAATCGAGTTAGTTTTCATAACTTATTGCCTATGAACTTATTGCACTTTAATTTACTTGATGATATATTTTGTCAAACAAATAAGGCTATTATTTATTTATTTTGTAATTTGTTGTGATTGTTGGACGACACTATGTGCCTTAAAATTTTAATGGAGCTTCATTAATTTTTTGGTTCATAATTTTTTTTTCGGGTCCAAGCAACCTAAAATTGGTAAAATAAATAAAATCTAGCAAATTAACAAATGACCCCTTAGGCGCACTTTGGTTTCCACTTGGTCCAATGTGCATCGCATTAATGCTTACATACATTGGTAAATATGATCAATGATTTCCATATAATTATAATTTTTTTTAAAAATAGGTG
>CM055826.1:211981-233328 GCA_029582265.1 Zoroaster sp. YZ-2022
AATGTATTCGAACACATAATAAAATATATTGTGACATTTTCCTTGTGAAGGGCAAATTAACTTACTTTAACAATGCTTCATCCTTCGTCTCAAACGCTCCAGTTCACATTGTCCTTGAGCTCATACTCAATCCCTGAAATGTTGTTGGAGAAAAACAAGAATATCTGAGAGAATATTAGTTGATTGTTGTGAATATATATTTTTGAAATCAATTTAATTTTGTGTATTACAAAATAGCAAAAGTAATTTCATGCCCCAAACAAAATGTTTCAAACTAAAAAATAATTAGTCAGAAATAAAGTTAGTATATATTGGCTATATAAGGGAATCCTATACAGTTTAGGTCAAGGAAAGGTGATTGATTTTGTTGAATTCTTGGAGAGGAGGCTTGTAAGAACTGTCATTCGAACAGTGACTATTTAAAGCCAGCCAGGAATTTAGAGGGGATTAGTGGAACCTTCATTCGAACAGTGTCTGTTTAAAACCAACCAGGATTTGATGGAAAGGAGGGGATTAGTGGAACCCTCATTGAAGCAGTGATTATTTAAAATCAACCAGGATTTGAGGGAAGGGAGGGAATTAATGGAACCCTCGTTCGAACAGTGACTATGTAAGGCCAGAAAGGAATTGAGGGGGCATTAGTGGAACCCTCATTCGAGCAGTGAATAAAATCAACCAGGAGTCGAGGGGAGGGAGGTGATTGGGCGGAGTTTTCATTCGAGCAGTGGCTATTTCAAGTCAACCAGGAATTGAGGGAAGAGAAGGGGTTAGTGGAACCCTTATTCGAGTAGTCGCTACTTAACGAACGCGGATCCAGGCGGGGGCCGCGGGGGCACATGCCCCGGGTAAAGTGAGTAAAACAAAAAGGAAAACAAAAGAGGGAGGTCAGAGAAAGGAGTAGCCTAAAAAAAATACCGGCGACAATATTAAACATCTGCTGTGTCTACTTTTGACATAAAATAAATACTGAAAAATGCAACAAGAATTTTTTTTTACCGGTATCAATCATGCCATGGAACTGAAACCCTCTTTTGAGAGAAAACCGAAGTATTTCCCGGAGCTCGGGGATTTCAACTCTCTCCATCTCAACATCTAATCCTCTTGGGGAAGTTTATTACCGGTTAAATGGCCACAGCCAGCAGGAAACAATTGATCACTTGACTGAATGATTTATAGTTTGTCAAAATCCTTTTGAGTGACCTAAACGCACACATTCTTTCAATTAATAAAATATCCAGTGCCATCATGTCCAGTAATGAAACCATGTATTATTTTTGATCGTTGAAATTGGTGGCACAAACAAAATAGACCTTGCTTTTAAAAGAAAATCGTCTCATCATGATAAAGTTGTATTTGTACCCAAAAACCACGAACGTTCTTTGACCAAAGTACATCACGTAGTATACTTCGTTTGAGCAGCTTAGTATCTGGGCTCCTTGCCAAAATTCCTTTGCAGAGTGAATATAGCCTTGAATGCAAGGCTGTGATGCATCTCAACAAAATTATGGTCGTATTATCTCTGCGTTAGTTACTAGTTAGTAAGTTTTGTTTATAGGCCTGCTTCAAACGTCGAACTTTGCCGTATCTAATTCAAATAATGACCCAAAATTTACATTACATGTAATAAGGAGAAACTGCTGGAACAGTTCAACAATGAGTCTTATTCAGCAGGTCGTAAACGCATGAGAAAGGTGGCTTTTCCCGATGTTGAAGGGCTGCTTTGACCTGGTTCATAGCTGTACGGGCCGAAAACATTTCGATTTCGGGTCCAATTCTTCAAGAAAGGCCAGGTCTTTGGCAAAGAAGTTAGGACATCCAGACTTCAGCTGCAGTGATGGGTGGCTTGACCGTTTCAAAACACGCCAAGGCTAACGTCAACGCGGTGCTGAAATGCGCTCAATCCTTTTTTAGCTCTGTTGCGTAGCCAAATCTCACACCAATGAGTTGTATACTGTAGGTCATCATTGATTTCGAAAGCGTTAACAATAATTTTATATTTTTGGAAAACTTTAAAAACAAAATCATGCCATTTGAAACAAATTAATAAATATGTAAGACGTTTATAACAAATTTTAAAATGTTGCATCTTGTGTGCTTAATTCCCGTGCTACAATGAGTTACTTTGCGGGCGTACGGTAATTTATGCACGCAAGAGGGGGTAAAATGGCGACCCAGCTAACTCGAACCTCCGCATAAGTCGAAGTTTGAGTTCATTCCCTGATTTGACTTATCGAGATTTCACTGTATTTGAATTAGACACGGCAGAAAGTCGACGTTTAAAGCAACTGACTTCTGCCGTAAGTTCGACAGGCAGGTCTCTGGACTCTTTCAAGCGAAGATATGTTTTTGGTGATATGGGGTTTCCAAGCAGTGCTCCCATATCAAAGATGTGGTCTAACCAGTGTGAAGTATAATTTCTCTTCGATGGACTTTCAGGCCAGTCTCAGTTAGCCATAGCAATCTTCTGAGGAACTGATTGATTTATTTTAGTCAACCCATTCTTAAAGACAATTTTCCTCCACGAATTTAGTTAATGGAGATGACTTCATAAAGTTTAATACAGCCTCGTTATGGCAATTAATTGATTGCAGTTTCTTTTATATTATATTTGATTTTCCACAGAAGCTTCGGTAATAAAAATATCCAACGATGTGTCTCATAAAGGTTGATAAAAAGGATTAAAAATTAAAGGGTGCAGAGTAAAAATAAAGCCACCATCCAAGATGAACAGCGCCTTCAGTTTGGTGTACTGTCATTATTGAGAAAAGTGGATTTTTGTATCAATTTCCAATGATGATTATAGTGACTTTTCAAATACTTCCCAAAATTAGTTAGTCTACATTTCGTTTGCAATCAGATTGCAAAACAAGCTAGTCTGGTTTCTTGACCCAATTCCTCCACGTCTACAAATTGTTCCGTTTCATCTGAAGAAGGTCGGGTACCGTGTGGAAATTACAATCGCCGATGTCAATTTACTGTCGGATTCTACGCCAGTACGCATAGGCCTGCGAAGTACGATGAGTCTTGCAGCTGATGGTTTTAACACAGGGCAAGGAACAATATGAAATCAAGCCCTTTTCTTGAAAATTTCAACTGGACTGAATTCGGATAAATTAAAACTGAAGTCAAAAACTGCAAATTAAATGCCAAAAATCGGGAGGAGAAACTTATATTGTTGTAGTCATGACATTGCTAAAATAATGGCTAAAAATAATACTAAAATAATGATATATATATATATATATATATATATATATATATATATATATATATATATATATATATATATTCTCCATATAATCTTGGAAACTTTTGCAAAAAAAGTCAAGTGAAACTGCCAGGAATCGCCTCAGATTGCACCACAGAAGCATCCAGAATCCAAAATTTTCCGGGGCCCTTAAGCAGGCCCTGGACCCAACATACAAGGGCTTCGCGCTTCACGCTCGCATTTAATAATAATAACAATAATAATAATAATAAAGATTTGTAGCGCGCCCATATCTACCCTGCTGGGCGCTTAAGGCGCGAAAACAAAGGGAAAAAAACATGATTACAAACAATATACAATGTTAGCATAGGAAAAAAATGTTCGTGTTGGGTGTGCCCCCCGTCTAAAAAATTCCTGGATCCGCGCCTGCTTAAAGCTGTGTATTTCGAATGGGGCGGTGTATTTGGGCCCTCATTTGTAAGTAGGCTTTAAAATCAAATTGGTTAGCCTTCTATGAGAAGCGCAAATGCAGTGATCGTAATATCATCATGATGTAATGTCCTAAATAGTACAGATTCGCCCATTGCTAATGCTGAAATATAGTAAAACTTTACAGTTACACACAAACCTACATTGTGTTGGAGGCTAGGTCCTGACTCTTCCGTTTTTTTAAGGTTGGCTTACTAAACAAATATTAACAATACTCACCCGGAACATGGCGTGATTGGTTAAAATAAGACAATTTCCTGGGAGGCTTACATGAATAGTGTGATCACTGTGTCCCTGCTGTTGGCTTATTGGTTACTTTCTGCCAAAATCCTAACGGCCAACCTCTACGACATCGACCCTGGGCCGGCCAGAGTATAGCCTTTAGTTAAGACCCATCCAGCAACATGGAACACAATGCACGATAGAAGACCACGCACGCAAGTGTGGACGCCCCCGTGCTCCCCCATAGTTACGCCACTGCCTAACGTTGACCTATGAAAGTTTTCATGGCCTCATTCGATAGATCGCTTACGAAGTTTCATGAACATCGGCTGTTGAATGCAGAAAATACGGAGGGGAGGGGGCACAATGAGCCCCTCCCCAGGTCTGAGAACGAAAGAAAAGCCCAGGCTTGATAGGGTTAATCAGATGGTGATGAACATTTAGATTTGACCATATAGGACTGACCAGATGGAACGTCCACAACAGAAGTAGGTAAAATTGAGTTTCAGAGCCTGGCATAAGAAGCTAAAAAAAAAGACGTCTGATGCTAGAGGTATTAGATTTTGGAATAATAACTGTGTGTTGATGGGATGCAGATGACTGCCTGGTAGAACGGTATGCTTGAAGATGAGGTAGTTTAAGATTGTCGACTGGCCAGTGGATGAGGCAGCAGAGAGCACTGCATTTTGTGGAAGAGTGTGAGACCATCAACTTGTCTACGATGCGTTAGAGATTTGATACAAAGTGCGTCGTGAAGATTAATTAAGTGGAAGAGATGAGATGGCTTTATTTTGAAGACTGTCTAAAATCCTTTCGTTTGATTGTGCTGCTGTTCCCCAAATTGGGCTACAGTACTCCAAATTGGGTCTGATGAAAGACTTGTGAATAGTGGTTGTGGGTCTACTATTGAGGTTGTTCCACTTTGCTTTCCTCATCATTCCAAGATTTCATACAAGTAGTCATAGCTAAGATGTGTTGTGTCCAGATGAGTTTGGCACGTAATGTGATCCCAAAATCTTGATGGAGGCCACGTCATAGTTGCTCCTCAAGGCATTTTTGTTGAGGATTCAGATGGTTTGTAGTCCTTTACCGAGATATGATGATAGACTGAGTTTTAGATGCAATGAACCTAAGCTTCCAAGATGTTGTACAATATATTCTCTCAGCAGGTGATGTAACTGTAGAGAAAAGGGTACAACCTACAATAGAAACTTGCTGAAATATGTTTTTGAACTAACGGATGGAGTAAATGACCAGTTATCCCATAATCCTGCAATTTGGCAAGAAGACCCGTATGCCATACTTTATCAAATGCTGCACTCAGACAGATCAAGAGCAATCAGTCGTGATTCAAAACCTTTATCAAGATTGTCTTGAATTTGTTGTGTGATGAAAATAAGTGCATCATTAGTGGATATCTTAGGTATGAAGCTGAACTGTAGATGAGGAAGGAGACCATTAGTAAGACATTATGTCAGGAGAGCCTTATTTACAATCCTTGACTGACAGAAGGGCTATTGGTCGGTAGTTCTGAGGATCACTTGGTGAGGCAGATTTTGGAATAAGTATTACATGTGTGCACTTCCAGGCAGATGGCACAGTACCATCACTAAACGTTTTGCGGAAAATACGTGTGAATGGAACTACTACTAGTTGACGCTACTCTGCTGCCCCTCGAGACGTTGTTACCAAGGGTCTCTGCCATCCAGCCCGATCCTGGGCAGCACGAACAGCCTGATCGTGTTTAAGGACGATGGCGTTAAGGTCGTCTATGATCTGTGAAATGTAGGTGTGGCGCAGGCCTCCACCCTGTCGGTTCTGATGGGTTGTGGTGGTTGGTTTTGCGGGTTTGAGAAGACAGCCAGAGGCACCTCAGGTATCCACGGCGT
The DNA here is from genome assembly GCA_029582265.1 of Zoroaster sp. YZ-2022. Taxonomy (NCBI): domain Eukaryota; kingdom Metazoa; phylum Echinodermata; class Asteroidea; order Forcipulatida; family Zoroasteridae; genus Zoroaster; species Zoroaster sp. YZ-2022. Next base: position 217,790 of record CM055826.1, read on the forward strand.
ATGACCAATTAAGTGAAGGTGACTTCACAGCAAGGTGGGTGTGTGGTGAATGGAACAGCTAGTTGTGGAGCAGCTACTTTCAGAACAATTGCAGGAATCCTGTCTGGTCCAGTAGCTTTGTGTGAATCAATGTTTTGAGCTCCTTTAATGCTGTTTTAGGGCCAAACAATCTCCAGTTTCTGGTCTCCGCGAGCGTCGCCTCAGACCCGCACGTCGGCATTTTGATTTTTTTTGTTCATTTTTGGTATGAAACGATGTCCCATTGCAGCCAAACGATGTCCCATTGCAGCCATTGTGAATGAGCACCTAACAAGCAGCTACAAGTTTGTCTTCATTTTTATACTAGTGGATTTCTTATTACACCTGGAATCTACTGGACGTTTTATGTAGTATTTGTACATTTTTTAATTTTTATAATAAGCGAAAAACTGTTGTATTTTGGTCTGTCTCTGCTATAAGATTTTACTGTGTTGTGGATACACGCTTGTATCTTCATTTTATTTGTGCAGTCAACCCTGATTTAGATTATAACCTGTAGCTTGACCACAAGCCTTCTGTTTGGATCAACAACCTTGTGATTAGACAATGGAGGTCTACATTCTGTTTATTCTACTCCTGCTATCTGGACCATTGTGTCTCAATGACTCATCTTTAGAATTCAGCATGCAACCTACAAGTACACTCGGCCTACATAAAAAACAACAAATCCGCCATCTTAAATTCTTGAGTTGCCCTATATCATATTATAATAATCCATCTGCCACCTTTCACCAGGAACTCTTAATTTCTGGTGACATAAACCCAAACCCTGGACCTGAAACACTGAACAACACACCCACAAACGCCACTCAGCTCCATAAAATTTCCTACAGCCGTAATGAACTACTCAATCTTCGCAATACTCCATGTACTGATGCAGCTTTATCTTATTCAGCATTGAGTCAATTGAACTGTCTTGGAATGCTTGCCAATCAACTCCAAACATACCGCCGCACACATAGAGGTAAGAAAGCTGGTCGCCGTAGAATGGACATACTTACACAACTAGCACTCCGGCCTCACCAACCCCCAACAGTGAACTTAACCACATCAACAAGCGACATTGGAATAACTTCAACTCCAAATGTTCATGATGAGTCTAAACTTCAGCTCTGTGTCTTGAATACTCAATCCATATGTAACAAATCGGATGAATTTGTTGACTTTGTACTTCAAAACAATTTGGATCTTGTTGCTATATCTGAGACATGGTTTAAACCTGATGATGACTTGCTACCCCGCGAGTTCACTACTGCTGGCTACTCTCTCCATCATATCCCCAGACCAAAAAGACCGGTGGAGGGGTTGCACTTCTCTTTAGGTCCAGTTTATCTGTCATTATGAAAAATGTTAACATTGACTACCTAACATTTGAATCTCTGCATGTTGAGGTAACGTGCAACTCTAGATCTGTTCGCCTTGTTAATATATATCGACCAGAAAGGGATGTTGATGGTAAACATGTAAATTTCTCCATTTTTTTTGCAGGAATTTGAGAAATTAATTGTGGATTATCTCTTGCACCCATCTGACATTATTTTAACCGGCGATTTTAGCATTCATATGGACATCACTTCAAACAATTATGCAAATCAGTTTAAAGATCTGCTCTCTGCTCATGGACTTATCCAGCATATCACAGCACCCACTCATCGATATGGTCACTGTCTTGACCTCATGATAACGCGTGAAAATACTTCACCTCTCATCTCGAGTATAACTATCCATCCCCGCTTATCTGATCATTATGCAATCATGGCAGATATGAACCTTTAAAAAAGAACTCCCATACCTACCATTTCTGTAACTACTCGCCACTGGAAAAATGTAAATATTAAAGATTTATGTCATGATATTGAATCTCAACTGGAAAATGTAAACCTTGAAGATGGTGAGCTGGATTCTTGTGTCAGTCTATTTGAATCTACTGTCTGTAACATCTTGGATGATCATGCTCCGCAAAAAACTCTAACTGTTAAACTACAATCTGAATCCCCCTGGTTCAATGATGACATTCGTGCTGCAAGGAAAATCCGTCGTCAACTCGAACGAAAATGGCGTGACAATGGGAAACTTGGAGTACATCGGCAAGAATACTGTAACCAACGTGATATTGTCAAGAACATGATTAACCAGGCAAAAATAACTCACTACTCATCTCTTGTGGAAGAGAGCTCTGGCGATCAGAAAAAACTCTTTAACATTGTTGAAAAGCTGCTTCATAAACCCAAAACTCCAGTGCTTCCATCTACACACTCCGATCAGGACCTCGCAAATGCATTTTCAATTTTTTTTTTCACAAAAATTGAGAATATCCGTCGTTCGTTTCCCCCAGTACCTGCCATTCTATCACAAACACCGTCACGCAAGGATCCACAATGTAGACTGTCTATGTTTGAGCCTACGAGTGTTACGGAGATCAAGAAACTCATCATGAAATCGCCATCAAAATCATGTGAACTTGATCCAGTACCAACTTCACTAATAAAACAAAATATTGATGTCTTTGCTAAGTATATCACAATTATTGTAAACAGATCTCTTTCTTTCGGTTGTTTCCCTGATAGCCAGAACGTTGCTCATGTTAAACCACTCCTGAAGAAATCCAATTTGGACAAGGAAGTTTTCAAAAATTACCGACCGGTAGCGAATTAAGTACCTTGGAAAAACAATCGAGCGAGTTGTTTCATCACGGATCTCTGACCATGTTCGTGCTAATAACCTGTCGGACACATTTCAGTCAGCCTATAAACCATTTCACGGAACGGAAACTGCTCTTCTCCGCGTCAACAATGACATTTTATCTGCCATGGTTGATGGAAAAATCAGTTTTGTTAGACTTAAGCGCCGCTTTTGACACGGTCGATCACAAAATCCTTCTCTCCCGCCTTCAATATCATCTTGGAATACATGACACAGCCCTGGATTGGTGTAGGTCCTACCTTTTAAATAGGCCCCAGCATGTTTGTATTGGTAACGCTATCTCCGAGCCTGTTATTCTTGACTATTCTGTACCCAAGGCTCCGTGCTCGGCCCACAGTGGTTTACTGTTTATACGTTTCCAGTTCGTGATATCATTTTGAACTATAATTTAAATTACCATGTCTACGCTGATGACACGCAGCTTTCCATTACTTTTAAATCTTCTCAAGAACCTGCCGATTCCTGCATTACAACACTGGAGAAATGTATTCAAGAGATTCGAAGTTGGATGAGACAAAACTTCCTGAAATTGAACGACGAAAAAACAGAATTTGTTCTATTTGGATCACGTCAGCAATTGTCTAAATTTTCTCTTCCATTTATTACAATTGGTGACTCATGAATAACCCCTCATCACAAGCACGTAATTTGGGTGTTATATTTGTGTCGACAATGACTTTAAAACCTCATATCTCCAACATTGTTCGCATATCATCATTTCATATCAGAAATATTAGCCGAATAAGGAAATACTTGAATAAAAGTGCTGCTGAAGAAATTATACGTGCGTTTGTCACATCACGGATCGATAACGGGAATGCTCTCCTGTACGGTCTCCACTGCAGAATCAAATATCGCGTCTTCAGTACATACAAAACACAGGAGCTCGTGTTGTGACTTTGTCCAGAAAGTTATGCCATATCACGCCAATCTTGAAAGAACTGCACTGGCTTCCTGTTTCACAGAGAACTGTTTTTAAACTTATGCTAATTGTTCATAAATCTTTTAATAACATTGCTCCAATTTATATTTCTGAACTGCTTAAAGTCTACACTCCATCACGCAATTTGCTCCAGCAACATGTCACTCCTAAAGGAACCAACTTCAAAACGGAACTGGGGTGATAGGTCTTTTTCTGTCGCGGCTCCGAGACTCTGGAATCATCTTCCAACTAAACTCAAATCTTGTCATAGCATAACTAGATTTAAGTCGATGCTTTAAACTCATCTTACGTCACAATTCTTCAAAGATGATGTATATTTGTAATTGCATTGTAGGTACATGTATCTCAGTACATAATTTTTCCCTATGCTATCATTGTATATTGTTTGTATTCATAAGTAAAACTTGTAGCTTTGCATGGTGAGGATGATAAGTAAGACTAATTGCGGTGACACCATGTGGAATCTCAATTGAGTAGTAATTAGTTCTGAAAAGAACTGGAGGTACAACTCGACGTTTCGATCAGTATGCTCTGATCGTCCTCAGGAGAATGCCGGACTCTGGAAAATGCTGCTGCTTAAGTAGACTGCTGGAGGATCATCCCCTGAATGGATGCTGGAGGATTAGTTCGTTGAGGCGCGCAGGCGGGAACTGTTGAGACTAGGATCCTAGGGGTTGGAGGAGAGGAGTGTGTGCTCACTGAACTGAATCAGTTGTTGACAAGCACAAGGGGATGGAGGGTGGTTGACTTCGGATATAGAAGATCCTTCAGTCCGTAGTAGTGGTCGCCAAATGTCGCTGATGTAGAAGCCGATGTCCTGTGGCACAGTGTCGTGTTTGACGATCTCGATGGCCTCTCTGATGCGTCTGGGGTGCCATGTGTCGATGGGTGTGATGAGTTGGGCTGCCTGCCAGTCGATTTGGTGGTCCTTGATGTGTGAGTGCTTGACGATGGCGGACTTCTCGAAATCTCCTCTGCGGCCGTGTGCTCGGTGTTCCTTCAATCTGATGGGAGGTTGCGCCCTGTTTCACCGATGTACACCTTACCGCACTCACAGGGGATCCGGTAGACTCCCGCTCTGTTGTTTGGGTCTGGTTTGTCCTTGTGGGTGTGTAGAAGTCCTTGGAGTTTGCTGGGGGCTGAGTGGAACACATCGATGCCTGCTCGTCGGAGGATGCGCTGTAGTTTGTGAGACGTCGAACCTAGATAGGGGAGACAAGCAGAGAGGGTTAGATTACTTACCTTGCTTTCGGGGTTTGGAACCGGCTTCGCTGTGCTGATCTTGCTGGGGTTGTAACCGTTGCGTTTGAGGGTGGTTCGGATGTGCTGTAGTTCCTTGGGAAGGCTGTCCTTGTCACAAATGTTGTAGGCGCGTTGTACGAGGGTACGGTTGACCGATGGCTTGATGCTTGGGTGATGGAAGGAGCGCTGGTTCAGGTACCAATCTGTGTGCGTGGGCTTTCTGTAGACGTTGTGGTGTAGGGAGCCGTCTGGGTTTCTGGAAATGCCAACATCAAGGAACGCGATTCATGTTTTATCTTTGTTTCCGCGCCTTGAGCGCCCAGCAGGGTGGATATGTACGCGCTACAAATCTTTATTAGCCTATTATCGTCGTCGTCGTCGTCGTCGTCGTCGTCGTCGTCGTCGTCGTCGTCGTCGTCGTTGTTGTTGTTGTTGTTGTTGTTATTATTAAAATTGCTGGATTAATTGGATTTCTGCTGTGCTGTGTTTTAAACGATTTTTTTAAAACATGGGGTATGAACGTTTCCCCGGTTTGTGAGACCTTTATAAGCCACCATACTTTGTATATGGGAAATTTGGTCCCTGCGTATACATATATCACGTATTTCCGTGTTGGCAAAATCCAAAACAAAAACAAAAACAAAAACAAAAATAAACAAAAAAACGTCACCGCACCGATTTTGAAGTCAAAACATTTATAATCAAAATGTCAACTTGAACCTTGGTGGGATTTTAAATCAGACATGTTTTAACAACAACATGGAGACCAAGAATAAATAATTAAACACCTTATGCCTTTCTCTGTTTTATTAGTAGTGTACATGTATATGGCTATAATGCAGGCCTCCATGTGGTGATGTGTTACTTTTTAAAGTCCGTGGATGGAGCACTATTATACTGTCAGTATAATAGAGATCAGTGGGGCGGAGGTGCAACTGCGTCGGTTGAGTTGGCACCCCGTGAAAAACAGCCGAGGAGAGGGCGCAGAGATTTGGCTGTAATATGGACAAAAATGGAAAAGGATTGAAGATAAGCAATTACTCTTACAATTATCCTCCATGCATAGCTACAAGTTCTACCTATCTGAAGTCTGCCGAACTAGCTAGAGACAGCTTGTTTATTCGTCATGTAATAATAATTATTTCGTTGAACAAAAAACTTCAATATATATTCGTCTTAATTCTTATTACGGAGTCTATACTTCCCTTCCATGATATAAATTACGAAACGGCGTTGTGTACTACTTCTATGCGTCCTTATTACTGTTTGAATACAGGCCTACATACGGTGGCATGACATAACGCTTCTTTTTCAGGGTAGAACTCAATGAGCTGAAAGCTCTGCAAAACCTTGTGTGTGGTTTTTGTTCGAAAATGTTCGACCTAGCAGTTTGAAGTCGCAGGCTACAGAATACAACCCTACATGTACCTGTACTGTACTCACATCATATCCCCACGTGCCGGTGTGCAGCATGCCCTGCATCCTTGATGACATTCCATTTAAATTAGGCTATGCCTATTTAAATTTATGCATATGCATAAACCAATCTCGCGTTCCTTTTGCTTGTACCGAACAGACAAATATTTCCTGCTATACTGCCTACCATGGGAAAAAACGTCTGTTCTATGCGCACTATAATATTGTACGCATATACATAATCCCACCAATTATTAATTCCATACAACCCGTACCCCAATACCCGATTTATTAATTACATACAGCACATAATTAACTGCCTGAAGCCTGCCAACAGACTCTCAAAGAACGGGGGTTCTAGGGACGTGATTCAGATAAATCATAAATTTAGCTGTTTTGTTTAATACTTCAAGGCTGTTTCCAATCGAGTCTTGTATGTAGCCGTCTTTTGCTAAATAACAATTCTGTCTCCTGTGTCTTTTCCAGCATATTTCATTTACGGAGGCCCTTGCTGCCATAGATGCGCCCATGCCCTCAGTGAATGCAAACCAATGTTGATATCTCGTCATACTTCATTTAACCTGGCCACTATTGTCTCTCTGTCCCTAGTATGACGTAATTGTTTGTTTATGTGAACTAATGTACATTTATATATTTGCTCCTGAATGCGGGTTTAAACAGATATTGGTCTGAGTGTATGATAGCGCAACCCAAATGTTTCGCTATCATACTGACGTACCTCTTAAGTGTTTTCATTGGGCATGCTGATGTTAGCCCTTGACTCATAACTACTTCACTGCCTTGCCTATATTGATCCGTTTTGCTCTGTGCTACATGAATTGAAATGCAAGATTCATGACAAGTTAAGTCTTTACAATTTAAGGAATTGACCTCTTTGAATCTTATATGAAACCAGTGAAACATAAGATAAATACATAAATCTCTAAGAACTAAAATAACCTGTGACTTTGAATACTTTTCACATAATGTCTTTTTTTCACAACTGGTAAACTGTTTTGCCTCTTTGCCGACTCCAGTAATCTTGCTATGTAATGAATATTTGTTAGATCCGTGGCGCCCCAAACTGTTTGAGCCAATTTTATTATATACGCTGGAGATTGGACTACTCCAGCCGAATAACCCAAGTCTATCAGGTGTGTCAAATACAAGTTAGCATGTATGGGTTTTGCGTATATGGCTTGAGCTCCCTGTGCTATGATGATTGCTTCCCATCTCTTGAAAAATCCGTAGTATTGAGAGATGGTTCCCTCAGTTCTGGATTGTGTAACAAATGATTGGCCATACTTCCTGCTAATAAGGGCATCAGCTTCCCCGATGTTGTCCCTGGGGCTATTATGTTATGCAACACTAAGTCCTAGATCTCAGTCCTAGATCACACTTCTGAGTCCTAGATCTGGCTCCTCGTAAGCGTCGGTAGGTCCGTTTACTCTATGGTGAAAATGTCCCAATCTAGCAGTTTCCCTGCACCTTCGACGGCACTCCATTCAAATTAGGCTATGCCTATTTATAGACTATGCATATGCTTAAACCAATCAAGCGGCACTATTGCTTGTATCGAACAGACAAATATCCCCTGCTATACTGCGTACCACAGGAAAATAAACTTAAAGACGGCTGAAACACAAATATAATGGCTATCTAGCCTATTAAGAGTACTGATCAAATTACACGTAGACCATTGTTTGTGTGCACTTTTGATGATTTTAGTGTTCTCATTTGCAGAATACATTGCTGTCTATTAATAATTCAAGTATCATGGTGTACTTAAAGACGGCTAAAAGACTTAATATTTCAGTAATTCTTTCTTGTGATGACTTGCTGATACGTCGCCTATTTGCGGTGACACCATGTGAAATGCTCAATTGAGTAGTAATTAGTTCTGAAAAGAACTGGAGGTACAACTCGACATTTCGATCAGTATGCTCTGATCGTCCTCAGGAGAATGCCGGACTCTGGAAATGGCTGATGCTTAAGCAGCCATTATATCTTTCTTTATTCTTCCTTCTTCCTTTATTGTACTTTTGGTAAACAATTTTAGATCCAAATCTTCAAAAATCTTGTTTTACAACAAAATGACCCAAAATGTTGGTTAAAGTGCTGAGCGGTAATCTAATTGATGTTGCCTGTACAGAAGAAGACAACATCTGTGCCAAATTCCATGGCCAAAGGAAATTATTGGGAAAGAAAGTATTTGACAAAAATTACGATAAATGACCAACAAATTAGTATAGTCTTATTGTCTTATAGTTCAACATCGCATTTGTCGTTTCTCTTTCTCAAAACTAACTGTATATAACTGCATATAAGACAGTTAACATATTAAATGGTCTTTAATTTTACGAGGTTCTTCCTCTGTTTTATTCCCCTCGATGTATGATATGCAGATCAGTGTCCCGATGTCTGCAGTTGCGATGGGGGTAGATGGGATTTCGCAGTCGAATGCACAGATGGTTGGAACCAGTCCACAATCAGTGGCATCGGGGGGTTCGCGAGCGATCTGTAAGTACATGGGTCTGACTGAACAGGGATATAAATTACACTTTAAATCAATTAAATTATGAACTAACCCAAATCATAGTATGTTATGAACGTAATTCATATTATTTGTTTGACAAGTTTAATTTTGTTATGTCTTACTTTGACAACATGTATAATAGAATGCTATTCTTTGTATTTTATCGGCAGGACCTTATCGGGTGGAAATATCGGTGTTCTCCAACCTGGTCTTTTTAAATACTTACCACAATTACGGAAATTGTAAGTGTCAATGGTCATTTGTTTGTTTGTTTGTTCGTTTTTTTTGTTTTTTTAATTTATTTATTATTTTTTTATATTTTTTTTTATTGTTTCATTCGTTTCTGACTCACTAGAATCTACAGTCAATCACAACTCTAATGAACACCACTCTAAGTACAGCTGTTAACTGAAAACAACCGTAACCTAACAGTCTCACGGTCGGTTGCCCTCTTTAATACATGAGGGCTTTGCCGCTGTGCCGAGTAATACATGCAAAACAAAATATTAATCTAGCTACAAGTGTAAACTGTACATTACTGAAAATAACCCAGTTGTATATTTAAGACACCTTAAAAATATATTATTTTGTAAATACAAAATGTAACGGAACATGGGCAACTGACTGTCTGATTCCCGCCCGACTTACACCCTTAAAGGTATAACTACGGTGGATTATATGGGTGGCGGTAGGTAATGCAGACAAAATAAGCGCCCAAGTGCTTCACACCACGAGGTTTAATATGTCATAGATAATTGTACTCCCTTAACAACATCCATTGTTTCACCTTTGAATAATTTCACGCTATATATTAATAGCAACCAATCACCACAGCATGCCGATCATTGCATGAGACACTAAAACCCATTTTTACACACACACAAAAAAAGCCAGGACTGCACCATAATGGAAGGTGGTATACTGCGTCTATGAAGAATCAATTTCCTAAAATCCACTGCCTGACCTAAACACTGTTTTCATTTTTTCATTTCATTTATTGATTTCACAGGTAGAAAAAACCCAATAAACACAAATTTACATTAAATTATCAGAAACAGAAACAAAGGTAGCACCCCTGTAGGATTACAAAAAAGTAAACTAAATTACTGTCGAGTTGATTTCCTGATGATAAACAACATGGCTATAGGCACACTTTGAGATATAAAAACAATACTAAAATAAAAATATAAAAACTTAATACTACACAGTTTGAGTTAGGGCATCTACTAGGCCAGGGACTAATAATTTTTTTCTAAGTGAATTAATAAATGAAGATAAACTATAAATAACTGTGTCTTTAACATCTGCTGGTAGCACCTCCCATAATCTTGGGAATCTATTAAAAAGAGAATGATGAGCAGCATTGGACCTTGCCATTTGATGAGAAAACTTAACAACTTTAGTGTGTCTACGATTAACGGGGATTAGATCAATAGGAATGTCAAATTTATTATTTAAACATTTAATAACAAACACAATTGAAAGGAAATGAATTATATTCTTTAAAAAGGGAAGACCCAACTTGACACACCTGTCGGAATATTCAATTTCACTACCAGAATTAATTATAAAGCCCTTCTTGGCAGGCCTAAACAAAAACGGTGAAACGTCTCTGTACGTTCTCAAGCGTTTCTTGCTGGGACAGGGCAGGACAGGGCACCAGACAGGGCTGCATACTCAAGTATGGGTCTGCTGATTGAGCGATAAAGTGAAATAAAATTTTAGGGTCCCTAGTTTTAACTACTCTACCAATAAATCCATTTAGCCTAGTGGCTTTGGAAGTAACATTGCTAATATGGGTTTTCAGCTCAAGTCCCTAGAAATAATAACACCAAGGTATTTGTAGTTATCAACATTTTCCAAAATGTAATCACCAATATAATACAGTAGTTTAGCAGGATTTCTAGAACGGGTCACAGTCATTAGCTTACATTTAGTTGGGTTTAAAGCCATACAATTTAAATTACACCAGGTGTTTATGTGCTGCAGGTCATTCTGGAGTACCACTTCATCATCTTGAATTTTAATGACTCTATACAAAACAGTGTCATCTGCATATTGACGAAGATTCGACTGAACACAAAATGGCAGATCAAAAGCAAAAATGTTGAAAAGTAAGGTCAGAACAGATCCCTGTGGCACACCAGAATGAACTGGGGCCCAGTCAGATGATCCCATAAACTGAACCCTTTGAGACCTATTTGTAGATGAGACTTGAACCAGTCCAACATTGAACCACAAACACCATATTTATGTAATTTGTTCAAAAGAACTTGATGACTTACACGATCAAATGCTCATCAATAGGTTATTTTGTTTGTTTTGTTTTGTTTTTAATTAGTCGACCTTGAAAGTACCAATCGAAATATATGTGTGGTTTCATTAAGAATATATTTTTAACAATGTAGTTGTTTTAATTTATACCAAAATTCAAAAGAAACTAATCATAACAATAGAAGTATTTTTTCTTTAATAATAAAACTCAGATAATTTGTTTTTAAATAGTGTCAAATTGGTCATACTATTACAATGAAGTACTGTTGTTTTGTTTTAGTATTATTTGTTTTACCCACGAACGTTTTATTTGTATTCGAGTTATCTATATTTGTCTATAATTAATGAGTGAACCTCAAACAGGTAACATGTTTTGATCGTTTGATACTTCTAACGATGTTTCACCAAGAGGGCGTTTGGAAAATTCTGAAAACATACAGCTTTTAATGGGATGTTTTAACCTTACCTCGTTTTTTCTATCTATGATGGCTGTCCAAAAAATAGTATCGGTAATATTTCACATGGAACATTGGATTAATGATCTACGAAAGTCTACAACAGAAACAGATTTAATTCATTGTGACTACTTTATATCACGTGTCCACTGTTTTATTTCCACATCTCCAACCATGTTTACAAACCATGCTGTATCCCATAATAGTATAAGCACAAAAGTCATCATTAATATACATTAACATAGCATTGTAAATACAGTACACTACTTGGTATACACACTGCATCTCCTCTCTTCTTAAGACTAAAATCCTGATACAACAACATTCGTACACATAGAGTGTGCATGAACAGTACTGCATGTCCCAAACCTTAATTACTGTAACTAAGCAGATAAATATGACTGTTTCCTGTAAAAGACACTTATTTGTAACAACACCATGACTATTCTTCTGAAAACATTTCTACTGAAATCACAGAATGTTATTTAACTTTGCAATGAAACTTCATCCGTTCTGCAGCTACGCTTGACATGAAAATAATAAACAAATTTACCAACAATCACTATTTCAATGACTGGCTTAACGGGTAACGTGTCATACATAATATGATTCAAAAATAAGGAAACGACAAAACCTAAGGGGAATAGGACAACTAACAACTAAATGCCAACAACAAATACCACGATAAACAGCTCAACATGTTTTATGCAAATTTTCAAATGTTCAAGCATTATTACGCAATGGGATTTGAAAATTGTTCCCAAAACACAATTCTGCAAAATATGAATCACTTGTATATGGGGTAAATGCTACATTCTTCAATATTTTAATATTGTTAAATATTTCAATTTGTTAATAAAATAAATAGTCCCCCAAACAATACATTGATTTAGAAACATCTAATAATAATAATAATAATAATAATAATAAGATTTATAGCTTTATATCCACCCTGCTGGGCGCTGGGCGCTCCAAGGCATGAAAACAAGAAAAAACATGAATACAAACAATATACAACGTGAAGTAGCATAGGGGGGAATTTTTTATTATGTGCCGAGATACATGTACACAACAATGCACATTACAAATATACATCATCTTTGAAGGAGTTGTGACATAAGATGAGTTTTAAGCATCGACTTAAATCTGGTTTATACTATGACAAGATTTGAGTTTAGTTGGAAAGATGATTCCAGAGTCTCGAGCTGCGACAGAAAACGACCTATCACCCCAGTTCCGTTTTAAGTTGGTTCCTTTAGGAGTGACATGTTGCTGGAGCGCAAATTGCGTGATGGGTGTGAACTTTAAGCAGTTCAGAAATATAAATTGGAGCAATGTTATTGAAAAGATTTGTGAACGATTAGCATAAGTTTAAAACAATTCTCTGTGAAACAGGAAGCCAGTACCCCGGTTCTTTCAAGATTGGCGTGATATGGCATGACTTTCTTCTGACAAGTCACAACACGAGCTGCTGTGTTTTGTATGTGCTGAAGGCAGAGATATTTGATTCTGCTGGGGAGACCGTAAAGGAGGAGGCATTCCACGTTATCGAGCCTTGATGTGACATAAACGCATGTATAATTTTGTTCAACCCAGCAGCACTTTTATTGATCAAGTATTTCCTAATTCGGCTTATATTTCTGATATGAAAATGATGATATGCGAGAACAATGTTGGAGTATGTGGTTTTTAAAGTCATTGTCGAGTCCAAATATAACACCCAAATTACGTGCATGTAATGAGGGGTTATCTGCAGTCTGGTGTAATAAATGGAAGAGAAACTTTTGAGACCTAATTGCTGCGTGCGTAGTCCAAATAGAACAAATCTGTCTGTTTTCATCGTTCCAATTTCAGGAAGTATTTGTGTGCCTCATCAACTTCGAATCTCTTGAATACATTTCTCCAGTGTTTTAATGCGGGAATCAGCAGCAGGTTCTTGAGAAGATTTAAAAGTAATGTAAGCTGCGTGTCATCCAGCGTAAACATGGTAATTTAATTATACTTCAAAATGATATCACGAACTGGAAAGGTATAAACAGTAAACCACTGTGGGCCGAGCACAGAGCCCTGGGGTACAGAAATAGTCCAAGAATAACAGGCTCGGAGATAGTACCGTGCAATACACAAACATGCTGAGGCCTATTTAAAGGTGGGACTTACACACCAATCGGGAGCTGTGTCATGTATTCCCAAGATGATATTGAAGGCGGGAGGAAGGATTTTATGATTGACAGTCTGTCCAAAAGCTTGACGCTTAAGTCCTAACAAAAACTAATGCGGTGATTTTCCCTCATCCGTGGCAGATAAAATGTCATTGTGGTGACGCGAAGAAGAGCAGTTTCCGTTCCATAAATGGTTTGTAGAGCTGACTGAAATGTGTCCCGACGGGTTATTCAGCACAGGAACATGGTCAGAAGATCCGTGATGAAACAACTCGCTCGATTGTTTTCCAAATTACTTTAAATTCGCTACTGGTGTTAATTTTTATGAAAACTTCCTTGTCCAAATTAGGTTTCTTTGAGGTGGTTTAACATGAGCAACCTTCTGGCTATTAGGGAAACAACCGGAAGAAAAGAATTCTGTTTACAATAATTGTGATATACTTAGCAAACACATCAATATTTTGTTTTATTAGCGAAGTTGGCACTGGATCAAGTTCACACTGATTTTGATGGCGATTTCATGATGATTTTCTTGATCTCCGTAACATAGTGAGCTCAAACATGGACAGTCTACATTGTGGATCCTTGCGTGTTGGTGTTTGTGATAGAATGGGGAAAAGAACGACGGATATTCTCAATTTTGTTGGACAAAAAAGTTTGAAAAAAGCATTTGCGAGGGTCTGGTCGGAGTGTGTGAATGGAAGCACTGGGCTTTGGGTTTTGTAAGGAAGCAGCTTTTCAACAATGTTAAAGAGTTTTCTGATCACCAGAGCTATCTTTCACAAGAGATGAGTAGTGAGTTATTTTGCCTGGTTAATCATGTTCTTCCACAATATCACGTTGGTTACAGTATTCTTGCCCGACTCAAGTTTTTCCATTGTCCGCCATCTTCGCTCAAGTTGACGGCGGATTTTCCTTACCTTTGGATATCATCATTAGACCAGGGGATTCAGATTGTGGTTTAACAGTTCGAGTTTTTGCGGAGCATGATCATCAGAGTGTTACGGATAGTAGATTCAAATAGACTGACACAAGAATCAGCTCACCATCTTCAAAGTTTACATTTTCCAGTTGAGATTCAACACCTTTAACAACATTTAATTTTTTTGCTGTTCATATTTTTGCGCGAAAGTCTGAAGTTTGTGGTTTGTGTGTACACCGCAGTGGGGCCTGGTTGATGTATCAAAGATACACACCTCGAAATGTTGTAATGCTAGAATTAAGGGCCAGCCTCCTTCGACAGTGGAATAATTTTGCTGATGACGATTTGGTTGTTTTTAAAGTAACAAACTGGGTTTTCCCACATTTGATCATGTTCTTGCAACAGCACTAGTATCGATCGCAAGTTTAAACAGCTTGAAGCCAGAAGTATGGAAGACTTGAGCTATCTAAAAAAAAATGAACTCTTCACAGTCACATAAACTTGTTATTTTATGTTATTATTATTGTTGTTATTTATTTATTTTAAAAACTAGATAATTTGAGAGGGTCAACTACATCAACAAAATTGTTGCAAAATTATTTGGAAAGTGTCTGCCATGGCCCATGCCTAAAAAAACGCATGAGTTCTTCCTTTGTATTTGGCTTGGGAAATTTGACAACTTTGACCTTGTATTTACGGATTAATTTAAACTTCCCCGACCCAAATTACGTGACACGAGGGACTTTGCCCTTTACCAAGTTGACTGTATAAAGAGATTTACAGGTAGTTTAGCCTCGGTAGAGTCTATTGAATAATGCGCATACTCTCTAAATGGCATTCCCCCGAA
>CM055826.1:233828-265145 GCA_029582265.1 Zoroaster sp. YZ-2022
CGGGATTAAACCAATTTGAGAACACCAAAACGAGTCCGCCCAGCCCCAATCAATTAATAAGACAAGTTTGCCCACCAAACCTAGGTTTCGGGGGATGTAAGGTCAAATTATAACTTTGTTTAAATATTTTGTGAAAATTAACATTTCAATGGTGCAAAATTTTTAATTTACCCCCGGGTTTTGAATATATTTTTAAATATTAAATTTATTTCCCGGGTTTTAAAAGAGGTAAAATTGGGTCATCTTTTGAAATATTTTGACAGGGATCTGACAATGGTACAAAATTTGTGAATTTACCTCTTGTGGTTTTGAGATATGATTTTTTAAATTTTAAAAACCTTGACTTCCGTTTACAGGAAGAAAGGGTCAAAAAAATATTTTTTGTAAATATCTTTTGACAATTAACGGTCTGAAAAATGGTAAAAATTGGTTTACCTTTTTTGGGTTGGGAGATATGATTTTTAAATATTAAACCCCTTTTTCGGTTGGACGGAAAACAAATTGGGCCTTTTTAAAAAATTTTTTTAAATTAACAATCATAAAAGGTGCAAAATGTCAATTTACTACTTGTGGTTGTTGATATATTTTTTAAATATTAAACTTTGACTTTTTTTGGGACGGATAAGGTAAAATTTGGGGGTCACCTTTTGAAAATTTTTTTTAAAACCGATCTACAATGGAAAAAAATTGTTTTACCTTTTTGTTTTTGAGATAGTAGTTTTAAAAAACTTTGACTTGGAACGGAAAAAAAAGGTCAAATTTGGGGTCATGTTTTAAAAATTTTTTTGACAATTAAAAATTTTACAATGGTAAAAAAAAAAAACCTAATTTACCTCTTGTGGTTGGAGATAGTTTTTTAAATTTAAACTTTGACTTCCGTTTAAAAAAGGGGGGGGTTTGGTTTTTGTAAAATTTTCGACAAAAAAATCTATAAAATGGTGAAAAAATGTCAATTTATTTGGGGTTGGGAGATATAATTTTTTTAATATTAATTTGTTTTCATTTTGGGACGGAAAGAAATCAAATTCCCCCTTTTTAAAATTTTTTTGAAAATTAACGTCTGCAAGGGAAAAATTGTAAATTCCTCTTGTGGTTATTGAGTATGTTTTTTTTAAATATAAACTTTGCCCCGGTTTGTGTTTCATTTTTTTAAGCCAGAAATCCCAAACATGTACGAAAACTTTTTAAAAAAATCATCAACGACCAATTTTTAAAGAATTTTCCCCCTTTCCCTTTTTTCCACCAAGTAAAAACTAATCAGGTTCGCAGATGACTTCGATGTTCGTGCTTCGAATCAGTGAAAAGGGGAATTTTACAGTTCCCCCAAAAATGCGTTATAAGTTTATAAATATTGATACAGCGCCCCCAAGTGACCAAAAAAGTTTAAACAACAAACCAAAAAAAATCAATAGGGCTGCTCCCCTATCTTGTAAAACCCCCAAAATTTATTTAAACAAATGTTTAAATAAAATTAATTTAACTTTTATTTGTGTCCCCTTATTTTATTAAATTTGAAATCCAAATTTGTAATTTTTTTTCATTATATTCAAAAAAAAAGGTCCAAATTTAGTTTCATTTGTTTTTAATAAATAAATAAAAAAAACGAAACACATATAAATTCAGAAATGGTTTATTTTTTGTTTTTTTTTTTCTTTTTTCTCGTCTGTTTTCGAGTTGCCTTACCTTTCAAAGAAATAGTTTTTGGTATTGGCTTTTCAACACCCCTTTCCATTCTAAAAAAAATGACACTGCGTATTAATTTAAATACGATCTAGGGTTTTTAAAATATTGTACCCATCCTTTTTGGTTTAAAACCCCCAACCCCACTTTATAAAATATATTTTATCCGAAGAGTTTTGCCAAAACCAAACGCCCCCGTAAGCCCCCATGTTTTCCAGTAGATAACGATCTCATCTCTGCGTTTGTAAAAAAGGGGGCCCCCAAAACCCACATGTCTGTTGTGTTTAAAGGGATTTTAAAAAATTTGAAGAAAAAAACAATAAAAATTTTGACCTTTCCGGTACGACGAAAAAAACAGAGTTTTTGACGTTAATTTTTTAAATGTTCCCAACCCCATCTATAGACCCCAGTTATAAATCATAGCTTTAGTATATTTTGAAAAAATTTCGAAGCAAATGGTCTTTTTAAACAAAATTTTTTAATTTGATACCTATGACGTCATCATGACGTAAAATTTTAGATTCATCTACATGATGGTCTTTATATGGGGAAGTTTAAGGTTGGGTTTGAATTGCACCAATGTAGAAAGGTTGGGAGAAAAGAAGGAAAGAAAAAAAAAAAAAAACGGAACAATCAATAGTTGTTCGGCTGAAAAAAACACCCCTAAAAAAACCCTTAAAAACTGACGTTATCATATGTGGGATAAAAAAAAGGGGGGGTTTTGTTTCTCTAAAAAAAATCTCAGAACGAAGTGTAAAATTTTGTACTTTCCCGCAGTCTTTTCCCAAAGAAAAACCCGCCCATTGGTGTGGATCCAGTGCTGACACGATTGTGTTACCATGTACTTGACATACGTGTATCATTTTTTCAGTTTGATAACCACTGCACTAAGACAACGGCGCCCCCAAGGGGCGGGGCCCCCAAAAAAACCCCCGAAAAAGGACAAAAAAAGGGGAAAAAAGGAGAGGGGGGAGGAAAAAGGAAAATTTTTTTTTTTCCCCTTTTATCCCTAAATTTTTTCTTTCTTTAAATTT
The DNA here is from genome assembly GCA_029582265.1 of Zoroaster sp. YZ-2022. Lineage (NCBI taxonomy): Eukaryota > Metazoa > Echinodermata > Asteroidea > Forcipulatida > Zoroasteridae > Zoroaster > Zoroaster sp. YZ-2022. The sequence continues at coordinate 236,543 of CM055826.1, forward strand.
ATTTTATTATGATGTCTCTAAAACCCTTTTATAATTTTTAAATTTCCCAATAAATAAACATTTGAAACCAAGGGCCAATTTGTCCGGGCTAAAATATTTTATGGTTCCCTTTTTTTAAGTGTTTTTCCCTTTTCAAAATCCCGGACAAGTGTAAAAAAAAATGCTTTTTTTTTTTCCCCACAATTTATTTTTAGATGATTATAATAAAGGGCTGAACTTAATTGGGGCAACGACCAGATAATTTATTTTATCATGTTGCCTTTTCCCATTTTCTTTCGGCTGGGGAGGGATTAAAGGTCAACCCTACCCTTCAAATTCCATCACATACATCCCAGGTTGGTTTTAGTTTTTTTTGAATCTATAAAAATAATTATTATTGACCCTTTTTTAAAAAAAAAAAAATTACCGGTGGGACGGGTTTCCCCCCACTTGTTCGGAATTTGCCCCCATTGATGGAAAGTGGTAACCCCCCGGGGAAGGGTCTCTTCAACAACGCCCGCTATATAATTATTTAAACAAAAATCTTGCCGACGATATACCTCAAGTTCATTTTATCAGGGGGTATTTGAAAAATTGCAATCCAGACTCAGAGTTGGCTTCATCGGTAAAAAAATCAATTGAGCCCGGGGGTGTTTTGCGCTTCCAAGTTTACACCAACATACAAACTTCGGGGAAAATGGGGCACCAGCCTCCCCAGATGGGGGCCAAAATTATATATTTCCCCTTGTTTGAGCCTTTTGAAACCCGGGAACTTATAAAAATTTTGAACAAAATATCCCCTATACTGAATAAAAAAAATAAACACCATTTTAAAAGATTCAAATTAAGGGGACATTAAATAAAAAAAAAAATTAAAATTGTAATTTTTATTTTTCTTTCTCAAAATTAAATGAGCAAATACCCAAAAAAAACAACCAAAAAGTTTTATAAGCAAAGGGAACTCAAAAAACACCCCAGATTTTTGAGACTTCCCCCAAGTCCTTCCCCCGGGAACAGTTAAAACTCAGACGACTGAAAAAAAAATTGGCGCCACAGCGTCATAATAGAAGGGTCTAACTGCAGGTTTCACAAATAAGTACGATTGGAAACTACAGTAAAAACGCGGGGGAATTGTGAAGATGAAACAAAATTGGCCCCCTACAGACTGCTGGGACCTGATTTCCTTCAACTTCCCACAGGTGAATTCGGACACAACATAGTGGCAAAACGTACAACTGGTTGGGATAAGCGATGCAGAGAAGGGGGTTTCTGCAAACCCTGTCTTCTTTTTCCCTAATCGCCGGGCACGGCAAACAAATAAAAACCAGTAAGCACTCCCTTTAACAAATCAAAGACGCAATTGAAGTCTTCAACCACCGTGCAAAATATTCTGATCTGTCAACCGCGTGTTTTCAAAGGGTTGGACCAACAAGGTCCCAATGAAATCCTTGAAAAACAAAAACAACAACAAATAATAAAATAGACGCGTATCAGACCAGATTGAAAAAGTGTTTTTGGGAAGGGGGAAATTTTTTTTCGTGGGCACCGAGACAGCGGGTATCCCAACATTAACACATCCACGGAAAAAGATGGGAAAATTCAGGTCAGCCCCTTTGTTTCCGCATCAAAGGAGACAATTATCGAAGAGGCCCTAAAACTGCGGGGGGAAACCCCTGTAAAACAAGTTGGGAAAAACAAAAAGAGATCATCAACACCGTTGGAATATTATCTCTGAAAAAAATTTATAAAAGGATGCAAATACTTCAGTGTATTGTGGATGAACAAAAGACTGTTCCCAAAAAAACAAAAAGAGCCTGTCAGTAGATATTTCATGATGGCAAAGATTGAAGTTTTTGACTTTGTAACAGTGAATGATCTCACAGGACCGGACTTGCAAAAAACATACTTGAATACCCATGAGAAAACTCTAGATCCCAGAATATGCGTGGTCAAGGTTTGTGGGCTTCGCTTGGCGGGGAATTTAATGGGGTCAACTTAAAAAGAAGAACCACTCCCCTGTACACAAATTTTGCAAGTCATGTTTAAAATTTGGTTGTCCCCCATGGAAATAAACACAATACTAAACGATCCCCTTCAGGGGGTTTTTCGTTTTTGGTTCTTCCCCGAAAACAAAGCCTCCTAAGTGCTCATCACCAAGACGGCCCCCGGTCCCAAACGTCTAAAAACTATACCACAAGATGGGTTGAGGGCGGGCTGTTAACGTCTTTATGAACCTACGTCCCCAGAGGCCCTTTTTGTGTCAATAATGGGCGATAACGTCGAAAAAACGTCCCCCATTGCCCCTCCTGATCTTCAGATTTATCGGGCCCCAACCATATAAACCGGCTCAGGGTCCCCCACCCATCCCCGGGAAATTTCAGTCACCCAAAGTGACCTCGTTGGATCGGGTTGGTGATGGGGTCATCAAGCAAATGAGGAAAACAGTGAAGAAGAGTTTGGAGGTTGTTTAGTAACGAAGTTTGAAATAGACGGGTCCCCAAACCACGGAACATCTGCAAACACTAGAAAATCATCCATCTCAATCAGCTGAAGAATACTTCGGGTTAATGTTTGGGATCTACTTTATCAATTTCTAATGAACTCAGCACAAGGGTTTTCAGTCCCTTTTAAAAGATGCGCCAAAACCGTAAAATTGCCCTGCTCGCAATGATACCAATTTAATCAACCCGGGGCATTTTCAAAAGCACAAACATCGAATCTGAAGGCATAGTGAGGGGGTTTTTAAATTTGGGGTGGGGGGAAAAAATTTCGATGTACCATTCACCTACGAATTGACTTCAGTACCAGGATTGGCGGACCTGTCCCAATATACACATTTTCCCATTTTGCGCATCCCTGCACCCAGTACTGCAGAACGCACCTTCAGTACCCCGTCCCTTTTAACCACTTGAGGCCCCGGGGAACCACCTGACAGGCCTTTCTTTGATGGCTATAATAGAGCAAAGATTGGGAACAAAAAATCGGGTGGCACTAAAACGTCGTAGATTGGACTTTCACTTTTGTTTTCCCCCCGTTTATTTAAATGTTTACATTTGTCACAAATAAATGTTTTTTTTTCAATCTACAAATGGTATCATAAATGAAAGGTTAGGGAATTTTTTAAAAATTTTTTTTATCCTATGCCTCTACCCACCGTTTTGAACACCCATCCTTTTTCTACAGGGCTATAGGGGGAAAAGCCCCTATTATATAATGGGACCGTGGTCACGTGGTTGACTGCAGGGGTTGAATCACAAGGTTGTGATTCGGAAATCCCAACCTATATTAAGTATTGTCTCGGGTTTGAATCACAATTGATTGATTTTTGCAGTTATAATTATAGAGATACACTAATGTTTTTTAGTGAGATTGGCTTTTGCCAGTTGGGTTTTTTGCCCCCAGGGTTCCGAGTTCCTAATGGGAAAGATATCCAACATTTATAATCATTCAACCCAAAATTAATAATCAATCTCTAGGCCCCTTTTGTTGTTTGTGGTTTAAAAATTTTCCCCAAGACAAAATTGGGTCTGGTTGTTAAAGTGATCTGCACAAGGCAGCAACGTTCACGAACAATTAGTCCAATGAAGGCATGAGTGTATTCAACTTAATGATTTATTTTTTTTTTTTAAAGGATCCTAAGAGTTTTATCTCACCCCAGTTTGAATTTTTCCCCAAAAGAGGGGGTTTTCCTGCCAATGCACCTGATTGGCCCCTGGACGTGATCCCGTGGCAACCTTAAGGTTTATCTAGAACAGGGCCAGGGGTTCAAGCCAAAATTAAATGTCCTAGTCCCAACCCAGAGATTGCAGTTAAAATTTAATGATGATTACAATTTTAGGAAGTGTTGGAAAATACACATTTAGACCCAAGCCCAGTGATTTAAGAATTTTCTTTGAGCCCCGGAGTGACCTTCCATTGATAACCTTCCGAAAATAAAACGTGTGTCACTGAGTTTGGATGGCAGATGAATTGCTGACAGGCAGATGCTTGGCTCATACATCACTGCAGTCCTCATGTTAGGAAAGCCACATTTCGAACAAGTGCCACAGTGCTGGCCTATATTCCAACACTCTTGTATTGTCTGGCTTTGTGAGGATACTGTATCCTTTCAGGAGTTCCTTTCAAGAAGTTTCATATTGATTTGGTGCTCCCATACAGCCTGGAATGAGGTCCTTGGAAAGGTAGACTCACCATCCCAAACAGGAAGCTTATTCTACAGACAAGGACCTAGTCAGCAATGAACCAGAAGATGTAGTCCAACATAGAAGTTTCCATGGAAACCAATGATGTAATCTTGACAACATACATGAACTTTAAATGCAAATTTATGAATGTAAGTCAAAGCATGCCGGAGTAATGGAGGTTTGTTTAATCCTCCCACCTCATATGGCTGAGGATTCTTGGCTGAACAAGGCCGATAGGGCTTTAACAGTGATTCCAGAGACAACTTAACCCAAGATTTTCAAATGTATCCTTTTTCTTACACTAGAGTTGACATATCATATCCAGTTAAAATTAATGATACATTGTCCATATTGTATACTGCAATTTTTGTAACCTTTAATCATTTGTGCATATATTGATCAAAATACAGCGCCCTCTAGAGGTGGTTTCTATGCAATCAATGACGTCATCCTGACGACATATCATTAACATTTAATGTATCAAGTTTATAATGTAAGTCAAAGCATGCCGGAGTAATGGAGGTTTGTGAATGCCCTCCCACCCAAATGCTAAGGATTCCTAATTTGACATGATAGGGGTTAAACAATAAGCCCAGAGACCCTAAACAAAATATTTTCAAATTTATCTTTCGTTTTTCTTTACATTACAGTTGACACATCCTTGTCAATTAAAACTTAAGCTACTAAGTGTTACCGATACATTTATCCCCACAGTGATAACTTAGTGTACTACAATGGCTAAAATAAGAAATAATTGTATCCATTAATTTGTGTGCATGATATGCATCCAAGTACAGCGCCCTCAAAAGGTAGTTTCCATGACAACCAATGATATCATCTTGACGACATGTGAATGAACATTTATTGTGCAAAGTTTGATTAATGTAGGTCAAAGCATGTTCAAGAAATAAAGGATTATTCGATATGAAGTGACATGGATGTCCAACTAAGTTTAATACCATGGGGCTAAGAAGTTCCCCAGAGATAGAAAATCCTAAAAACCTTTTCTAAGTTAACACATTTTGTGGTTACATTAGACATAGACAAACCCATTTAAGGCATAATTAATAATTTTTTGTTCTTGGTTGCAACTATAAAACTAATTGACTTATAACAAGATATTTTCTGAAAATCCCAATAATTAAAATATGCATAAAATACAGGCAATTATAGCGCCTCTAGCGGTTGTTTTCATGAGAACCGATGACGTCATCATGACACCATATGACTGAACATTAATTGTCCCAAGTTACTGATAAAAGGTGAAGGCATGATGGAGTAATGGCGAGATGTAAGATCTTCTTCCACCCTAGTGCTAAGAATTATCAGTGTAAGTTCATTATAAGGTAAACAATAGTGGGCTAGAACAAATAATACAACCAAAATGTTCAATGTTAACATCTTTTTCGTGTTTACGACATCCAAAGGAACAACAAATATCGGTGGTGGTGGGTTATGGGGGGGTGCGGTAGACCCTCCAAGCCAAGACTAACAGTTCCATTTCATTTTCAGGAAGGACCCGAATATTAATAACTTTTGAACCGTTTCATTATTAAGTTTGATATTTTTGCCTTTTCAATCAAAGTTTTGTACAGAAACAAGGAATTTGAATTGGGGTCTAACATCCCTATTACTAGTGCAGACGTCTTAACCTCTCGATCACGTCAATGTACGGCAAAAATTAAATCAATTGTTTATCTCCCAATGCAAGAATTTCACCAACCTATATCGCGGAACCCGCTGCTGTAAGATTCTAGCTGGCCAATCGTCATCAGGAAAACTCGGTGGTCGAGAGGTTATTATGAATTTTACAAAATGTGACCAGTTGTTTAAAAAACCACAACTTCCCCTTTTCCGAAGAAACTTAACCCGTCGCCCTTCCAGAAAATAGTCGTGCTCGTCGAAAAAACAACGAAAAACCCCAAAGCAAAATTAAACTTCAACAAAAATTTTTGGGGTGATTTTGAGCTGTCAGCTGAGCGTTATGTAGTGACGCAGGACCAAGTTGATCGGGTATTTAGAGACGACCGATAACTTATAAACGTCAATCATGGATGCAGGGGACGGGGGGGGGGACCCGATGACTGGGGTTAGCCAATGTTTTGTTAATTTTTAAAGAATAAAAAAATTCCAATAAAGCAGATAATAAATGTAAAAAATGTCGGTTTTTATTGAAGCATTTTAAATAGGCCTGATTTGTGGGTATCGAAGTCACCGGGTTGTTTTAAACCGATACCAACAAAAGGTTTTTTCAAAATAATCCAAATTGGTTTCGGGAAACCATTTTTCTTTCGTCCCGCAAAAGTCTCTATAAAAAGGCGATTTTCCTGATAACGGTCACTTTCACCCGCCAAGAAGTGAGCGTACGTCCCTCACGCGACGAATACCCTTTAAGACCCATGCTGTCACCTCGCCCTTTGGGACTGAATTAATATAAAGCCACACAATAAAAAATTATCCATTTTCCCTTTTATTGATAATGGTTTTACATCACCAGCAGAAAAAATGAAAATAGACTTCATTTTAATAGATATAATTTTTAAAAAACAAATAAAAGGGTTTGGGTTCATCAGTTATAGTTTCACCCCAAAAGAGTTTAAAAAAAAAAATTTATTATTATGGTGCCCTCGAACACCAAAAAAAACAAAGTTAATTAGGATATGTTTTTTTATGATATATAATAAAATACATAATTGTGAATACATTAACTTGGTTCAGTCACCCCATAAAAAATTCCTCCAACCAAATTGTCTGAATTTGGTATGGTTTTCTTCGGGTTTTCATGAAAAACCCCGACAGTGGTCCCCGTGACGACAAGAGACTATCTAGGGGAAATTCGGCGGTAATTTGACTTCAGACTACTGACTCGGGGTGAAATAAAGGGTGTTCAAAAATTGATTTTTGTACATATCAGGCATGAGCGGGGAAACAGTGGAATCTTTAAGTAAATTGTAATTTTAAAAACCAAATCAGAAATTCCGTTTGGGCGTATTTATTTGAATAATGAAAATGGCCCCTTTTTCCTTTTTTAAAAAAACTGACTTTTTAATGTATTAATTTTTATAATTTGAAAGTTCATGGTATTTTTTTATTTTTGGAAGATTTTGGGAAAGGGATTCCTTTTTGGGGGAATTTTGGGGGGAAAAAATAAACCCATTAAAAAAAATTCCCTTTGGGAAAAAAGGGTCGCCGTCTGCCCATCTGATCCCCAGCCTTTCACCCTTACCCCAGGGTATGATCCTTGGTGTGGGGGGTAGTTTTCCAAATTTTAATTGATCATGTAAACATTCAAATTGACCTAATTTAAAATTTTTTGGGGCTTTTTCCCCATCCCCATCTCCTTGGGCCCCACCGTTTTGGGAAACACCCATTCTAACCCTCCTACAAAAGCCCAATTTTAAAAATTTTTATCATTTTTAAAATTCCCATTGGGTTAAAATTTTCAATGTTTTGTGTAAAAAAAATTATAAAACAATTCTTCGTTAATACACAAAATTTTTAAAAAAAAGTAAAAAATTTTATTTTTTGAATGACTTTTCTTTTTTTTTCAGGGTCATATACCCTTTTCCATCCATTTTGCACCCATCAATAATAACCATTTCATGAGGATAAAGGTTACCCAAATTTGTCAAATTTGTAAAAAATTTTTTTTCAAAAACAAATTTTCCAAAAAGGAACCTGTAGCCCCGGGCAAATTGGTTTTTTTGTTGAACCTTCCCTTTTTTTAAAAAAAAATTTTTACCATGAAAAGAAAGAAAAAGAATGTTTCAATTAAAGTTTGGTTGGGGACTATCATCTAAATGAGAAATTTTCAACGGGTCATGGAATCAGTGCCCTAGTGTAAGAAAAACGGAAAAAAAATTCTTCATTTTTTAAACAGTTGAAAGGATAAGTATCTGAAGTTAAGGGGCAACTGTACCCATGATTTCTTCATTAAATTTATTATATTGGTAAGATGATATAAGAGTGTGTAAGAAAATTTAAATTTTTTTAAAAACCCCCGTTTCTCCAGCATTAACTCGTCTGTTGTTCAACAAAATGTTCTGGGCCAATCGCTTATACCGTTCTTTTGGGGAAGTTGGTTTTTCCCAAGTCAACTGTATTTTTTAAAAGACCCGGAATTCCCAGTGGAAAATTTACTTTTAGACGTGTTTTCGAGGGTAAACCCAGTCAACCCCCTCCACTTTTTGTCTACTTGATGAACTTGATGTTGACTTTGTGAAAAGAATTTATTGTTTTATTATTCTCACGGATGACTTTCACAGAATTTTATTTACATCATTGTACCAAATAGGTATTTTATCTGAGGGATCGGGCCTTTCAAAAATTGGGTACATACTCATTATACAAAGACAAATAAAATTTCCAAACCAAAGATCTTTATCTTCGATTTAAAGAAACCCTTCATCTTTCCGGGGCAGCTTAAAACATTTGGGCATCAATCAATTTTTTAGTGAATATTTATCAGTTTTTTTTAAATTTTTTCTCGGTTTGTCGGGGAGAAAAGTCTTGAAACCAGGTTTTCCCCCGTTATGCTGCACCCGCGATATATTGCCCTAAATTTTTAAAAAAAATGATAATTTTTTAAATAGAAATAGAAAAAAGAGAAAGGGAAGGGGTTAGAAAAAAAGAGGTAAAAAAAAAAGTAAAAAAGACAAGGAAAACAAAAGAAAAAAGAAAAGAAATATAACTAGAAAAAATTTTTCCTACTAAGTTGGGTCCCGATATCGAATTTTGGATAATTTTTATTGTTCAAATCGAAAACCCTTTTTGTTATCGGCATACCGGAATCGAAAATACAAATATATCACATAAATAAAAATGCAGTGGTGTAAAAATTTCCTAAAAAAAACCATTAGTCGAGTTTTTAGAAAAGAACAAAAGCAACATTCAGAATAAATACACGCCCCAAAAATTTTCATTTATTGTGACACGTAGGGGGACAACCTGTTTATCGGCTCAAAGCAACGGAATGAATGAAAAAAAATTGGATATTATCAAAAAATCGCGAATATGTTTGGAAATTTCGGGATAAAAACAAATGTTACCCCCGCCTGATACTTGAATTTGATTGAATTATTGGAAAGAATGTCGTATCCGACCGCCATTTTAAGGGTTTTTGGGGATTGTTCTAACCACCAACCATTTAAAAAATTATTCTACGATTTTTGGGGTACAAAAAGGGAAAAACTTTTAAAAAATCCATTTTTATGAGGTGGACTTTTTTCCCCCAAAAAGTCCCCTTCAGAAAATAGAAGGACCCTATCAATAGTTGCCCTGCGCATGTACAATGACTGTGTTGGGATTTTAGACATCGATAAATGACAGGAATTCATCTATCCCAAAAATGGTGTTTTTTTAGAAAAAAATATCCGGAATAAATTAAGATAGCCCATCATCATCCATAATTATTTCTCCACCTGAGGTAGGTAAGTTATATTTTTTTATTGAATGAAAAAGTCCCGGTTTTGGACGACATTCTCCCCAAAATTTTTCAAATTTCCCTACCTTGATGTTTCTTTTTCCCTCTCAGCCCTCAAAGGTTTAAGCATTTGTACCACCAAGGGAATAACTGTAAATAAAAGGTTTAATTTTTAGGAAGGGCTATTCACCAAATGTAAAATAAAAAAATTGGGCATCCATCTTCATTGTAATAATTTGTAACTATGAAAAAATAACAAAACTTTAGTTCAGTTTTGAAGTTCATTTCTTGCTTATTCACCCGCCGGTTGAATATTCTTGGCCCAAAGTTTGTTTTTGCAACTAGTTTTTTTTTTAAGTTCTAAAAAACCTTAAAAAAGACCCCATTTTCAACAGTGCTGTTTTTTTCCCCAAAAGTCCCCCTTTCAGGATTTTGATGGTTTGGGGTGGTTAAGGTTAGTTTTTTTTGTTGTCGGTTATTTTGTTGGTCAAGGTATTAAATGGTAACTATTGAAATACCGGGAATGATTTTTTTTTAAATTGTAAAAAAGTATGTTTAAATGTAAACAAAACAGCAAATTTTAAAGGGAAAAAATAAAATTTAAAAGTCTGACGACAAAGTTAAACTGTCGGGATATTATGGGCCCTAAGCCCAACTTTTTTTAAAAAAAATAGGGTCTGATTAGGTCCAGATTTTTTTCAATTCTTTAAAAATAATTCCCAATTTCCTGTAAGTTAGCTGTTTTTATGCCCTACCTAACGTTAAATTTCCCGCCTGGTTAGAATACATCGGCAATCACCTTCAACCATCCATCTATTTCTTCCATCCACTTGCACAGAAAGAAACTTTGTCCAACCTTTTCCAAAAAATGATAACAATTTGGGATTCCATTGACAAATGCAAAATACAATTTTCTAGACGGCCCCGACAGGGAAGCCATTGTTTTTGTACGACGGCGCGCCGCAGGCGGGCAGACCTGGGGGGTCTTCAAAGTATTTTATTTAATTAGATCGATCCCAAAAATTTTGGGCCGATATTTTTTGGGGTAAAGAACGTAAAGGTTCGGGTGTCCTTCTGCATAGTTGTTCTTTTAAAACTTTTTTTCGGGGAAAAAGAGGTCTTGGGGTCATGTCGTAAGAAATGTGACATAGTTAAAGGGTTTTTTAAGATGAGGGTTTGTAAAAATATTTCGTTTCATAGATATGTTTTTTTGAATTTTTTTAATTATTTTGAAATTTCCTTCCGGTTTGCCCGGAAGGGAAAGGTGATTTTTTTTGGAAAAAAATCAATAAAAAGATCTATATCAGGGGAAAAGACTGGAAAATATCTTTTTGGGTTTCAGAGTTTGTTTTTTAAATTTTAAACCCTTTTGATTTTTTAATTTCGAATCTGATGACCCCACATGACGTCAAAAATTAGTGAAAAATACATTTAGTTTGGGCAAAACCCAATTTGGGTCTAACTATGGGGAATTTTTAAAGGGTTCTGTAAACCCTTGAAACCATGTTTTGTCGGGAACCTTTTGAGAAAAAAAAAAAAAAAAAAAACAAAAATATCAAGGGTGTTTGGGCATAACCCAAAAAACCCCAATTCCATTTAAAGAGCTTCTGGAACGCTTTTTCCTTGACGACTATCCGTTGCCGGGAAAAAACTTTGTTAACCCTCTTTAGCAAACCGGTAACCAAGAGAAACCAATTTAATAATTTTTAAAGAATTGAGTTTGTTAAAAAACCAGGTTTTCGAGGTGCATCTTTGTGAACGCTCACCAAAGTTTTAAAAAATTTTATTTTGGGGGAATATGATTTTCAAAATATAAAAAAAACATAAAATTTGGTAATGAATAATAACCGGTTCACCCCTATAATTTTAAAAAACCCAACGTAATTTCCCGGTTTCAATCAGGACGTCATTCATCTTCACAAAATTTCCCTCATAATATTTTTAAATTTTAAAAATTTGGGTAAAATTCCATCTAATATTTTTTTGAGATAGCACAAAGTGACTTTTTAAGAGCAATGACGTCAAAAATATTTTTAAAAGAGCAGACCCCCTTATATACCCAAAATGTTATTTCGAATACCTTTCGATTTGAGTCAATTTATAAAGAAGGTGAATTCCTTTCCACTTTGGAAAGTAAGGTTCAAAAGGCTCATCAAATTGGTCCTCCTGTTCATGATTGGAAGAATCAAGATATTATCTATTATTTTCCCGAATTATAAAATATATTTTTTTAATTATAAAATTTGTAAAAATTCATTAGATGACCACCATGACGTCCAACGTTCCTGGAACTATATTTAAGGTCAAATTTTTGTTGCTTTTGGTTCTTGATGACACCCCAAATTTTTGGCTTACAAACATTTAATATTTTACAGTCCTTTTTATAGTTTACAAGCGCCAGTTCGTACAAAAAAGGTATAAAGGAAATGTAACATGGTGAAATATATTTTGAGAATCAATAGCCAAAAGAACAAATAAATTTGTTATAGGGAAATTTACCCACATGTAAAAGAGGCCTTTCCTAAAACATTTCCCTGACACATTAAAAGCCACATCACACCACTCGGTCTCACACGTGAATAAAAGCCCCGTAAAACAACAAAAAACTTTGACTGATAAAAAAATAGGTAAAGGGTTACCTTGAGCAGCATTAATTATTAAACATCAACACTAAACTATCGATAACGTCCATAGCCCTTTTTTCTTCAGATCCAAAATAACATTAACAGTTTGAAATTTTCAGATGGGGTTTTGGATTTGGAATGTCTGAAACATTTTAAGAAAAATTTGTCACTTTAATGAAGAAAAAAATTTTATTTTTTAAAACCCCACAATAATATAAAAATTTTTTTGGGTTTAATTTTTTTATTTATTTATTTATTTTGCTTTTTAGATATATATAAAAAAGACTAAAAATAAAAAATATCTTTTGGGTTATTCATTAATTAAAAAAAAAAAACCCATAACCTTTTAAAAAAATTTTCCCAGCCTTTAACCAAAAACCAATATATACAAAAAAACCCAAAAATTTTTGGGAAAAAAAGTTACAATTGTTTTTTGACCTTTTTCTGCCATTTTATTAAAAATCATTTTGAAGTTGCTGATGTTTTCGTTAAAAACATACAATTATTCCTTTTCAAAATTAAATTTTTTTTAAAATAATAAAAAAAAAAAAATTAAAATAATAAGTTAGATCTATATTTTCAAAAATAAAATTTTAAATTGATTTTTTTTTAAAATTTAACCCATGCCTGGAAACTTTTGTGGGCGCTTTGGGAAAACTGTTCATGAAATTATTGCCCATAAACGAAAAAAAAAAACGAAGAAAAAAATTCTTTAAAAATTTTCGCATCGAAAATTTTAATTTGACTGCATCAATCGCGTAGAAACAGACGATATTAATTAAGTCAAATGAAAAAAACGATCTGTTAGTTATCTCTTGATTTAGAACAAAAAAAATAAATAGGAAATTACCGTAAACTGTGTGGCCCGTTACGACTTTTGGGGATGTTTATATTCAAATTAGATCCTGTAGGGGGGTGGAACAAAAGGTATTATACACTGGCCTCTTGTCTGTGTGTCGGCCGTTCACCCGGAATGGGGGCAATACATGAAATGTATTTTGAAGGGGTTGTTCATTAAAGGGGCCCCAAGGGTTTTTTAAATAAAAAGTTAAATATGTGATGATTTTTATCAGTAAAATTAAATTTAGTTTTGGGTTTTTTTTTTTAAGGTTTTTTTACCAAAAAACCCCCACTTTACGCCCTGAGGGGGGCCGTGCCAGGTCGGGAAGAGAATGGCCCAAAACTGGTCAAAATGACGTGAAAAAACTATGTGAGCCGTGGCCCTACCACTTTTTTTGTAGTCAAATTTTCTGTCCAAATGGGGTTTTTTTCCGAAAGATGAAGGCTAACCCCCGTCTTTTTGGTGGGGTTTTCATCCTGCAAAACACATCTTCCCCTTTTTATTATTTCCCAAACAAAATCAGGAAGAAAAAAATGACGTTGTGTAAAGTTTGTATGTACAGAATCATGTAAATGGATCTTCCGACCTTACGTCACATATCTTAAAAATAAATTTTCCAATGGGGGGGGTTGCCCCCCAAACATTTCAAACATTGTTTTAAAATATTTTATCAGAAATAAAGATTAAATAGAAATTCTCAAAACAATATTTTATTACAAAACGCCAAGTACACAAATAAAGGATGTCAGCCCCCCTTTAAACATCCTGTTCGACCAGAAAGGCAAATTTATGGAAAGAAAGTGAATAGTTAAATTTAAGATGTTTAAAGATTGAAAATATCTTCTGTGGTTCAGGATATGTTTTTTGTTTAATATTAAATTTCCGGTTTACCGGAAGGAAGGGGCGAGGGGGGCCCGTCGTGCGAACAATCAATAATTTAAAAAGATTATAAACATTAAAGATTGTGAAAATATTTTTGTGGTGCATGAGAATATTTTTGAAAATATTAAACGTTTTTTAAAAAATATTAAATTTTGATTTAGTGTAATTCGATTCGTGACCTCATTAGTCACACAGTACAATTAATTTTAAAGTCAAAAATTTTTTGGTTTTAAATTCGGGAACCCCCCAACCCATTTTTTTTGGCCTGAAATGTTTCACTGAGAAGAAGGAAAAAAAAAAAGAAAAAAAAAGTATAGTCAAATAAAAAAGATTTGGGCCATATCCACAAATTGCCCCGGGGGAAACAAAGATAAAACAGAATACAAAAAATATAAATGATAGATGGGAAAATATGTTGAGATACCAAAACCCAATCAATTACAAATATACCATTTTTTAAGAATTGTGACATAAGATGAGTTTAAGCACGACTTAAATCTAGTTATACTATGACAAGATTTGAGTTTAGTTAAGATGTTTCAGAGTCTGAGCCGCAAGAAAAGACCTATCACCCAGTTCCGTTTTGAAGTTTTTCCCTTTTGGGGAGTAACATGTTGCGGGAGCGCAAATTGCGTGATGGAGGAATTTAAGATTTCAAAAATAAATTGAAAAAAGTTTTTAAAATATTTGTGAACAATTCAAAAGGTTTAAAAAACAATTTCGAAACGGAAGCCAGTGCAGTTTTTTAAGTTTGGCGTGATATGGCATGATTTTTTCGACAAAGTCACAACACGAGCTGTGTTTTTTGTATGTGCAAGAAAAATATTTGATTTGGGAGACCGTAGAGGGGGTTTCCCCGTTACGAGCCGTGAGGGACAAACAGTATAATTTTTCAGGGGCCCTTTTATTCAATATTTTTTTTCGGCAAATTTTCGATATGAAATGAATACAACAATGGGGAGATATCAGGTTTAAAGTCTTGTAAAGTCAAATATATGACCTAAATTGGTGTTTGGATGGGGGGGTTTCGGGTTACCAATTGAAATAAATGGAAGAGAAACTTAGACAATTTGACGATCCAAAAAAACAAAATTTGTTTTTCGTCGTTCAATTTCAGGGAAATTTTGTCTCTCCCAAATTGAATTTTTAAAATTTTCCCGTGTTGTAATGGGAATCGGCAGGTTCTTTGGGAAAATTTAAAAAAATTTGGGGGTCATCAGCGTAGACTGGGAATTTTAAAATTTTACTTTAAAATGATATCCCTGGGAAAAGGTAAACCACTGTGGGCCACACGCAAGCCTTTGGGGGACAGAATAGTCAAGAATAACAGGCTGGGATAGCGTCACCAAAAAAACATGCTGGGGGCCCATTTAAAAAGGGAGGACCACAAATAGGGTGGGGCATGTATTTCCCAAAATGATTTGAAGATGGGGGAGAAGGTTTTTTTGATCGACCTGCAAAACCGGGGCTAAGTCTAACAAAACTAAAGGGATTTTCCTATCCATGGCAGATAAAATTCGTTGGAGCGAGAAAAGGGGTTTCCCCCAAAATGGTTTAAGGTGGAAAGGGCCGACAGGGTTTTTTGCCGAACATGGTCGGAAACGGATGAAACAACTCCTGATTTTTTTTCCAAAGGACTTTTTAAGCACCGGTCGGTAATTTTGAAAAAAATTCCTTGTCCAAATTGGGTTTCTTCAGTAGTGGTTTAACATGAGCAACCTTTTGGCTATCAGGGGAAAAAACCGGAAGAAAGAGATATGTTTTCAAAAAGTGATATACTTAGAAAAACATCAATATTTTGTTTTTTTAGGATTGGGACTGGATCAAGTTAAAGATTTTGATGGCATTTAGATGGGTTTCTTGAACCCAACACTGTAGGCCAAAATAGCAGTCACATTGTGGATCCGCATGACGGTGTTTGTGATAGAATGGCAGGGACTGGGGGGGAAAAAAACGGGATACCCAATTTTTGGGGGCCTGATGGAGGGGGTGGAAGCATGGAGTTTTTTTATGGAGCTTTTCCAATGTTAAAGAGTTTTTTATCGCCGAGCCCCTTCCACAAGAGATGAGTGCAATTATGTTTGCCTGGGTTTAAACATGTTCTTACAATATCACTTGGTTACAGTATTCTTCCGATGTCTCACATTTTCCCCCCTTTTCAATTTTCGTTCGTTGAAGGGGGATTTTCCCTTTCAGCACGAATATCTCATTGCAGGGGGTTAGATTGTGTTTCAGTTCGAGTTTGTTTTTTGGGGGGGTGATCGTCCAAGAACGGACATAGATTCAAATAGCTGACACAAAAAACCCGCTCACCATCTTCGGTTTAATTTTCCCGTTGAGATTCAATATCATGACATCTTTAAATTTACATTTTCCGTGGGAGTTAAAAAATGGTAGGATGGAGGTTTTAAGGGTTTAACCCCTGATTGCATAATATGATAAGCCGGGATGGATAGTTATATTGAGATGGGGGTAAATTTTTGCGTTATCATGAGGTCAAAAGGCCTATCGATGAGTGGGTGCTGTGAAGTGGATAATCCAGGCAGAAGCAGACTTTTTAAATGATTTGATAATTGTTTTTAATGATGTCCATAAGTTTTTCCCGGGGTTTAAAAAAATTGATGGGGGCAAAAGGGTAATCTAATTAATTTTTTTAAAATTTCCTGCGAAAAATTGAGAAATTAAAAGTTTTTCCATCAACCCTTCCCGGTCATAATTTAACAAGGCGAACAGATCTAGAGTTGCATGTTACCTCGGCGCAAAAAAAGGGCAAGAAAATCTTAAAACAAAAAAAGGGGCCCCCCCATCGGGTTGTTATTGGGGGGGGATGACCCAACCTCCAAAAAGTTGAAAAAAACCAAAAACCGAATCAAAGTTTAACCCGAAAAGGTTACAAGCCAAACAAAATTTTTACTCAGAACATTTGGAGTTGAAGTTATGCCAATGTCGCTTAAGTTGATGGTTAAGTTCACTGTTGGGGGTTTGGTGGAGGCCGAGTGCTAGTTTTGTAAGTCTGTCCACTTACTTAAGCGACCAACCTCTATGTGTGCGGCGAGATATGTTTGGAGTTGATTGGCAAGTATTCCAACATTAAAGTTCAATTGACTCAATGCTGAACAAGATAGAGCTGCATCAGTACATGGAGCATTATGAAAATTGGAGTAGTTCATTTTGCGGCTGAAGGAAAATTTTATGGAGCTGAGTGGCGATTGTGTGGGTAAGGTTCAGTGTTTCAGGTCCAGGTTTGGGTTTATGTCACCAGAAATTAAAGAGGTTTCCATTTAAAGGTAAGATGAATTATTATAATATGATATAGGACAGCTCAAAATTTTGGTATGAGATGGCAGATTTGTTGTTTTTTATGTGTGTACTGTAGGGGTTGCATGCTGTATTCTGAAAGATGAGTCATTGAGACACAATGGTCCGGGATAGCAGGAGAATAAACAGAATGTAGACCTATTGTTCAATCACAAGGTTGTTGATCCAAACAAAAAGGCTATAGGTTATAATCTAAGTCAAGGTTGACTGTACAAATACAATTAAGATACAAGTGTATCCACACAACACAGTAAAATCTTACAGCAGAGACAGACAAAAACACAACAGTTTTTTTTCACTTATTATAAGAAAAACAATGTTCCAATACTACGTAAAACGTCCATAGATTCCAAGTAATAAGAAACTAATTTTAGTATAAAAAATGAAGACAAACTTTGTAGCTACAAAACACTTACTTAGCACAAAACCTGGAGAGTTGGCATGAGTGGTCGTTGTTAGGCGCTCATAATCTCACATATCAAGCACCCTAGGATATTTTAACATTTTCACCATATGCCCAATACTAATTGGACGTCCAGGTGGATGTTATGGGGTATCATGTTTTGTTGCATTGGAACATTTGTGGTTTTTGAGTGTCAGGTTCTTAAAAATTTTGCAGCCTCCAGAGCGGCACAAGCATCCTGATAATCGAGGCTTACTGTCAAATGTTGTCTTTGTACTCGCAACAGTTCGTGCGTACATGTAATACGAACTACGCACGACTGAATAAATTATCCTCATAGGACCCACGCCGTCAGCTCGCCCTTTTGGACTGAATTAATTTGGGGCCCCTTTTTGCCAATCTTCTCTCAGCTGTGTGAAGCCTACACAATATACAGTTTCCCTATTTTTAGCCATATTGTTTTCACATCACCGCAGTTCAGAATGGAAATAAGCTAATTTATTTTTTTAATTCCGAAGTACTGAGCTTGGGAACGCTAGTCTTGCTTGACGACCGTGCCAGTAATAAACAAAACTGCTGATAAATAATACAGATACACCAAACAGTTATAAGCGAGCTGGTTATCAAGGGGAAACCATATTATGGTAGTTCAATTGATAAAAAGACCTACAATAAAAGAGATATCAAATTATATTATGACACAACAAAACTCAATGGTAAGTCTTGTTGTTCGATCTCCATTCATTCAGTCTGTTGCCATTTTGCAATACAAATTAAGTGCGTCTGATATACAAAATGAACACAAATGTTCCCTTTACATACAAATATGTATCAACTAGCGCTTTGAACTGGAGTGATCTAGACACTATGTTCTATCATTGGCGGAACAACCTCGGATAAGAAGGGCCAGTAAGTACTGAGCTGTTGGCATACGCTTTTGAAAGAAGCACTGGAACGATATGACTAACCAATCTGTATATACTCCACCACCCAACACCAGCATGATTATGAATAAGGAATGAGATGATCTTCCACAAAGCTAGCAACCACCTGTTGTTTAGCGGTATAAACAATTAGGGCCCCAAAACAAGTATCCGGTTTCTGGTCATAGGCCACCAACAGGGAACACGTTATACATGTTATAATGCAGGGACCAAATTACAGCAAAAAAAAATAAAATAAAAAATAACAAATAAATAAATAAATAACAAATAAACAACAACAACAATGTCGACGTTATGGGTCAGAGGAAAAGATAGCAAAATCAAATTTCAATGGCGGCGAAGAATATTTAAATAAGGAGGCCCCCAGGACGAAAAAACTCATTTCCTAGCCTTTAATGGCCCATTTAGAATTATATCGGTGGGTGTATTTGGGGGGGGAGGGATTCCAAAACATTCTCATTTTGTACTCCGCCATCAAGGGTTTCAGAATATTAAAATTACCATTTCACAATAGGCCTAATTTTGTATATGATAACCTTTTTAATGATACATCAAAAGGTCGCTGCTGGCCGTTTTTCAGTTTTTCTCCGGGTTCACTGGTGTTGTCAATAAAATTCAGTAGGCCCTGAAAATATACAGCAATATGCAGGCAGATTAAATATGGAGTTCAATGATCTAGACCTTTACAGAGGTATTTGTCCCGGCCAACGGTATCGTTGCGGAATTCTTAAATTGGCATGTTTCTAAATTTTAATCAATGCATTGATTGATAAACATCAGAAGAGAAATATAGTCCGATGTATTCTGTTTATAGAATAAGTTGATTCAGCTGGTGTCTACTTAATATCAATTATTTAATTTCTCACTTCTGGATGGCGTCGTCCATTAAATTAATAATTAAAAGTTTATCCAGATGGTTGTATCCGATACTAGGGCGCTCATTAATCAGCAAAAGACGCGCACAAAGGTTATTGTTGTTGATCCATAATCCTTATGGGCCAAACGTGGAAACTTACTCCGCGCTCGTTACTTTGATTATTGGTAGCTGCCTATATATATATATATATATATATATATATATATATATATATATATATATATATATATATATATATATATATATCAAATGCGTATTGTGATAATCCAATACCAGACCCATTAACCCAACAGCACTCAAATTTATGTCGAAACTGAATGGCCGGGGTATGTCATTCAGTTGAGACCACACCACCCTCATAATAATAATAGCCAAAGCCACGGGATACCAATGGGGGCGCTATCAAGCCACACGTGGGATATACATAAAGATTGGAGAAATTCTTGCGTTTGAAGATAAACAATTAGCATACAGTGCTACACAATAATGTCGGTGCAGGGCAAAATTAAATCAAAAATTAAAATTGTGGATATACGTTTGTAATTTTTCATAAACATAAACAATGAAACAATTTAAAGCACAAATAAACCGTAAAACTATATACAATTGTGAAAAATCATTTCACAAAACAAATATTATATGGTAACGCCCTGAGTAAAACATTACATTTACAATGGTATAAAACATTATATAACTCTTTTCGCGGCGCAAGTGAGTAAAATGGATTAGTTCAGATACTACCACATGATACATTGATCCTTGTCATTTGAAGTCCAGTGCGATACGAACGCCAGTTCATTTTCACATAACAATCTGCCATTCCAGAACGTTCAGCTATTATCATTTCATTAAAGATGCTTTTTTAAAGAGCCTGCTGGACTTTTTAAGGGTGTCTGTAAACCCAGATGAAGTCGGAACTAGTTCGTGATAGTAGATTTTAAAAGATGAACATGCAAATGAGAAATGGCTATTTGTCAGACTGCCGTTGATTTTCCGTTTTACAATGACAAATTTTGTCTTTCTTGAGAATTGAGAGAAACCAAATGTTTGGACCTCATCGTCTATTTGTCGCCCGTCCAGCGGTCCTGTTTTTGTCCCTATCTAATTTGAATATCCTTGTATTTACAGCCGTGGTTCAGCAGTTCATTTGACATAGATAAAGCAAGGGTTGAGTGAGTAGGAGAAAATTTACGGTTTAATTTGGACTGATGACCAAAACGCTGGCCATGTTTCTTGTGCGTTTGTTAGGTAATTTTACAATATTTTTCCTGGTTGCTTCGCGATCATCTAGCTGATGATGAACCGTACTTCTTAATGTAAGAGTGAAACCACCTTTCAAAGAGCTTATTGGTGGACAAGTGTTTTGGAGTGGATAAAGAGTAAATTTGTAGTGTATATAGAGGAATTGGTAGCCTTTTACCGTATTTTTCAATCGAATCACAGTGGGTTTTTCACCCAAAAAGAACTTGTCCGCCATGTAGCTCTTTAAAAGAGTGGTTTTCACTCTTTACAATAAGAGAGTAAGTTGAAGTTTTGCTATTATTCGTTGTATAATGCTTTGGATTTGGTAATGTGTATTTTATTGGAAAAATTGCCCTTAATCCTTTATATGGAAGTTAATTCACCGAAAGATCTTCCTAAGCTGTTGAGTCTAGATTATTATTAGAGGTTTGCTCAAAGAATTGAGTATTATATAGCGCTTCATATAGGGCAAAAATAAAATCAACAAGAACATTTTGAGACGCTAGATGGCAGCAATCTTATTTTTTCTCAATATATCCGCATGCTCGGAATAAGGCACACAAAAAAAGATGTTGAGTTTTTTTTTTTTTTTTTTTTCCCCGTCATTCATAGGCCTATTTATTAATGAAACTTACCAATGTTCTTTGTATAAAACATAATACGTTTGATTTGTGAAATTTTTTTCCACTTTTTTGGTCGGTAACCTACCGGCACCCAAGACTCAATCTACAGCCAAATCGAATGGCCTGCCCTCATACATGGCAGTACTGCCTTCGCATCACACTGTGTGCCAACGATTGCGACTCAAATTCACACGTTTTCCAATCGAATGCTCCCTCACATGTTTCCACTGGCTTCGCGCACTGTTTTGTATGTCAAACGATTGCGACCAATCTACACGTTTTCAAATCAAATGGCCTCACATCGCCAGCACTGGCTCCCGCACCGTACGTGTGTCAACGATTGCGACTCGATCACACGTTTTCAAATCGAATGGCCACCACATGTTGCATGTTGAGCATTGCACGCAATATGGATGAATTTGCTGTGTCAATCACAAAAGCACAAATAAAAGCTTGGGATACTTTTATTCATAATCAACATTCCTTGCTGATAGGCATACAAATGAAAAACATGGTATGTGGTTTCAGTTCCAATGCATTTCAATCTTAAAATGAAGTCAAGGAGAAAAAAGAAAAGAAAATCCCGACCGACCGACCCCTTCAAATATTTTCACTGGAGGGCAACTCAAAAAAATTTGTTTGGCCTAATACGTAAACAATGGGAAATAACTGGTAACGTGTCAAAAGTGTACCATTATTTTTTATCCCAATACAAGAACTTCGTCGATTATTCGGAGTATATTTCCACCAGGCAAAGCTTCAGATCTTATTTATTTACTCGACTAAGGCCAAAAAAGTCACCGGTTTCTGTTTCTTGTCCTCAACAGGGAAATATGTTATACAGGTATATGCGGCGACCAAATTTCCCAAAGTATGGTGAATAAGAGGGGCCTCACAGAACGGGTAAACGTTCATACCCCTGTGTGAAAAAGTCATTTGAAACACAGCGCGGCAGAATTCCAATCGATCCCGCAATTTTGACTGCAATTGGACATTGTTTCATAACAAAAATAAATAATAAATAAATTTTAAAAATAATAAATACGTCCCGCGGGTCTGAGGTGACGCGCGTGGAGACCTGAAACCGGAGACTTGTTTGGCCCAAGCTTTAAACAAACGGTTCTAGTTGATACATCTGGGTACAGTGTTCTAGTTGATACATCTGGGTACAGTGTTCTAGTTGATACATCTGGGTACAGTTTTCTAGCTGCTGATACATCTGGGTACAGTGTTCTAGTTGGATACATCTGGGCACAGTGTTCTAGTTGACATCTGGGCACAGTTTTCTAGTTGGATACACATCTGCACAGTTTTCTAGTTGATACATCTGGGTGACAGTGTTCTAGTTGATAACCGGGTACAGGTCATTGATCAACTTGGTAAAAATTAGGGGAAGACATCTTTCCTTAACATCCATTTATCTCCGTCATTGGATTGTTCTCACCGGTTTTAATTCCTCTGAACACTATAATAGACGATTCCAGCCGTCCAGGGGATATTATTGTCAAGGGATTATAAGATCAGTTAAGTTGTGGTTGTTGTTTCTTTGTGTATCCACCAGGCCCACTTAGATTATGTGGAGATTAACTCCGGAGTTATGTCTCTTTGTTTGGCTACTTGGATCTGCCAGTTAATAAGCTCATTATAATACCGGAGGGAACCGGCCAAAATTTTGACATTTTTGGAGATTATGGAAAGATGTCCTCCATTAAGTACAAATTTAAAATATATATATTACTAAAAATATGTCCGTCTGTCTGTCTGGATCATGGAATAACAAGCGAGAGACATCCGCGTGGGTGCGGCCATTACTACACATAACTGGACATGACACAACGGCTGCAATGTACTGCGAATGAATTTTTCTGATATGTTTCGGACATAAATAGCCTTGATTAGTTTCCATTTTATACACGTGTTACTGAATCGTATCCAAAATGTACATTCAAAGTATGCTTTTAAATGATTACAGCAGTGAAACAATGAATGATATGATACCTAAATGCAACTGAAAAAACGTCAACATTTCTCACGCCATGACTTGTAATCCCTTTGCACATTATTGATATATTTGATTTAAAAACAGCCTCAACAACTTATTCCTGATATTCATAGATTGAGTCACAGTTTTATGTAATTACTGAAAATGGTTGTGGATTATATACTATAATTAATCTTACCTAAAAAGGAAAACAAGTACTAAATATCATCACATTTCGACCCTTTTTGAGTCTTTAAACAGCCTTTAAAAAAAAAGACTCTGTTAGGGTCAAAACGTTAGGCCACTATCCTTTGTGATTCACTTCATGTCATTTGATTAGTAAGGAGGTTTGCAAGAGCCATTTCTGTATTTCATTTAAATTAATATAAAAATAAAAGGCTGCATGTAATGTTTCAGAAGTCATCTGCAGTATTCACACTCTTTGTCTGATTGGGCTCCAGATAAAAGTAGTCATCTTTGTTCAAATCGGTCATGATGAGATAATCCTGGAAACCAGAACCGACATTACAAGTTATTAATATGAACATTAATCTGTTGATATCAAATCTTAACTTTGAGGAAAGGGACAGTATTGGTAGTGTCGGCAACTCGGACTCGAGTTGCATTATTTTGTGACTTACTTGTGACTTAAACTGAAGACTTTACAATGAATATTCTTTGATTAGACATCAAGTTCGTCAAACATATTTTAAAATTAATTACTCCGTGATTTGGTGAATGACAACTTCCGAGACGACACAATGAAGCGCATGAGCTCACGGTTGTAGGCTACTTGAAATGTTGCAAATGTTGCCCGATATTCAAGACGTTTCGGATGACTGTACAACATTATAAATCTCTGTAGTTTGTTGTACAACGTATAGCAAAGTTCACTTAGTTATTATTTCATGACAAGATTACTTGTTTTACATGACAGTGTGTGACAGTGTGTATAAGAGATTTTTGCGATGATTGAACTAAGTCAATTCCTTTAGAGTATTTAATCTGTGTAACATAACTTTAAATTGTATTGTATATTTAAATGAAATTATAAATGAAAATGCATGTCATTAGAAAGGCAAAAAGCCAAGTTATGTTTTATTTATAACGTAAACATACTAGTCCATTTATAAATTCTCGTCATCTTACACTTTCCTTTGTTGCGCTCGTCCCTATGTTTACATAAGTGTGATTTGGATTGACACAACATGGATAAATATTATAGTGACTTGAGACGTGACTTGAGACTTGCCCTCAAAGACCTGAGACTCGACCATAGGGACTTGAGACTTATTTCTTGAGACTTGGCTCAAAAACGTAATGATAACTCTGATGAAAATGCTTTCAAATATTCATTTTATCGTGTATGAATTTAGATAAGGGGGCTCTTTCCAATATTAGCAATAATTTCACTTTCCTTAAAGTCTATGTATAGTATTGGTAAATTTTTCAAACTGCTTCTTAAAGTATCCTTACTTTCTATGAAAGGTTCAAAGAAATCTTGTTCCCTTGACCCAATGCCAACACAGCTTGTTCTTGGTTGCCTGGATAGTTTACTACCTGTTCTCACAAGGATAATCAATTTGTCTTTAGAAAGTGGCGTTTTTGCAATTGACTGGAAAGAAGCCCATATTCTTCCGTTAATTAAGAAAGAACATTTAGATTGTACAAACTACAGAATTTTCGGCCATAGTAATCTCCAGTACATATCTAAGTTAACTGAAAAGGCAGTGTATGAACAGGTTCATACGCATACGACTGATAACTCATTGTATCCATTGCTACAGTCAGCTTTATCGAAAGAATCACAGCACTGGAGACTGCACTTCTCAAAGTAAAAATGATATTTACTAAAATGAATTCTCAACATGTCGTTTTACTTGTATTGTTAGACCTATGTGCTGCTTTTGATACTGTGGATCATACAATTTTACTGATCGATTAAAGTTCGTGATTGGTATTTCTGGTGTAGCTTTAAATTGGTTTAGTTCTTTATTTATCCGGTAGGAATCAACGTGTTTTAATGAAAGGGGCTCTTCGATAAGTTTTCTGTCAATTGCGGAGTCCCACAAGGATCATGTCTAGACCGCTGCTTTTTAGTATATACTCATTCAAACTGTTTGGACATAGTAGATCGGCATCTTCCTAACACTCAGTTGTTATGCTGACGACACCCAACTGTACATTTCTTTTATACCTTGGAATTCTGTTAACCAAGATCATGCTTTAGCAGCCATGGAAAACTGTATAAAGGACCTTCGACTATGGATGTTACAATATTAACTTATGATTTACGATTCAAAAAGTGAATTTATTATTATTGGTAATCGATTGCAACTGTCTAAATTAACTATACCAGACTTAACAGTGGTGGCTGTTCTATCACATAATTATCTCTGTAAGTTTGCAACTTAGGTTGCTGGTTTGACTCCAATTCCTTGACTATGAATGCTAAATTACAAAACTTGCTCAACTGCGTTTTATCATATCCATAATATTAGAAGAATCAGGAACACTTTATCATGAGAGGTGCTAGTTGTGCTGGTTCATGCATTCATTACTAGTCGTCTCGATTACTGTAACAGCTTATTTTATGGTCTTCCCAAATTCGCAATTATCTAAACTACAAAAGGTACAAAATGCCACTGCTCGGCTTGTATGCGGTACAATTCACCAGGAGTCATGTTATGCCCTTACTTTATCAGTTACACTGGCTGCCTGTGCCATTATCGTATTGAATTCAAAAATTATTTTGTTGACAGTTTGTCATCTTTTCACCACCTTGCCCCAGAGATTATATTATTATTGATATGTTGCACGTTAAAGATAATTCCAGCTATTCTTTACGTTCCAATAACAGGTTACTTTTAAATTATCCTAAAGAAAAATGAAAATTCTACTGGAGACAAATATTCTTACAGGCTTGCGCCCACATTATGGAACAAATTGCCCTCAACATCCAATTAATTCAGTCTCTGTCTGTCTTTAAGAAAGAGTTTAAGACTTTTCTTTTTAAACAAGCATTTGGTTAATTTATTTATTTGAAGTGTAACTTTGTTGTTTTTACATCTTTTGACTTAATGTATTAATCTGTTTGTTTTACTATTATGTGCTAGTTTTAAGATTGTAATGCGCTTTTGTACATTTTTATGGGAAAATGCGCACAATAAATTCATTATTATTATGAACAAAGATATAACTTAAAACAATCAACCTGTACAAGTTTCATTGGTCCGCACGTTTGACAGAACAATTTGAAACATATATTTTGAAATTTGAGGTTTTTTTTACAAGTCTAGTCAAAAGAGGGCGGTATTCATTCCAAAAGTGGACAAAAATGTATACACAAAAGAGCACTCTTCCCTGAATTATTCGAACTAAAATTATTTATTTCTTTAAATTTGACAAAGAATTTCCCCTTTAGAGTAATCGAACCAAGGGTATTCAGATTTGGGAATTCGTTTTGCTGCACTTGTCTTACATTTGTATCTCCTATGCCTAGAGTACAAAGGTCAACCTAGATTCATTCAGTCAACAGAGGGCGTATACATAAATGAACTGTCTCCCAAACAGTTTACCGCGTAATACTACACTTACATACAGCCATCATCGTGTCTAGTATATTACATATCTCGGTGAATGCTGGCCTGTTGTCTGGGTTCTCGTTCCAGCAGCGTTTCATTAGGTCGTTGAAAGGGAAATTGT
The DNA here is from genome assembly GCA_029582265.1 of Zoroaster sp. YZ-2022. Taxonomy (NCBI): domain Eukaryota; kingdom Metazoa; phylum Echinodermata; class Asteroidea; order Forcipulatida; family Zoroasteridae; genus Zoroaster; species Zoroaster sp. YZ-2022. The sequence continues at coordinate 263,568 of CM055826.1, forward strand.
AGTGATGTTAGTTTTGTCAAATTATCACCCAAAGAGTAAATGAATCCTAAGTGCATAAATATATTTCCTAGCAACAACGATATTTATTAGTATTGTGGCGGAAAAACCCGCGCTGGATTACTTTTCTCGGACTGGAGAACATCAGAGCAATCTCAAGGCCAAGGTGCAAGTCTGTTTCGAGAGGGAATCTACTGCCGATTGGTACTTGATGGTCAATCCTTATGTCGCGAGTGTGAGAAATATGGTTCAGGGAGAAACTGAAAAATAAACAGTAGAGAATAGTATTGTATGGGAAACCCCGCGCTGATTAGCTTTCCCGAACCGGAGATCACTAGAGCAATCTCAGCCAAGGCTACAAAAAGTCCGCTTGGAGGAAATAAAACAGTAGAGAAAACGAGCTGCCCGATATTGGTTCTCCCTTGAAATATTCCTTTGATGGTTCTTTTCAGAACCCAACCTGAGATAAATCACATGGTGTTACCGCAAACCGAACGATACCGATATTCTTCATCATGCAAAGATTCAAATCTTGTATTAATAGACAAAATCTGGAGCGTTAAGTTCTAACTTTGCATTATTTTAGACAGTGATAGTTAATATCTGGAGAGGTAAGGCTCACTTTTTGTAGTATTTGTCGTCAGTTAGAGCAGAATACATTATGCAACCAGTTTGCGCGTGACCACGTTGTATTTGCGAAGATGTCTCGAGAAAAGACGTACAGATCGAGTTGAGTGCCACTTAATCTATTCAGCGTATTTAACCATAGATTGCAATCTTTTATGACCACAACATAGATATGGAGTATTAGAGGTTTAGCCCAACAAGTTAACCCGTCAACCCCAAGTAGTGAGAAGTTTTATGAATGCAACAGTAAGCTTGTTTCCTGACGTTCAATTCTTAACCAGAAACAGGTTGACATATCACTAGCGAAAACGATATATATTTTTAGATGACTAATTATTTAAATCAGATATTTGACGATGTCAAAATTAACTGATGAAAAAAACAGGATTTATTGTTGTTAAAGTCGGTTGAAAGAGTCGATTACTGCGACTTTACATTTCCTCCACTGCAGCGTTCTTGCTTCGGCAGACGGTAGCCATTCCTTTATTTCGTCTATCACTTGACGAGACGACATGCCCGGGTAGGGATGTGAGCCTGCAAAAATAACATTACACAAACAAACTCCTGTGTGAGTGGCAATTAGACCTATACAACGCACGAAAACAGAAGGTGGATCAAATTATGCTGATTTGAACTGAATCCAGGCTATATAGATCAATCGGCAAAGAAACTACTAAATTAATCTATCGAAGCATTCTCGTGTTTTTTACCAGATAAAAATATTACATTTCTACCCTCACCACCACTCGTCGTCCAGCGATTTTGAAGGTGTTCAACTTTTCGCCTGGCAAATACGAACTTAGTATTCATCTCTGACGTGGAATTTTGATACAGGTCTATTTGTCAATATTTTCATGTACGGTACATAACCGTGGGAAGAAGTTTCTTTAAAACAATAGTAACTCAGACAGAATTATTCCACAGTAGCCAAACCGCCATCATCATACACCCAAA
>CM055826.1:265645-341734 GCA_029582265.1 Zoroaster sp. YZ-2022
GTCCATTCACCTCTTTGTCTTAAAAAGGCAGATTAAAAGCTTCTTTATTATAATTTTAAAAAAAAATTGGGGAGGTGAACACTACTGCGGGACAAAAGGTAACCCAAATGATGGCTTAGACAGGTAAATTCGAACAATTTGTTTTGCCATTAAAAACAAATTAACAGTGGAATACTACCAAGTTTACAAAGTCGATATAATTATGTCATTAAAGCATATTGACCGGAATTAATTGAAGTGCGAACTAGATTGCTTTCCATTTGGAATTTCAATGGAAATAAGCAACAAATTTATTCAATTCACAAAGATTGATGATTTGGTCCTTTTTAGAATCTGAATGCAAAAAGCAAAAATCACCAGCATATATATTGATTGGCTCGCTTTTAGGAGAACTTCTTAATTTCTTCCGAAGATAATTTCAGTATCTCATGAAAGAAAAGGGTTATTTTGGTTTAGGTGTGAATAATTGGGAATGCTATGCCGTGCATCTAAAACCCACCTATCTGAAGTTAATGCTTGCCATTTAGGTACAGGCTGCAGATGTAACTTCTTCCACCTGTGCAGTTGTGCTAGACTGGATGCAGTTACTCAACAATGTGGTTTTAGGTAACTCTACTGCATTGTTTCCACAGGTCATAAATGGTTTGGTGTTCCACCGAGAAACCCGGTGTCTGTTATGTGTCTGCCTGAGTTGGTTGGAGCATAGGTGTCTGATCTTGCCAGATCATTACTTGTCCAGTCTGAGGCCAAACAGGTAAAAACCCCACGATGCCAATTTTTTTTTTGTATGCTGTAAAGATTTGTTGTTGTGAGTAAATTGTCCTAAACAAAATCCAGTTAAGGAGCTGAAAGAGCGCCTCATAATATATTAATGTCAGGAATTTGATCATGTTCACGTCTTCACATATTCAACTCTATGGATGGCGCGCCCATGATCACCGCCTGCAACATCAAGCAGTTTGGTGATTTCACCTTTTATATTGGGGGTCTTATCCAGTCAGCCGAGTCAGTTAGGTATATCACGCGACTATTGGCGTGACCTTCACCAATGCACAGGTGCTTGTTGCACTTTCCACAAAAGTATGTGTCTGTGACCCGTGCCTTCAGGCAGAGGGTTCCATACCTCAGGTTTTTAACATGTGTGTGCTAAATTCTTGACATTGAATCGGTCTTTGGAGTGTCTTGACTTTGTCTGCTGCCTTGTCAGGTCATCAGAGCAGTTTGTGGTGGGACATTTTGTCCACAACCTATCGCCGAGTTATCATTTATTTCCGCAGAAGTTAGTGCATCTTCTGCATACAACTATTCTAAATGTTCAAGCAGCTGGTCATCTTGGCATGTAGTCGCCTGTGCATCTAATAGATTCTCTTAAAGGAGCTCTTCTGCAACCTTTTGAGGCTCTTTCGATTATCTGACTCGGATTCCAAAATTGGCCGGGGCCGTGTGTGTGACATTTTTAAATGATTGTCTATCTTTGCCACGTCAGGTGTCGCCATTTATATATGTTCGTTGTTGACCGTGAAGACAAAGTGAGAATTAAAATGCATTTTTTGAATTAAATGGAGTGTACAGGATCAAAAGAGTTTACTTGCTTGTATTATGGTAATGGTATGCTCAACAACATTGTGATGTTATTCTGTCTAATATATTATATCCCTTTCTAAAAGAATAAATAAAAAGACATTATTACATTTGATTTGTTACTGTGTGTCATTTGTTAATGACACAATGAAATGGGCTCATTTTTTATTATCATAAAGGATGCAGGTAATTTCTTTCATTGTATCCAATGGTGTGTACACTCCCAGCAAAGTGAACATATAGATTAGCTCAAATAACCTGTACTAATAATTGTGACATTTATGAGTTTTGTCCATCCAGACTAAGTTTGATCATAATGATATCAAAATATATTGAAAAATCATTTTATGTAAAGAACTTACATTGGCGACCTGCAAACAACTTTTGTAAATGTCTGTATTGTACCTGTCAATCTTTTAAAATAATTTTCCCCCTCAGACTTTTGGGGCCAAGAATTATGTTGGATAACAGAGCCATCACCTTGCTTGATTGCTATTTTATATACTGCAGACTCTTTTCAAAATCTCTCAACTGCTGATTAATCACTCCGGTGGAAAGTACCGAAGTGAGAGGTGATGACCAGGTAAGTGCTGTAAATTAACAGTGTTAACCTTGTGCCGTGAAAAAGTCCAATGCGAACAGCTCGCTGTGACTTCCTATGTGAGCAGCGACATTGAGACCGCCCTCTCAATCCAAGTGTTAACTTAATATTACATTGTTACCTTATTTTGCAGAAATGTTGACAATTATTTGCGGTAAGTTAACAAATTGAAATTAGTACAATGCGAACACAGCTTTAGGATGTAGGAGTTCTCTTGGTCTGGGAGGATATTGACAACTTTGGATATCTGTGGTAGGGGTCACTTGAAATGTCGCCAGTGAAAGCCGACAAAGTGGTGTTATGCTTGAAGATCTCATGGGATGGCCCCTCTCTGATTACGTCTGGGATGCTATGTGTTGATTGGTGTTATGAGTTGCAAGGCTGACTGCCAGTCAATTTACGGTCCCTTGATGTGAGTGCTTTCGATCGGTGACACGAAAAACATGTATTTAAGCATGGAGTTTGCTGATTACATGTTTCGATAAAATTCAACATCCTTTCCGATGAAGAAATTAAACCTTTTTTCACATTGTGCCGGATACAGATGACAGCAATAACCTTTTTCACAAATTTTAGCTATCTACCGTATTTCAGCATCAAATAGGCAACATTCTGCGTTGTATTTATATGAGTGACGTTTAATCAATACATTTGCATTGTTTATCTGTAATATTGTAACAGCTTTTCATTGACTTATTTCCCACAAGTTCCCTTCTCAATCCCGTACCAATATATTTCCCGCATTGCTCCATTCCTAAATTAGTAACCTTACACAAATTATATCCACCAATATTTCCATGTTTCAGCAGTCATAATTATGTGACGGTGACGAATGTAACATTTCCAACAGTCTTTATGCTGTCTTGCCGTTAACATCTCTCTTAAATAAATGAGGAGAATTTTGCTTTTCGCTTTAATCTCTACCAGCAATATTTTTATTCCAAATGAGTGAAATTTCATAATAATGTTTGCAATGTTTTTTTCATATAAAACATTATCATCAATTTAGTTTGATTCAAAAGCGGAGTTCAGGGTGTATTACAATTAGGCTGCATTAAATGCAAATAATAGCATAATTATGATGGAAACATCTAGAAACTTTTAACAATTACCAATGAGACAGAGTAAAAGTACATCCATCAACTATCCATATATGGCTCCAGTGGCAATTTCTAAATTACGTCTTTTTCGTCCTGTAATTTGTGTAATCGTTGTATTGCTTGAAATTTCGAAATTTCACTACCCACAAATAAGTTGCTAAGGAGGGAGATGACACCCCGGTACCATGGGACAAACCTATTCACTACCCACAAATAAGTTGCTAATGGAGGAAGGACACCGGCCCTGCATGGGACAAAGCTATTCACTACCACAAATATTGCTAAGGGAGGGGAGGACACCCCGGCCCACCGTGCATGGGGCACAATTCACTACCCACAAATATGTTGCTAAGGGAGGAAGGACACCCCGGCCCTGCATGGGACAAGCCATTCACTACCCACAAATATGTGTTACTTGCTAAGGGAGGAAGACACCCCAGCCCTGCATGGGACAAACCTATTCACTACCCACAAATATGTTGCTAAGGAGGGAACACCCCAACCCCTACAGGGACAAACCACATATCACTACACACAAATATGTTGCTTTAAGGGAGAGGAGAGGACACCCCCGGCCACCATGGGACAAACCTATTTTACTACCCACAAATATGGCACTGGGAGGAGAGGACACCCCGGCCCTGCATGGGGGACAAACCTATTCACTACACACAAATATGTTGCTAAGGAGGAGGAGGGACACCCTGGCCCTGCATGGTGACAAACCTATTCACTACCCACAAATATGTTGCTAAGGGAGGAGAGGACACCCCAAGACGTACATAGGGACAAACCTATTCACTACCCACAAATATGTTTGCTAAGGAGGGGAGAGGACACCTCGGCCCCTGCATGGACAAACCTATTCACTACCCACAAATATGTTGCTGAGAGAGAGGACACCCTGGCCTGCATGGGACAAACCTATTCACTACCCACAAATATGTTGCTAAGGAGGGGAAGAGGACAGCCCGGCCCTGCATGGGACAAACCTATTGGCAGAATTTATGGCGATGCCTTGGGTTTGTGCCACTGAGTGCATGCACGTAAGACCCGTTAATAGAGACGAGAGAACACTTGGGCTAAATAATTATTGGCAGCAATGGTTAGTTATGATGCCTAGATTTTGACAAATTTTATTAGCACTTTATACGGTTCCAGAACTACTGGGGATCTAACGCTATAGCCCGCACAGTAATCATAAGTAAGAACATCAACTTCATAAACAGGCAGTCCGCTCTGCAATCACGTTACTAAATAAATATAACGAAACAATATCAAAGAAGGTAGTTTAAAGGTTTACATGTTTCCCAAACAAAAGGTGCATACTTTCTAACAGCAAAAATTTAACATCACACCAGTAATCAGAAATTTACTGTATACTATTTTGCTAACATTTTCATCATTTAAAATGTAAAGTTACTAAATGTACCTGCAACACAATTTAATGTTGACTACGTAACAACAAAAACCAACTAAACTTCTTTTTTGCGGGAAGATTTTTTTTTAAATCGGCAGTATTTTCTAAAACCAAGATGCTTTTTGTCTTGATATACAATAATTACGTATTTATACATGCACAAATTTCCCACTTTGTGGGTTAAATAAAACAATAAAAAAAATACCAACTTATAAATATTTGCTTCATTGATCTAACTATTTATTATTTACATGATGGACAGTTTTGAGGCAGGTGACCAGTTCTATCCGTCTGCTGTTTTGGTTGTAGTATTAGCTTCTGTGGTAACGTTCTGACGATAAAATAATAATATAAAAGTATAATTTAGATAAGAACTGTATCCACACACAAAAATATTTTAACCCACACAGTTCACTTGTGAAAAATATGTATTGCAGAACACATAATAAAAAGATGTTGTGTGACACATTTTCTTTTTTCTGAAAATACACAGATTTCCTTGTAAATGGTAAATTAACTATGCTTTAATAATGCTTCATCCTTCAAATCACAAACGTTCCAGTTCCATTGTCTTTGACCTCATACTCAATCCACAAAATGTTGTTGGATAAAAACAAGAATATCTGAGAGAATATTTATGTTGATTATTGTGAATATATATTTTTGAAATCAATTTAATTTTTGTGTATTACTAAAATAGCAAAAGTAATTTCATGCCCCCAAACAAAATGTTTCAAACTAAACAAATAATAATTAGTCCAGAAATAAAGTTAAAATTTTATATATGGGCTATAAAGGGAATCCTATACAGTTTAGGTCAAGGAAAGGTGACTGATTTTTGTTGAATTCTTGGAGAGGAGGTGGTAAGAACTGTCATTCGAACAGTGACTATTTAAAAGCCAAAGCCAGGAATTTGGGGATTGAAGTGGAACCTTCATTCGAACGAAAGCTGTTTAAAACCAACAGGAATTGATGTAAGGGAGGATTAGTGGAACCCTCATTGGAGCAGTTGTTAAAATCAGCAGGATTTGAGGAAGGGAGGAATGTGGGGAACCTCGTTGAACCGAACGAGTGACTATGTATGAGCCAGAAGGGGGTTGAGGGGGCATTGGTGGAACCCTCATTCGAGCAGTGAATAAAATCAACCCAGAGAGTCGAGAGAGGAGGTGATTGGGCGGAGCTTTCATTCCAACAGTGGCTGTTTCAAGTCAACCAGGGTTAGGAATTGAGAAGAGGGTTAGTGAGAACCCATTTGAAGTATTCGCTACTTAAGCTGTGTATTTCGAATGGGGCGTGTTTTGGGGCCCTCATTTGTGGTAGCGAATATAAAATCAAATTGGTTGGCATTTGATGAAGCACAAATGCAGTGGTGGTAATATCATTCATGTAATGTCCTAAATATTACCAGATTCCCTTGCCCATTGCTAATTACAGTGATGGTATAAAATAGATCATAATGTCCTAAATAGTACAGATTCGCCCATTGCTAATGCAGTGATGGGTTAATATCATCATGATGTAATGTCCTAAATATTACAGTTTCACTTTTTTTTAAATTGCAGTGATGGTAATATATTAATGATGTGTCCTAAATAGTATAAGATTCGCCATTGCTACATTTTTCAGTGATGAGTAATATCATCATGATGTATTAATCATAAATGAGTACAATTTCCTTGTTGCTTAATGCAGTAATGGTAATATCATCATGATGTATGTCCTAAATAGTACAGCAGTTCGCCCATTGCTAATACTTTTGATGGTAATATCATCATGGCAGTAATGTCTAAATATTACAAATTCACTCATTGCTAAAAAATCGATGATAATAATATCATAATGATAGTGTAAGTCTAAAAATAGTACAAATTCACTCATTGCCTAATGCAGTGACGGTAATACCATCAACGATGTAATAATATTCTAAATATTACAGATTCACCATTATAATGCAATGACAGTAATATTCTCATGATGTAATGTCCTAAATAGCGCAGAATTCGCCCATTGCTAATGCAGTGACAGATAATATCATCATGATGTAATGGCTCCTAAAACCATATTTGGGGTTCCTATTACTAATGCAGTGATGGTAATATCATCATGACGTAATGTCTAAAGCGCAAATTGGGTGCCTTATTGCTGTGCAGTGATATTAATATCATCATGACGTAATGTCCTAAATAATTTACAGATTCGCCCATTTATATGCAGTGATAGTAATATCATCAAAGACGGTAATGTCCTAAATAGTACAGGTTTTGGCTTCCCATTGCTAATGCAGTGTTGGTAATATCATCATGACGTAATATAAATAAAGTACAAATTCGACCATTGCTAATTGCGGTGATATTAATATCATCATGACGTAATGTCCTAAATAGCTGAGATTCGCCCATTTTGCTTTGTTATGCGAGTGAGTAGTAATAATCATCAATGTGACGTAATGTCATAAATAGTCGCAAATTCATGCATTGCTAATGCATTGATGTTAATATCATCATGACGTAATGTATCCTAAAGCAACGATTGTAAAATTGCGTACAGTTGCGTGGTAATATCATCGCAGCATGTGTACCTAAATAGTACGAGATTCGCCCATTGCTAATGCAGTGATGATATCATCATGGCGTAGTATGTCCTAAATAGGCACTGGAATTCGCCCATTGCTAATACCGGCTGATAATAATTATCATCATGATGTAATGTCTAAATAGTACAGATTCGCCCATTACTAATGCAGTGATATTAATATCATCATGATGTAATGTCCTAAATACAGTTTAATTCGCCCAATCTTAATGCTCAAATATAGTAAAACTTTAGAGTTACACAAACCCTACTATTGTGTTGGGCTTTAGGTTAAAACCTTCCAAATTATTTTAAGGTTGGCTTACTAAATAAATAGTAATAATACTCACCGGGTTGGACCTTGCTACTCCGATATAATACTCACCCAGAACATGAGACCTTTACTCCGGCAAAGTATAATACTCTACCCGGAACATGGACCTTTACTCCAGTATAATATCACCCGGAACATGACCCTTTTACTCCCGTATTAAAGATCCGCCTGAGACAAACAATTCCTTGAACATTTGTCTTTCTTGCTAATGGACATGTTTCGTGGCGTGATTGGTTAAAATAAGACAATTTCCTGGGAGGTTACATGAAAGGTGTGATCACTGTGCCTGCTGTTGGCCAATTGGTTTACTTTCCCACTTAAAAATTCTAACGGCCGACCTCTACGACATCGACCTTGGGCCGGCCAGTGTACTGCTTCTTCAGTTAAGACTCTTGTAACCTGGAATTTTATTGCGAAAGACCACGCACTCAAGTCTTGGACGCCCCAGGCTCTTGCCATCCCCCCCATGAGTTACGCCACTGCCTAACGGTGACTAATGAAAGTTTTCATGGCTTCATTCGATAGATCGTGTCAAACTAAACATGCCGCACAGTTTCACCAGACATCGGCTGTTGGAAATACAGAAAATACAGGAGGATGGGGCTGTTGAGACCCTCCCAGTCTGGTACGAAAGTAAACCCAAGCTTGTAGAGGTTAATCGGATGGTTGATGAGACATTGGGAGATTTGACCATATGGGACCAGCTAGATGGAACATCCACAACACAGGCAGGTAAAGATCGAGTTTCAGAGCCTGGCATAAGAGGTTAAAATGGACCTCGCTTAGGTACTGGGTTTGGAATAATCTTTTATGTTGATGGGTTGCAGATGACTGCCAAGTAAGAACTGCTATGCTTGAAGATGAGGTAGTTTAAGATTGTCGACTGTCCCAGTGGATGAGGCAGCAGGAAACACTGCATTTTGCGGAAGACTGTGGGACCATCAACTTGCTACCACGATGCGATTGAGAGTTGGATACAAAGTGCGTCATGAAGATTAAGTGGAAGAGATGAGATGGCTTTATTTTGAGACTATCTAAAATCCTTACGTTTGATTATTGCTGCTGTTCCCCAAATTGGGCTACAGTACTCTAAATTGGGATCTGATGAACATTTGTGAATAGTGGATTTGTGGGTCTACTATTGAGTCTGTTCACTTTGCTTTCCTCATCATTCCAAGATTTCCCTTACAAGTAGTCATAGCTAAGATATGTTGTGTCCAAGGTGAGTTTGGCACATAATGTGATCCAAGATCTTTGATGGAGGCCCGTCTTTTTTGCTCCTCAAGGAATTCTTGTTGAGGATTCAGATGGTTTATGATCCTTTACCGAGATGTGATGATAGACTGAGTTTTAGATACAATGAACCTAAGCTTTTAAGATGTTTGTACAATTATATTATCTCAGCAGGTGAGTGTAACTGCAGAGAAAATTGCACAGCCTACAACAAAAAACAGTTGCTGAAATCTGTTTTGAACTAACGAGTACAGATAGTAACCAGTTATCCCACAATCCTGCAATTGTAGCAAAAGCCCGTATGCCAGTACTACTTTATCCAAATCTGCACTCAGGCGGATCAAGAGCACAATGAGTCGTGATTCAAAACCTTTATCAAGATTGTCTTGAATTTGTTGTATGGTGAAAAAATAAGTGCATCATTAGTGGATATCTTGGGTGATGGAAGCTGAACTGTAGATGAGGAAGGGAGACCATCTAGTAAGATTATTGTCAGGAGAGCTGGCTATATTTACAATCCTTGACTGACGAGAAGGGCTATTGGTCCGACCAGTTCTGAGGATCCACTTGGTGAGGCAGATTTTGGAATAATTATTACATATTTGTGCATTTCCAGGCAGATGGCACAGTGCCATCATCTTTAAACGTTTTGCAGAAAATACGTGTGAATGGAACTACTAGTTGACGCCCTCTGCCCCTCGAGACGTTGTTACCAGGGTTCTCTGCCATCAGCCCGATCCTGGGCACGAACAGCCTGATCGTGTTTTAAGGACGATGGCAGGGTCGTCTATGATCTGTGAAATGTGGGTTGGCGCAGGCCTCCACCCTGTCGGTTCTGATGGGTTGTGGTGGTTGGTTTTGCCCGGGTTTGAGAAGACAGCCAGAGGCACCTCGGATTATCACGGCATGACCAATTAAGTGAAGGTGACTTCACAGCAAGGTGGGTATGGACGGGTGAATGGAACAGCTAGTGGGCAGCTACTCAGAACAATTGGGAGGAATCTGTCTGGTTAAATAACTTGTGTGAATCAAGGTTTTGGCTCCTTTAATGCTGTTTTAGGGCCAAACAATCTCCAGTTTCTGGTCTGCGAGCGTCGCCTCAGACCAGCAAGTCGGCATTTTGATTTGTTTGTTCATTTTGGTATGAAACGATGTCCCAGCCAAACGTGTCCCATTGCAGCCATTGTAATGAGCACCTAACAAGCAGCTGGTTTGTCTTCATTTTTATACTAGTGGATTTCTTATTACACCTGAATCTACTGGACGTTTTATGAGTATTTGTACATTTTTTTTTTTATAATAAGCGAAAAACTGTTGTATTTTTTTGTCTGTCTCTGCATAAGATTTTACTGTATTGTGGATACGCTTGTATCTTCATTTTATTTGTGCAGTCAACCCTGATTTAGATTATAACCTGTAGCTTTACCACAAGCCTTCTGTTTGGATCAACAACGTATGATTAGACAACGAGTCTACATTCTGTTTATTCTCCTGCTATCTGGACCATTGTGTCTCAATGACTCATCTTTTAGAATTCAGCATGCAACCTACAAGTACACTCGGCCTACATAAAAAATTAAAAAATCCGCATCTTAAATTCTTGAGTTGCCCTATATCATATTATAATAACCATCTGCCACCTTTCACCTGGAACTCTTAATTTCTGGACATAAACCCAAACCCTGGACCTGAAACGCTGAACTTACACCCCACAAACGCCCTCAGCTCCATAAAATTTCCTACAGCCGTAATGAACCTCATAACTTGCAAATACTCCATGTACTGATGCTTTATCTTATTCAGCATTGAGTCAATTGAACTGTCTTGGAATACTTGCCAATCAACTCCAAAACCGCCGCACACATAGAAGTAAAAGCTGGTCGCCGTAGAATGGACATGCGCACACAACTAGCACTTCACTCCTGGCACAACAGTGAGACTTAACCACATCAACAAGCGATAACTTCAACTCCCAAATGTTCATGATGAGTCTAAATCAGCTCTGTGTCTTGAATACTCAATCCATATGTAACAAATCGGATGAATTTGTTGACTTTGTACTAAAACAATTTGGGGATCTTTGCTATATCTGAGACATGGTTTAAACCTGATGATGACTTGCTACCCCGCGAGTTCACTACTGCTGGCTACTCTCCATCATTCCCCAAAAAAGACCCGGTGGGGGTTGCACTTCTTTAGGTCCAGTTTATCTGTGAAAAAATTTTTAACATTGACTACTAACATTTGAATCTCTGCATGTTGAGGTAACGTGCAACTCTAGATCTGTTCGCCTTGTTAATATATATCGACCAGAAAGGGATGTTGATGGTAAACATATAAATTTCTCCATTTTTTGGGCAGGAATTTGAAAATTGTGGATTATCTCTTGCACCCATCTGACATTATTTTAACCGGCGATTTTAATATCATATGGACATCACTTCAAACAATTATGCAAATCAGTTTAAAGATCTGCTCTCTGCTCATGGACGTATCCAGCATATCACAGCACTCCACTCATCGATATGGTCACTGTTCTTGACCTCATGATAACGCGTGAAAATACTTTCACCTCTCATCTCGAGTATAACTATCCATCCCGCTTATCTGATCATTATGCAATCATGGCAGATATGAACCTTCTAAAAACAAACCCCATACCTACCATTTCTGTAACTACTCGCCACTGGAAAATGTAAATATTAAAGATTTATGTCATGATATTGAATCTCAACTGGAAAATGTAAACCTTGAAGATGGTGAGCTGGATTCTTGTGTCAGTCTATTTGAATCTACTGTCCGTAACATCTTGATGATCATGCTCCGCAAAAACTCGAACTGTTAAACTACAATCTGAATCCCCTGGTTCAATGATGACATTCGTGCTGCAAGGAAAATCCGTCGTCAACTTGAACGAAAATGGCGTGACAATGGGAAACTTGGAGTACATCGGCAAGAATACTGTAACCAACGTGATATTGTGAAGAATATGATTAACCAGGCAAAACATAACTCACTACTCATCTCTTGTGGGAAGAGAGCTCAGGCGATCAGAAAAACTCTTTAACATTGTTGAAAAGCTGCTTCATAAACCCAAAACTCCAGTGCCCATCTACACACTCCGATCAGGACCGCAATGCATTTTCAATTTTTTTTTTCTCACAAAATTGAGAATATCCGTCGTTCGTTTCCCCAGTACCTGCCATTCTATCACAAACACCGTCACGCAGGATCCACAATGTAGACTGTCTATGTTTGAGCCTACGAGTGTTACGGAGATCAAGAAACTCATCAGAAATCGCCATCAAAATCATGTGAACTTGATCCAGTACCAACTTCACTAATAAAACAAATATTGATGTCTTTGCTAAGTATATCACAATTATTGTAAACAGATCTCTTTCTTTCGGTTGTTTCCCGATAGCCAGAACGTTGCTCATGTTAAACCACTCCTGAAGAAATCCAATTTGGACAAGGAAGTTTTCAAAATTACCGACCGGTAGCGAATTAAGCAATACCTTGGAAAACAATCGAGCGAGTTGTTTCATCACGGATCTCTGACCATGTTCGTGCTAATAACCTGTCGGACACATTTCAGTCAGCCTATAAACCATTTCACGGAACGGAAACTGCTCTTCTCCGCGTCAACAATGACATTTTATCTGCCATGGTTGATGGAAAAATCAGTTTTGTTAGACTTAAGCGCCGCTTTTGACACGGTCGATCACAAAATCCTTCTCCCGCCTTCAATATCATCTTGGAATACATGACACAGCCCTGGATTGGTGTAGGTCCTACCTTTTAAATAGGCCCCAGCATGTTTGTATTGGTAACGCTATCTCCGAGCCTGTTATTCTTGACTATTCTGTACCCCAAGGCTGCGTGCTCGGCCCACAGTGGTTTACTGTTTATACGTTTCCAGTTCGTGATATCATTTTGAACTATAATTTAAATTACCATGCGTCTACGCTGATGACACGCAGCTTTCCATTACTTTTAAATTTTCTCAAGAACCTGCCGATTCCTGCATTACAACACTGGAGAAATGTATTCAAGAGATTCGAAGTTGGATGAGACAAAACTTCCTGAAATTGAACGACGAAAAAACAGAATTTGTACTATTTGGATCACGTCAGCAATTGTCTAAATTTTCTCTTCCATTTATTACAATTGGTGACTCGCAGATAACCCCCTCATCACAAGCACGTAATTTGGGTGTTATATTTGTGTCGACAATGACTTTAAAACCTCATATCTCCAACATTGTTCGCATATCATCATTTCATATCAGAAATATTAGCCAAATAAGGAAATACTTGAATAAAAGTGCTGCTGAACAAATTATACATGCGTTTGTAACATCACGGATCGATAACGGGAATGCTCTCCTGTACGGTCTCCCGCAGAATCAAATATCGCGTCTTCAGTACATACAAAACACAGGAGCTCGTGTTGTGACTTTGTCCAGAAAGTTATGCCATATCACGCCAATCTTGAAAGAACTGCACTGGCTTCCTGTTTCACAGAGAATTGTTTTTAAACTTATGCTAATTGTTCATAAATCTTTTAATAACATTGCTCCAATTTATATTTCTGAACTGCTTAAAGTCTACACTCCATCACGCAATTTGCTCCAGCAACATGTCACTCCTAAAGGAACCAACTTCAAAACGGAACTGGGGTGATAGGTCTTTTTCGGTCGCGGCTCCGAGACTCTGGAATCATCTTCCAACTAAACTCAAATCTTGTCATAGCATAACTAGATTTAAGTCGATGCTTTAAGAGTTTACATCACAATTCTTCAAAGATGATGTATATTTGTAATTGCATTGTAGGTACATGTATCTCAGTACATAATTTTTCCCTATGCTATCATTGTATATTGTTTGTATTCATAAGTAAAACTTATAGCTTTGCATGGTGAGGATGATAAGTAAGACTAATTGCGGTGACACCATGTGGAATCTCAATTGAGTAGTAATTAGTTCTGAAAAGAACTGGAGGTACAACTCGACGTTTCGATCAGTATGCTCTGATCGTCCTCAGGAGAATGCCGGACTCTGGAAAATGCTGCTGCTTAAGTAGACTGCTGGAGGATCATCCCCTGAATGGATGCTGGAGGATTAGTTCGTTGAGGCGCGCAGGCGGGAACTGTTGAGACTAGGATCCTAGGGGTTGGAGGAGAGGAGTGTGTGCTCACTGAACTGAATCAGTTGTTGACAAGCACAGGGGATGGAGGGTGGTTGACTTAGGATATAGGAGATCCCTCAGTTCAGGTTGCGGACTGGACATAGAAGATCCTTCAGTCCGTAGTAGTGGTCGCCAAATGTCGCTGATGTAGAAGCCGATGTCCTGTGGCACAGTGTCGTGTTTGACGATCTCGATGGCCTCTCTGATGCGTCTGGGGTGCCATGTGTCGATGGGTGTGATGAGTTGGGCTGCCTGCCAGTCGATTTGGTGGTCCTTGATGTGTGAGTGCTTGACGATGGCGGACTTCTCGAAATCTCCTCTGCGGCCGTGTGCTCGGTGTTCCTTCAATCTGATGGGAGGTTGCGCCCTGTTTCACCGATGTACACCTTACCGCACTCACAGGGGATCCGGTAGACTCCCGCTCTGTTGTTTGGGTCCGGTTTGTCCTTGTGGGTGTGTAGAAGTCCTTGGAGTTTGCTGGGGGCTGAGTGGAACACATCGATGCCTGCTCGTCGGAGGATGCGCTGTAGTTTGTGAGACGTCGAACCTAGATAGGGGAGACAAGCAGAGAGGGTTAGATTACTTACCTTGCTTTCGGAGTTTGGAACCGGCTTCGCTGTGCTGATCTTGCTGGGGTTGTAACCGTTGCGTTTGAGGGTGGTTCGGATGTGCTGTAGTTCCTTGGGAAGGCTGTCCTTGTCACAAATGTTGTAGGCGCGTTGTACGAGGGTACGGTTGACCGATGACTTGATGCTTAGGTGATGGAAGGAGCGCTGGTTCAGGTACCAATCTGTGTGCGTGGGCTTTCTGTAGACGTTGTGGTGTAGGGAGCCGTCTGGGTTTCTGGAAATGCCAACATCAAGGAACGCGATTCATGTTTTATCTTTGTTTCCGCGCCTTGAGCGCCCAGCAGGGTGGATATGTGCGCGTTACAAGTCTTTATTAGCCTATTATCGTCGTCGTCGTCGTCGTCGTTGTTGTTGTTGTTATTAAAATTGCTGGATTAATTGGATTTCTGCTGTGCTGTTTTAAACGATTTTTTTAAAACATGGGGTATGAACGTTTCCCCGGTTTGTGAGACCTTTATAAGCCACCATACTTTGTATATGGGAAATTTGGTCCCTGCGTATACATATATCACGTATTTCCGTGTTGGCAAATCCAAAACAAAACAAAAAACAAAACAAAAATAAACAAAAAAACGTCACCGCACCGATTTTGAAGTCAAAACATTTATAATCAAAATGTCAACTTGAACCTTGGTGGGATTTTAAATCAGACATGTTTTAACAACAACATGGAGACCAAGAATAAATAATTAAACACCTTATGCCTTTCTCTGTTTTATTAGTAGTGTACATGTATATGGCTATAATGCAGGCCTCCATGTGGTGATGTGTTACTTTTTAAAGTCCGTGGATGGAGCACTATTATACTGTCAGTATAATAGAGATCAGTGGGGCGGAGGTGCAACTGCGTCAGTTGAGTTGGCACCCCGTGAAAAACAGCCGAGGAGAGGGCGCAGAGATTTGGCTGTAATATGGACAAAAATGGAAAAGGATTGAAGATAAGCAATTACTCTTACAATTATCCTCCATGCATAGCTACAAGTTCTACCTATCTGAAGTCTGCCGAACTAGCTAGAGACAGCTTGTTTATTCGTCATGTAATAATAATTATTTCGTTGAACAAAAAACTTCAATATATATTCGTCTTAATTCTTATTACGGAGTCTATACTTCCCTTCCATGATATAAATTACGAAACGGCGTTGTGTACTACTTCTATGCGTCCTTATTACTGTTTGAATACAGGCCTACATACGGTGGCATGACATAACGCTTCTTTTTCAGGGTAGAACTCAATGAGCTGAAAGCTCTGCAAAACCTTGTGTGTGGTTTTTGTTCGAAAATGTTCGACCTAGCAGTTTAAAGTCGCAGGCTACAGAATACAACCCTACATGTACCTGTACTGTACTCACACCATATCCCCACGTGCCGGTGTGCAGCATGCCCTGCATCCTTGATGACACTCCATTTAAATTAGGCTATGCCTATTTAAATTTATGCATATGCATAAACCAATCAAACGTACCTTTTGCTTGTACCGAACAGACAAATATATCCTGCTATACTGCCTACCATGGGAAAAAAACGTCTGTTTTCCTGTGGTACGCAGTATAGCAGGGGATATTTGTCTGTTCGATACAAGCAAGAGTGCCGCTTGATTGGTTTATGCATATGCATAGTCTATAAATAGGCATAGCCTAAGTTGAATGGAGTGCCGTCGAAGGTGCAGGGAAACTGCTAGATTGGGACATTTTCACCATAGAGTAAACGGACCTACTGACGCTTATGATGAGCCAGATCTAGGACTCAGAAGTGTGATCTAGGACTGAGATCTAGGACTTAGTGTTGCATAACATAATAGCCCCAGGGACGACATCGGGGAAGCTGATGTCCTTAGCAGGAAGTATGGCCAATCATTTGCTACACAATCCAGAACTGAGGGAACCATCTCTCAATACTACGTTTTTTTTTTACAAGAGATGGGAAGCAATCATCATAGCATAGGGAGCTCAAGCCATATACGCAAAACCCATACATGCTAACTTGTATTTGACACACCTGATAGACTTGGGTTATTCGGCTGGAGTAGTCCAATCTCCAGTGTATATGATAAAATTGGCTCAAACAGTTTGGGGCGCCACGGATCTAACAAATATTCATTACATAGCAAGATTACTGGAGTCGGCAAAGAGGCAAAACAGTTCACCAGTTGTGAAAAAAAAGACATTCTTTCATCTAAGCATTATGTGAAAAGTATTCAACGTCACAGGTTATTTTAGTTCTTAGAGATTTATGTATTTATGTTATGTTTCACTGGTTTCATATAAGATTCAAAAGAGGTCAATTCCTTAAATTGTAAAGACTTAACTTTTCATGAATCTTACATTTCAATTCATGTAGCACAGAGCAAAACGGATCAATATAGTCAAGGCAGCGAAGTAGTTATTAGTCAAGGGGTAACATCAGCATACACTTAAGAGGTACGTCAGTATGATAGCGAAACAATTGGGTTGCGCTATCATACACTCAGACCAATATCTGTTTAAACCCGCATTCAGGACCAAATAATATTTATATATTATATAAATGTACATTGGTTCACATAAACAAACAATTACGTCATACTAGGGACAGAGAGACAACAGTGGCCAGGTTAAAGGAAGTATGCCGAGATAATCAACATTGGTTTGTATTCACTGATGGCATGGACGCATCTATGGCAGCGAGATGCTGGAAAATACACAGGAGATAGAATTGTTATTTAGCAAAAGACGGCTACATACAAGACTCGATTGGAAACAGCCTTGAAGTATTAAACAAAACAGCTAAATTTATGATTTATCTGAATCACGTCCCTAGAACCCCCGTTCTTTGAGAGTCTCACTGTTGGCAGGCTTCAGGCAGTTAATTATGTGCTGTATATGTAATTAATAAATCGGGTATTGGGGTACGGGTTGTATGGAATTAATAATTGGTGGGATTATGTATATGCGTACAATATTATAGTGCGCATAGAATAAACTTAAAGACGGCTGAAACACAAATATAATCGCTATCTAGCCTAATAAGAGTACTGATCAAATTACACGTAGACCATTGTTTGTGTGCACCTTTGATGATTTTAGTGTTCTCATTTGCAGAATACATTGCTGTCTATTAATAATTCAAATATCATGGTGTACTTAAAGACGGCTAAAAGACTGTTAATATTTCAGTAATTATTTCTTGTGATCACTTGCTGATACGTCGCCTATTTGCGGTGACACCATGTGAAATGCTCAATTGAGTAGTAATTAGTTCTGAAAAGAACTGGAGGTACAACTCGACATTTCGATCAGTATGCTCTGATCATCCTCAGGAGAATGCCGGACTCTGGAAATGGCTGCTGCTTAAGCAGCCATTATATCTTTCTTTATTCTTCCTTCTTCCTTTATTGTACTTTTGGTAAACAATTTTAGATCCAAATCTTCAAAAATCTTGTTTTACAACAAAATGACCCAAAATGTTGGTTAAAGTGCTGACGAGCGGTAATCTAATTGATGTTGCCTGTACAGAAGAAGACAACATCTGTGCCAAATTCCATGGCCAAAGGAAATTATTGGGAAAGAAAGTATTTGTGACAAAAATTACGATAAATGACCAACAAATCGGTATAGTCTTATTGTCTTATAGTTCAACATCGCATTTGTCGTTTATCTTTCTCAAAACTACTGTATATAACTGCATATAAGACAGTTAACATATTAAATGGTCTTTAATTTTACGAGGTTCTTCCTCTGTTTTATTCCCCTCGATGTATGATATGCAGATCAGTGTCCCGATGTCTGCAGTTGCGATGGGGGTAGATGGGATTTCGCAGTCGAATGCACAGATGGTTGGAACCAGTCCACAATCATTGGCATCGGGGGGTTCGCGAGCTCTCTGTAAGTACATGGGTCTGACTAAACAGGGATATAAATTACACTTTAAATCAATTAAATTATGAGCTAACCCAAATCATGGTATTTTTTTTACGTAATTCATATTATTTGTTTGACAAGTTTAACATGTATAATACTAGAACGCTATTCTTTGTATTTTATCTGCAGTACCTTATCGGGTGGAAATATCGGTGTTCTCCAACCTGGTCTTTTTAAATACTTACCGCAATTATCGGCATTGTAAGTGTCAATGTTTGTTGGGGTGTTTGTTCGTTTGTGTGTTTGTTTGTTTATTTGTTTTTTGGGGGGGTGTTGGGGTGTTTGTTTGTTTGTTTGTTTTTGTTTGTTGTTTATTGTTTCATTCGTTTCTGACTCACTAGAATCTACAGTCAATCACAACTCTAATGAACACCACTCTATGTACAGCTGTTAACTGAAAACAACCGTTACCTAACAGTCTTACGGTCGGTTGCCCTCTCTAATACATGAGGGCTTTGCCGCTGTGCCGAGTAATACATGCAAAACAAAATATTAATCTAGCTATACAAGTGTAAACGGTACATTATTGAAAATAACCCAGTTGTAAATACAAAATGTAACGGAACATGGGCAACTGACTGTCTGATTCCCGCCCGACTTACACCCTTAAAGGTATAACTATGGTGGATTATATGGGTGGCGGTGGGTAATGCAGACGAAATGAGCGCTAAAGTGCTTCACACCACGAGGTTTAATATGTCATAGATAATTGTACTCCTTTAACAACATCCATTGTTTCACTTTTAAATAATTTCACGCTATATATTAATAGCAACCAATCACCAGCATGCCGATCATTGCATGAGATGCCTCATCCCACTAAAACCCATTTTTACAAAAAACAAAAGCCAGGACTGCACCATATGGAAGGTGGTATACTCCGGTTATAAAGAATCCATTTCCTAAAATCCACTGCCCGACCTAAACACTGTTTTCATTTTTTCATTTCATTTATTGATTTCACAGGTAGAAAAAAACAAATAAACACAAATTTACATTAAATTAACAGAAACAGAAACAAAGGTAGCACCCCTGTAGGATTACAAAAAAAGTAAAATAAATTACTGTCGAGTTGATCTCCTTATTTAGGAAGTAAACAAATATTGAATCACACAAAGAACGATAAACAACATGGCTATAGGCACACTTTGAGATATAAAAACAATATACTAAAATAACAATATAAAAACTTAATACTACACAGTTTGAGTTAGGGCATCTCCTAGGCCAGGGACTAATAATTTTTTTCTAAGTGATAAACTATAAATAAAGATAAACTATACATAACTGTGTCTTTAACATCTGCTGGTAGCATCTCCCATTATCTTGGGAATCTATTAAAAAGAGAATGATGAGCAGCATTGGACCTTGCCATTTGATGAGAAAACTTAACAACTTTAGTGTGTCTACGATTAACATGGATTAGATCAATAGGAATGTCAAATTTATTATATAAACATTTAATAACAAACACAATTAAAAGGAAATGAATTCTATTCTTTAAAAAGGGAAGACCCAACTTGACACACCTGTCGGAATATTCAATTTCACTACCAGAATTAATTATAAAGCCCTTCTTGGCAGGCCTAAACAAAAACGGGTGAAACGTCTCTGTACCTTCTCAAGCGTTTCTTGCTGGGTAGTAAGGACAGGGCACCAGACACGGGCTGCATACTCAAGTATGGGTCTGCTGATTGAGCGATAAAGTGAAATAAGAATTTTAGGGTCCCTAGTTTTAACTACTCTACCAATAAATCCATTTAGCCTAGTGGCTTTGGAAGTAACATTGCTAATATGGGTTTTCCAGCTTAAGTCCCTATAAATAATAACACTAAGGTATTTGTAGTTATCAACATTTTCCAAAATGTAATCACCAATATAATACAGTAGTTTAGCAGGATTTCTAGAATGGGTCACAGTCATTAGCTTACATTTAGTTGGGTTTAACGCCATACAATTTAAATTACGCCAGGTGTTTATGTGCTGTAGGTCATTCTGGAGTACCACTTCATTATCTTGAGTTTTAATGACTCTATACAAAACAGTGTCATCTGCATATTGACGAAGATTCGACTGAACACAAAATGGCAGATCAAAAGCAAAAATGTTGAAAAGTAAAGGTCCAAGAACAGACCCCTGTGGCACACCAGAATGAACTGCAGCCCAGTCAGATGATGATCCCATAAACTGAACCCTTTGAGACCTATTTGTAAGATAAGACTTGAACCAGTCCAACATTGAACCACAAACACTTTATGTAATTTGTTCAAAAGAACTTGATGACTTACACGATCAAATGCTCATCAATAGGTTATTTTGTTTTGTTTTGTTTTGTTTTTAATTAGTCGACCTTGAAAGTACCAATCGAAATATATGTGTAGTTTCATTAAGAATATATTTTTAACAATGTAGTTGTTTTAATTTATACCAAAATTCAAAGAAACTAATCATAACCTTAGAAGTATTTTTCTTTAATAATAAAAACTCAGATAATTTGTTTTTTAAATAGTGTCAAATTGGTCATACTATTACAATGAAGTACTGTTGTTTTGTTTTAGTATTATTTGTTTTACCCACGAACGTTTTATTTGTATTCGAGTTATCTATATTTGTCTATAATTAATGAGTGAACCTCAAACAGGTAAAATGTTTTGATCGTTTGATACTTCTAACGATGTTTCACCAAGAGGGCGTTTGGAAAATTCTGAAAACATACAACTTTAATGGGACCTTACCTCGTTTTTTCCATCTATGATGGCTGTCCAAAAATACTATCGGTAATATTTCACATGGAACATTGGATTAATGATCTACGAAAGTCTACAACAGAAAACAGATTTAATTCATTGTGACGACTTTATATCACGTGTCCACTGTTTTATTTCCAAATTCCCAACCATGTTTACAAACCATGCTGTATCTCATAATAGTAGTCCTACAAGCACAAAAGTCGTTAATATACATTAACATAGCATTGTAAATACAGTAGGGCCTACACTACTTGGTATACACACTGCATCTCCTCTCTTCTTAAGACTAAAAACCTGATACAACATTCGTACACAGAGAGTGAGCATGAACAGTACTGCATGTCTCAACCCTTAATTACTGTAACTAAGCAGACAAGTATGACTGCTTCCTGTAAAGACACCTTATTGTAACAACACCATTTTTCTGAAAACTTTTCTACTGAAATCACAGAATGTTATTTATCTTTGCAATGAAACTTCATCCGTTCTGCAGCTACGCTTGACATGAAAATAATAAACAAATTTACCAACAGTTACTCTTTCAATGACTGGCTTAATGGGTAAAGTGTCATACATAATATGGTTCAAAAATAAGGAAACGTCAAAACCTAAGGGCATAGGACAACTAACAACTAAATGCCAACAACAAATACCACGATAAACAACTCAACATGTTTTTATGTACAAATTTTCAAATGTTCAGCATTATTACGCAATGGGATTTGAAATTGTTCCCAAAACACAATTCTGCAAAATATGAATCACTTGTATATGGGTAAAATGCTACATTCTTGAATATTTTAATATTGCTAAATATTTCAATTTGTTAATAAAATAAATAGTCAACCCCAGAAGCAATACATTGATTTAGAAGCATCTATAAACACCTTAACAACATTTTATTTTTTTGCTGTTCATATTTTGCGCGAAAGTCTGAAGTTTGTGGTTTGTGTACACCGCAGTGGGGCCTGGTTGATGTATCAAGATACACCTCAAAATGTTGTAATGCTAGAATTAAGGCCAAAGCCTCCTTCTCGACAGTGGAATAATTTTGCTGATGACGATTTAGTTTGTTATTAAAGTAACAAACTGGGTTTTTCACATTTTGATCATGTTCTTGCAACAGCACTAGTATCGATCGCAAGTTTAAACGGCTTAATGAAGCCAGAAGTATGGAGAACTTGAGCTATCTAAAAAAAATGAACTCTTCACAGTCCACATAAACTTGTTAGTTTATGTTGTTATTATTGTTTTTATTTATTTATTTTTAAAGCTAGTTGGTGAGAGGGTTAACTGCATCAGCAAAATTGTTGCAAAATTGTTGGAAAGTATCCTGCCATGGCCCATGCCTAAAAAAACGCATGAGTTCTTCCTTTGTATTTAGCTTGGGGAAATTTACGACAGCTTTGACCTTTGTATTTACGGATTAAACTTCCCCGACCAATTACGTGACCACGAAAGGGGACTTTGCCCTTTACCAAGTTGACTGTATAAGAGATTTACAGGTAGTTTAGCCTCGGTAAGTCTATTGAATAATGCACGCATACTCTCTAAATGGCATTCCCACGAATCACTGTAAAACAATAATATCGTCTATGCATATTTCTGTAATTGGTAACCGCAACATGACAAGATTCCAGCGGCGTAGGCACAAAGGGTGGGGCGTTGCTTTTCAGTGGGGGCCCAGGGGTACGGAATAATGAATATTATTATTATTGTTATTATTTTTTTTTACGGATTCTGATCCAGTAGGGGACTTCACAACGAATTAGGCTTTCGTTTAGATTGGACGTCAGGTGAACGATATCTGATCTAGCGCGACGGACCACTCGATATGTGGGCGTAATGGAAATCTTGATATGCCAGTCTAGTTACTGCCGTTTTTTCTTGAGTGCAATAGAGGGGAACAGAGGGCGCTGTTTATATGGGAAGTCTTCATCATTGATACAAGCATCAAATCCCCATCGTTGCTGTTGTTTTGTGAACCAGGGCCGGTATTTATCAAGCAACTTAAGTTAGGTATGCCTAAGCGGTAAGTACCATACTAAGTTAAGTACCATACTGATGTTGGAATTCACAACTTAAGTACCTACATAGCTAAGTAGGATACACCAATTTAGGTATGGTGCCTAGAACTGTCGAAAGGTCGTTTCCAAGGAATTATGTAACATTTAACATTGTTTTTATGTAGATTTATGCGGTTTGGCGATGGGTCAGCTCGTGCGTCCGAATGACCATGATGACAAGTAGATGTCTAACTGCCAATTCCAGCTCACTACGTTTTTTTATAAACATTTGAAACAAAACTTTAGAGAGATTGCTGACTGATTACGATATGGGTTAGTTAAAAAAAGTTTGGATGAGGTCAGAAAAAGATATAATATATATTTGAAAAAATGCGTTGATGTATAATACGGGGTGAATTGAAATGTGTTAAAATATTACATTGTAAAAAAAAAAGTAAAACAAATTGACTGTTTTCGCTTCAAATTTTGAAGTTAGACATCTACTTGACACATTGTGTAAGATTAATGACTGATAATAATAAATTCATCCTGGGTAATGCGTTGGTCGTAGGCCTATACCTTCTTGCACTTGAAACAACTGTGCATGGGCCGGTATCCACTAGTGTAGAGCTGATTTATGTCCATTTGCGCCAACAGCATTAACACAGCCATCTCCAAGTAGCTCCCTTTACGAAATGATTAGAATTTATGTTCAAAAAGCCAACGCACTTGGACTTAACACACCCCAAGAGGTGTCTCAGATTTAGGGGTGGATTTGAGTAGGATACTTTAGATAAGTAGCTTGGAGAATTCCACTTAAGTATAGTACTTTACTTAAGTACCTTCTTAATTAAGCACCGTACTTTGACTTAAGTTGCTTGAGCCAAACATATTTAAATATAAAAAAATATGCTATTAATTATATAGACAGAATTGTAACTATTTACTGCATGCCAAATGTGTGTAAACAATGTTTGATTTTGGTGCTCATTAAAAAACTTGCCGAGTGTCGTCTGCTATGGCGAACATTAGTTGTGTGATGGATTGCGATATTATGACATACGTATACGAGAGAGTTACTTGCGGTACCGATTAACAAAATCCTCTGATCGCGACAAATTACCACTACCTAAAAAGATCAGCAAATGCTGTGTCAAACCATAGAAAAAGGTCAAACGTTGGTCACTCGCCTGTAACGATCAATCGACAGCGAAAATAGTAGAGCGCCGATCAACAGCGTGGTGGTGCATACATATAATGCGCCTTGAGCACCACTCAGTTGGTGGATACGTGCGCTATATAAGTCCACACATTATTATTATCATTATGAAATTATTGTCCTGTTAATTTCACATACAACACTTTAGAATAGATAGGTGGGTAAATAATTACTCATCAAACAAACTGTTCTTCAAGATAAAACAAAGGAATATAAGAATGCACATCACATTCTATAGCTTCGCATTTTCAGAAATGATGACAGCAACTACAAGGGAACAAGGGCGGGGCCTGAATCTCTTCGTCCCTGCCTTTTATGTGACAATATTCAGCTTGACACAAAATACAAAAACAAAGTTGGACAACTTCTTAATCCATGGAAATGCCATATAGATACGTTTTCTACACTAACAACCTCCCCCCGTCTCTGATTACATCGTAACTGTGTATTTAACATTTTCACATTGAAAAATGACGCCGATTAAGTGTTTCCAACGCAGCATTGTATGGATGAGACAGAAAGGGTGAACGTCACAACGAATTATTTCCCTGATGATATTGCAGCTTATCCCTCTTCAATTTGATATTGGATCCGTTGCTGAACACATTTGAACTCGACGGACCAATGACCTGGATACCTGTCTCTGAGGCCCGCGGCGGGGATCACATCAGTCAAGATCGCGCGCAATCATCTGATGAGAAGAGCTCAATGAGTTGATAATTGATATCTGCAAACTGTGTCCTACTCCCCGATGAGACCACCCCAATCCCGTCAACCTATCCGCTAAAATGATCCACTAGACACAATGGACCATAGCGGGGTTGCGTACCAACATTTTAATGTAAAATAAATACATATAGACCTAGTATATACGTACTTAAATCTCCTGGCAATAACATTTTAAAAATTGAAATGTATAAGCCAGCGTTTACAGAAACACCCACAATGAAAAACATTTCATTCGACCAAACTAGGACGATTAACTAGGAAAACAATGTATAAACTAATGCACATTATATCTATTTTAAATAAGAGGAACATGAGACATAATGAAATTGCCACAATTGCCAGTCGTCTTTATTTAATATTGTACTACACTGTTAATTCTGATAAAACTGTTATAATATAATATTTCATGTCAGCTAATGTCTTAATTTTTGTCAAATCTTGAATTGTTTGCGTTATTCGCATGATAGTTCGTTCTAACAGAAAAAAAACGAAAAAAAAAAACAACAACCGGAATCCTGTCCCTCTAAAAAATTCAAATACTTCCGGCCCTTGATACCTGTCTCGCTCAAGGCTACAAACACACTGGATAACCCCTTTCACTTTTAAACCAAAAAAAGCCTTTTTAGCGGGCCCTAAGCGAAGCGCGGTTTCCCGCTGGTGCACCATCAGTGTTGTGAAGATTGGTAAATCGCCGCTGCCCTCTTCAAAAGTACAGCGCCCTCTGGCGTCGCCACCTCTGAAAGGTTTGCCCAAAGTAAAGCTGTCTCAAAATACAAATACTTCAACCATTGCCATAATTTATATTTTAAACAACTACCTCGTGATAGATCA
Organism: Zoroaster sp. YZ-2022; assembly: GCA_029582265.1. Lineage (NCBI taxonomy): Eukaryota > Metazoa > Echinodermata > Asteroidea > Forcipulatida > Zoroasteridae > Zoroaster > Zoroaster sp. YZ-2022. The sequence continues at coordinate 291,739 of CM055826.1, forward strand.
ATGATCAATCTTTAAAATTCCGAATAATAAATGCATTCTTCTAAACAGAGTTATTTAATACGGCTTTCAACAATTTACGCTTGAAAATAGTAAATCAAGTTTTCTTCAAGGTTTATGTCATCCGAGGGAACATCAATTTAGTTGAAAGAACATCTTCCAACTTGTCCCCTCTCTCGCCAAAAGTTGGTAACGTCAGACAAAACTTGCCTTGAACAAAACACTCTGATACAAATTGGTAAAGCAAACTGCCGCCTGAATACTTATTAAAAGGATTTATTTGGTCTGTTAATACTCTGATTAAATTCTGAACATTGCTACAGCAGCGTAGAGTGTAGGTAGTCCTCATAGAATGAGGTCTAGGAGAACACTCTCTTCACATTCCTCCAAAACATCCACCTTTTACTCCATTTACATTTCATCTTCATCTCATCTACATTTTCTCATTCAATCTTCAACCTTTTACTCACCTACACCTGATTCTATTCTAATTCAAACTTAAATCATGGATTTCCAAACTAAACCTATGGGGATTCCAGGCTCAGGAATTTCTAACAATTATTTTGTGCTTTAAACCTATTGCTACTTTATTGTACTACCACGGTCAACCACGGCATTGTTGGTTTGGTTGCTGGCCCAACTTATACATTATTATCAACTCAAATATTGTTACTTTATTATACTACCACGGTCAACCACGGCATTGTTGGTTTGTGTGCTGGCCCAACTTATACATTATTATCAACTCAAATATTGTTACTTTATTGTACTACCACGGTCAACCACGGCATTGTTGGTTTGTGTGCTGGCCCACAGCCTGACGACAGCCTTCACGTGGCCTTCCCTGTAAGTAGCAAGAGATGGTGCAAGACCAACCTGCGAAACGAATGTCGCCAACCAAACATCGAACCAAACATCGAGCTGGCATGCCAAGGTACGGTGGAGCGTCCTGTTCAGGACGGGCGGTCATCCCGGCCGTCGAAAACCGAGGCCTGCCAGTGTTCCAACTCAACGTCGAGGGCCTCACCACCGCCAAACTCGAGATCGTGCGTCATCTGGCTGACTCCAACGGGGCAGCGGTTGTGCTCCTGCAGGAGACACACTGTGCAGATGATAACATCCTCAAGATGCATGGGTTCCATCTCGCTGGGTCCATCCACAGCAGGCAACATGGTGTGGCAACCTTCGTGAGGACTGAACTTAACTGGTCAGCCAGTAGCCAATCCCCACCAGGCTCCAACATCGAGTGGCTGGTTACCAAAATCCAGGAAACATCAGTCATCGATGTATATAAGCCCCCACCAACAGAGCTGTCTGCTACGCCACTCCCGTCCGTAACTGCACCCGCCATCTACGCAGGTGACTTCAACTGCCAACACACAGATTGGGGTTACAACCACACAACACCTAACGGAGTGGCGCTGAGTGAATGGGCCTCCAACACCGATGCCATGCTGCTGTACGACCCCAAGGAGGCTCCAAGCTTCTTCTCTGCACGCTGGAAAACCTCCACCAACCCGGACCTGGCCTTCGCCGTGTGCCGCAGCACCGACCCGAAACCGGAGAGACTCGTCCTGGAGAGATTTCCCCGCTCACACCACCGACCGTCCATCATCAAAGTTCCATCACTGGTGCAACCGGTATCAGGGAAACCTGCCAAAAGATTGAATTTCCGTAAGGCCAACTGGGAGACGTTTGCTAAGGAGACGGAAGAAAGATCAGCTGTTCTGCCGGACCCAGAGGCAGCCGACGTGGACGCCGCTTATGCAACCTAATGCGGGGTCCTCTTAGGTGCGGCAAAGAAGACCATCCCGCGCGGCTACAACAAGAACTACATCCCCGGGTGGGACGAAGAGTGCAGCCGCCTTCTGCGTGACCACCAGAGGGCTAGCTGCAGGGAGGAGGTGGACGCAACAGCGACGGCACTTCTCCAGAGGCTGGACATCACCCGTAGGGCTAGATGGACTGAAGTTGTTGAAGCGATTGACTTTACCCACTCTAGCCGTAAGGCGTGGCAGACTATCAACCAGCTGACAGGCAGAAGTACAAAGCCCCTAGGTGCCCGGTCACAGCAGACGCCATCGCATCCCAGCTCCTGGGGAATGGCGCTTCCGGATGCAGACAAAGATGTCGCCCGTCTGATAACGCGGGAGGTGTCTTCCCTCTCCAGGGCGGCCAGCGCCGATTCCAACCTCTCAGGAGATTTCACAGCGGACGAACTCAGTGAGGCCATGAGTAAGCTCAAGCCGGGCAAAACTCCGGGCCGTGACAATATCCACCCGGAGTTCGTCACCCACCAGAGCACAACAACATCTGGTTGGCTCTGTGCATTCTTCTCGTCGTGCTACCGGAGGTGCAAGCTCCCTAAGATCTGGCGTCGGGCCTCTGTCATAGCCCTGCTGAAGCCAAACAAATCTGCAGAAGACCCCAAGGCGTATAGACCCATCTCGCTGCTCTGTGTCCCATTCAAGATCCTGGAGAGAATGATCCACAGCCGCATCGAGCCAGTGGTTGACTCACAGCTCCCACGGGAACAAGCTGGTTTCCGCCGCGGTAGGTCAACAGTGGACCAGGTAACACTACTTTCACAAGACATTGAAGACAGCTTCCAGGACAACGAGAAAGCTGGGGTAGTGTACCTGGACCTGACTGCCGCATACGACACCGTCTGGCTCCGTGGACTCCACCTGAAGCTGCTGAGGACAATCCCGGATCGGCATATGGTGAAGTTCATCACGGAGATGTTGTCTAACCGCAGCTTTGTCTTGCACACCAGCGACGGCCAGCGCAGTAGGCTGAGAAGACTGAGGAATGGTGTCCCGCAGGGGTCGGTTCTTTCCCCGATGCTGTTCAACATATACATCTACGATCTACCGGAGACAGCATCCAGAAAGTACGGCTATGCGGACGATCTTGCTATCATGCTGAGACGACCCACATGGAAGGCACTGGAAGATGGGCTTAGTCAAGACATGGATACCCTGGTAGCCGACCTTCGAAGGTGGCGTCTACAGCTCAGCACCAGCAAGACGGTAACAGCAGCATACCATCTCTGCTCCAGAGAAGCTAAGAGGGAACTGGAGGTGTGCGTGGACAACAAACGTCTGGAGTTCCAGCAAGCTCCGAAGTACCTCGGCGTGCGTCTGGACCGAACACTGTCCTTCAAACAACATCTTGAAGAAGTCAAGGCAAAGGTAACATCAAGGGTCGCGCTGATCCGTCGCCTTGCTGGCACGATCTGGGAGCCTCTACGAAGACGCTGCGGATATCCACCCAAGCCCTGGTCTTCTCTGTAGGCGGAATACTGCGCCCCAGCCTGGTGCAGAAGCCCACATGCAAGAAAGGTTGACGTGGCTATACACAACGCCCTTCGGATCATAACTGGATGCCTGAAGCCTACCCTGTCTTCTTTCTGCCAGTCCTTGCGGGAATCGCTGGCTGGCCTCCGACGGAAGGCTGCCACCCTCGCCCTGGCAAGAAAGCCCAGAAATATGACTGGCACATCCTGCACAACATCACAACGACAGCAGCGCCCCAAGCAGACTCAAGTCCCGCCACCCCTACAACAAGGTGGCACAATAGATGCTCCATTCCACTACTGAGGACCTGTCCAGAGATGGATGGCTGGCGGCAGCGTGGAAGCAGGAGTGGAGAGGCCGGGCCATCCCGCATCCACCACTACATCTGGGATCCAGGAGATGGCGCCATAGGAGGAGACGATCTTCCACGCCGGCAATGGACTTTGTTGAACCGTCTACGAACTGGGGTTGGTCGCTTCAACTCTTCCATGAAGAAGTGGGGCCTGGCAGACAGCGCTGCATGCGAGTGCGGCGACCCGGAGCAGACTGCCAATCACATAATAACCACCTGCCCCCTATACAGACCACCCTCGGAAGCCAGCCTCTTTGACGTAGGACCAGAGACGAAGGCATGGCTACAAGACACTGAGTTGGACCTCTAAGGTTCTGATGTTACACGAAAGAAGAAGAAGAAGCCCAACTTATAAATTATTATCAACTCAAATATTGTTACTTTATTATACTACCACGGTCAACCACGGCATTGTTGGTTTGGGTGCTGGCCCAACTTATACATTATTATCAACTCAAATATTGTTACTTTATTGTACTACCACGGTCAACCACGGCATTGTTGGTTTGTGTGCTGGCCCAACTTATACATTATTATCAACTCAAATACTGTTACTTTATTATACTACCACTGTCAACCACGGCATTGTTGGTTTGTGTGCTGGCCCAACTTATACATTATTGTCAACTCAAATATTGTTACTTTATTATACTACCACGGTCAACCACGGCATTGTTGGTTTGGGTGCTGGCCCAACGTATACATTATTATCAACTCAAATATTGTTACTTTATTATACTACCACGGTCAACCACGGCATTGTTGGTTTGTATGCTGGCCCAACTTATACATTATTATCAACTCAAATATTGTTACTTTATTATACTACCACGGTCAACCACGGCATTGTTGGTTTGTGTGCTGCCCAACTTATACATTATTGTCAACTCAAATATTGTTGCGTTATTATCAACTCAAATATTATGACAACAGTCAAAAAACCCAAACGCCAATATTGGTATCAGTATATTGCAAAAAAAGTTAAAGATGGACTACAACGAGAACTCTCACATTAAATTGACTATCGAACCTTGTTTATGTTGTGTTCAGGTAACAATTTATTGTTGTGGTCATGTTTTTCTCTTTGTAATTTTGTTGCAATTTGACCGAAAAAATTAGACCCCGCTTTTTCGATTTTTGAAATTTCCCGCCCTGCACTGGTTCCCGACAAAGACCCATTGAAAATCCACTATGAAATCCACGATATAGTACCAGCGGACTTGTAAACCAGCGAAAAGGGATGACGTATAACCCATGAGCACCCGAGAGTAAACAGAAGACGCCATGTTACTTCCGTGTATATTATACATGCGTTTTCATGCGTCAGCAGAGGCATGAAGTTTTATGAAACTTTTGTTCGACGTTGTTGTGTAACAGTTATATAATGCCGACTTCATGTGTTGTTGGTGGATGCGCTAGAAATAGTATTAAGAATCCAGAGACTCATTTTTTTTCAATTTCCGCGGGATCCTGCGATATCAAAGGAATGGGTGAAGTTCGTGAATAATACACGAAAGGATTTCACCTTCATGCCAAAATTCCTGGATCCGCCCCTGCTGATATTTGCCTGTTTGTATCACTTTATCTGGCTCCCATGTATTTAATCTTTTATAATCTTTGCTATTGTTACTTTAGGTTATTTTATTATATTTAAAGGGCCTGGGAGCATTTTATTCAAATGGATTTGGTGCTATATACATGTCTTTTATATTTTTTATTAATATTTGATTGAAGACAGAATGACATGGCCTGTACACATTTATTGTTATTATATTCTTGTATTTTACAATTTATTGCCACTGTACACTCAGAACAAGTTTTATTAATATTTGATTGAAGACAGAATGACATGGCCTGTACACATTTATTGTTATTCTATTCTTGTATTTTTGAATTTATTGCCACTGTACACTCAGAACAAGTTTTAAGTTTTATAGGCAGAAGTACATGAGATTTACCAACATGAGATTTACAATATTAGTCTTTGTCACACTTCTCCCTTTTGTGATGCAAAGCCAAAAAACCTAATTGAATTAGCTTTAATCCAAGAAAATCTGAACCTGCTCAGCAGTAGAGTTATGCTGATTGTAAGTTTTTTCCTGGGAAAAGAGCAGCAAGTGTGAAACGAATTTCAAAGGATTTCCAGTTCGGTTTAACAGAACAATGGCCAAGTTCCAAACAAGTATGTACAGGATTTTGATTAAGTTGTTTTCGTCATCAAGAGGCAACTTTTTTAATTTTGATATTTTAACCTCAAAAATAAACTCAATTGTTGGTTGCAAATACATACATATTTTGTCTTGTCATTTATTCGAAAGTACTAAGGTCTTGTAAAATTTTCAGTTCTTGGCATCTTTCTGCTATACCGAATTTGTAATGTTTTTACCATAGTGTATTGTTGGCAACATAAAACAAGTTTATTTCACATTAGTGCTAAATTAATCAACTTCACCCCCCCCCCCCGAAAAGACACAACATGAAATACACACGTAATTGATTCTGCCATTGATCATGGTTTATGAACGCACAAAATAATTTGTAACTCCCTCCAGATCATTATAACTAGGGAAGAATGTTACCAATTTAAAAAATAAAACAAAGCAAATCGGCCTACTCCAGTGGTGGATACGAAAATCCCGTGTCCTGTCCATCAGGGTTTGGGAACGTCCTGCGGATTGCGTCCATTACACATGATGGCAGTGGCACCCGGTTGAAACGGCCAAGATAACCCCAACACCACCTCACCACTTGCCGATATGCAACATGGCGATATTTTCTGTAAAACAAAACAAAAAATCAGACAAAATTATAAACATAAGATTTGTGATTTGCATGGTGGAGTATCGATATTGTTTACGTTAACACCATGTGAAACTGAAATGCTATAAAACTATAACCATACCAAAAGGCAATCATGATCCAAAGTAAACAATTACATACATGTACAATAAGATATAGATGCACGTGGGTCAACCAAGGTCATATTCAGTTGTGTGCGGTTACTCTGAAGTAAACACCGGTGCTCATTCTGGTCAATCAAACGTAATCTGCTTGATATGCAGATCATTCAAAACTGACATTGCTCTAAAATATTAATTGAAATTGATGGTACATTGGCTTTGTACATTCAGTCAACACTCAAATCACTTACTGGTCAAGCGTTCCTTCAACTGCATCTCTGCCATACTATGCTCTGTACTGAAGATACGCTGTTGCAAGCACTCCTGGGTGGAGGCAGATCGCATCAAACCAATCATGGATGGTAAGGCACTGGTTGGGATCATCCACGTTGATGTCCAGCTGCTGCATCATGTTCTCTGTCTTCTCAACTTCTTTGCAACATATACAGTTTGCGAGCAAAGGCTGAAGAACACAATGTCCACACGAACACCTATTACAAAACAAACAGTTTGGAAAATATAATTTTAGTAACTTTGTCATTGGGGTTGCACTACTTAAAAATTGATCTTGAAATACATCCCCCATGAACTGATCAAGGACAGGAACATCACGAAGGAATACATTTTTCCATGGGCAGATCAAACATTTTTATTGTGCAGGGGGCTACAACCTTTGATTTGAAGGGAAAGACTAAAGGTCAATTATGCTTAAAGCATGATGGTACAAGATCATGATTTTATTTGAATTTTGAGCAGTGATTACTTTCCCATCATGTCTTCATAAATACTGGCTAATATTGCCAACAAATCATAAAACGCAAGACATAGTAATTACCCCCAAATTTCCACTGTACATGTATTGTACACATGTACAATTGTACACATGTACATGTACTACTAAATTATGTACCTTGGGTCTCCATCATGTTCGTTCATGTTTTTGTCAAGTATAGCCTACAACTATTTTTGTACAGCAGAAACGAATTGATCCAACGAAGCATCATTCAGTATTTCATTCATGAATCATTTTGTGGGCTTACCAGTCTGTGTTTAGCCGTCTATCATCAGGATTTGGTTCGTCGTCTTCGGCCTGACGATCACCGTCACCGGGCTGGTCAACTGCAGGCGCCGCAAGTGGCTCGAACCGATATGGTTCAGCGCCACGTACTTCGACTTCTTCGTCATCGTCTTCGCCTTCTCTCTCGTCTGGGGAGCTCCCCTCATCGCTAGAGCTGACATCACTATCCTCAGAAGTGCCTATATGAAACTCCTCTTCCTCATCTATACTGTGATCTTCCCAATATTCGCTGCTATCGGACATTTTCGCTGTTTTTCGGTCTAGAAGATGACGCTTGTCCGCTGTTGTTCCGCATTGCATGTATGGTAAATGCATACAGTACACACGATCGAATGTTGTGCGTGGGGGTAACAAAGCGTCATGGGTGCTACGTCACACACGAAGTATGAATTATTCATGAGTTGAGGGCTTTTGGTGAAACTGGGCTTTTCTGGGTCGTAGAACGCCGATCAAATTGATTTTTTTTTGCATGAAGGAACAAGTTTTATTGAATAATAATAATATGTTTGTAATCATTACACATTTCTCGAACGAAAACAGCAACACAGCACTTATCATTATTCCGTTGTAGTCAATCTTTAAGATCTAAGGAAATGTGAACATTTATACGTGGGAATCAGCTGGAATGTATATTTTCTATCATTGATGAACAAACGAAAACCCGGCTTTAATTACAGTTTTAATACAACTCCTCGCTTTTTGTGAATGAAATAACTAGACCAACTTATAATCGATTGATTTTTAATTTTGCCCACTGAGCTTGCCCGATGACAATTGGCCGGCTAGAATCCCATATAGCAGCGGGTTCCGCGATATATATAGGTTGCTGAAATTCTTGCGTCGGGAGATAAACAATTGATTTTTAATTTTGCCCTACACCGACGTGTGTATAGCACTGTGTACTCAGTGCTTCCGAGTGTCGAGAGGTTAAGACGTCTGCACTAGTAAGCAGGATGTCGTGGGTTCGAATCCCGCCCGAGTCGCCTGTGTAGTTTTTTCACAGACACTCGGAAAGCACTGAGTATACAGTGCTATACACACGTCAGTGTAGGGCAAAATTAAAAATCAATTGTTTATCTCCGACGCAAGAATGTCACCAACCTATAAACTTATAATCGATTTAGTTTTCATAACTTATTGCCTATGAACTTATTGCACTTTAATTTACTTGATGATATATTTTGTCAAAAGAATAAGGCTATTATTTATTTATTTTGTGATTTGTTGTGATTGTTGGACGACACTATGTGCCTTAAAATTTTAATGGAGCTTAATGAATTTGTTTGTTCATAATTTTTTTTCGGGTCCAAGCAACCTAAAATTGGTAAAATAAATAAAATCTAGCAAATTAACAAATGACCCCTTAGGCGCACTTTGCTTTCCACTTGGTCCAACGTGCATCGCATTAATGCTTACATACACTGGTAAATATGATCAATGATTTCCATATAATTATAATTTGTGAAACATAGGTGATGGTATCAAACAGTCTAATTAATTATCCTGCTTGAACTGAGGTTCACTCGTTTTTAAAATTAAAATTACAAATGCATCTCGATAAACACTTGAGTGCATGCCCTACATACACAATTAATTAAGTGCAACAGTGTGGGACACGTTATTCATTAACTGAAGAAAGCCCGCAATCAATGGTGTGCTCGGTTGACTGTTGCTTAATTTGAATTTAAATGAAGATTATTTACATATGAAGAATAAGTGGATGACGTAGCCCAAATGAATAATACATCAAACTGGTTACATGCATAAGTGAATTTACTCAAACTTAGAGTGTGTACTTGTGATACATGTGACGTACATAGAAGGAATGTTTGAGTGAGCAAAGGTATTAATGGATGGTAAAGAATAATAAAACACAGAGACTCCTGACATTTACAATGAAAGTAACACATTGAACAATCACCAGGGATATTAATGGTTAAATAATTCAAACCGTGTTATCAAATTGAGGAACAATTATTATAACATCTAGAAATAGTATCATTATTGTTATTAAATAAGTCACTAGCATCAGTAAATATCACTAGCATCAGTAAATATCACAATATAAAAACAAACAAAAACATGTATATAAAATGAGTTAGGAAATCAATCTACTTAAATACGGAGATGGCAAAATTTAAACTTAAATGGACATTATCATCACGATCAACATCGCATGGAATCGGAGTGCTAGTTTTAGATTAACTCGGTCCCTAAAAATATTACCCCACATGATAAGGTCATATTGTCGTTGATGCTGCATAAATAAGACAGCAATTTTCAGTCACTGTGTTCATCTTAAACTAGGACACCGATTCCATGCCCTGTTGAAAGTCTGCTCTGATCGTGACGTTATTGCCCCTTTAAACATGTATCGCTGTATTAGTTATTTTACCGGTAATTTGTGGCAATTGCAAAACATTGCCAAATTTCTTTTAGAAAAGAAAACGTATATATTGAAATCAGCTGTTTCATAAAATATTTGTCAGAAGCTTGGTAATTAAGTGCCCAAATCATGTATTTATTTAGTACATTTTCTTTTATTGTCCTATACAAAAAAGGACTTGTATAATTAAATAACCGAATTTGCTTATTAGCATATTATGCTTATTAGCATAGTTAATAGTCACTCTGTTAACAGTCACGCTCGCCGCTAATGTAAAGGGTACCGAGTTCGAATCCACGATATTTCATTTTTGAAAATACACACCATAAGGAAGATTCCATTAGTGTCCTGTCACGTCATCATGTGGCGATGACAATGGTGTCTTTTGTTGTTCAGATGAAGACGCCGGTTGAATGAATCCAGCTTCATTAACATCAGTGGAAAAGTGATTTCTGCCTCATTTTGGCCTCATAGGAATATTTTAATGATCCATTGAAATCCAGTATATAGAATAACAAACCGATTGATGACACCAAAATAAGCGGGCCCAAAATTATTTATTTATTTTTAACAAAACAAACAAATTATACTTATAAAAGTTTTGTTTGTTTGTTTGTTTTTGTATGTTTTTGTATTTTTATTTATTTTTATTTTTATTATTTTTATTATTGTATACATTATAATGCACTCAAGTGTTCTCTATCGAATGATTTTGTAATTCAAATTTCCCCACACATACTGAATAATACAGAGGGCGCTTAAATATGCCCCTGTCAAATGTCACGGTTAATCCTATCTACCAAACTTCAGCTGAACGGTCTACCAAGTAATTATTTAAGGATGAGTATTGTCGAAATAGCACCCATCTTCATGGAAGGCTCAGTAAATTAGCGATCTTTTGCTTGACGCACATAATACATATTAGGATAACAATCTTTATTCGTACAGGAAGGATCATGTATGATTGTAGGCCCTTTCTGTTAATCAAATAATGTGATATTGTGTTCGCAATAAATGAGTTTGTCTTCAATAATAGTATAGTTGAGGTTTTGATGTATCAATGAAGTATTTATATCAATGAATATAATTCTGAAATCAGTGAAGTATTAAATAATAATCAGATTCCAAAATGGTAAAGCAATACCGACAATAGCAACATGCCACCCATGAAATGATTTTGAAGGTGCATGATATACAAGCTCAAAAAAGAGACAATGGTGTGCAGAACCCGTTGGCACACCGCCACAACACCCCCTAACCCCATTCAATGTTGAGGTAAAACCAACTTTTTATTGGAAACATTTCGCAGTGTGATATCACTTAACAACAAACAGTGGACAAGGGGAGGGGGATTTCTTGTCATAAAGTTACGTTACTGTGTCAAGGTGTGCCAACAGTTTTGGTCGCCATTGTCAATTAGATGGCAATATTGTTTTCTAGCTTAAAGGGACAGTATTGTCACGATCAGAGCAGACTTTCAACAGGGTGTGGAATCGGTGTCCTCGTTTAAGATGAACACAGTGACTGGACATTACTGACTCATTTATGCAGCAGCAAAGGTAATATGACCTTATCATGTGGGGTATTATTTTCAGTTACTGAGTTAATATGAAACTATACCACTCCGATTCCATATCCTGTTGATCCGGGTCACGAATTTTGACCTAACTTTCTGATGAGTCCTTTTCATACGGAAAGTGTCTGGTCAAATATAACATGGATTCCGGGTCTGATGAGATAAGCACGCCTTCCATGTATAAACAATCCTATGGAAAGCAATAAAATAAAAACTCCAGTTTCCTGTTGGTAAAATTTAGCTGAATTATAAACATTTAAACTGTTTAAATTTTCACAGAGAGGAGGCAACAACACAAAGTAATTTGAAGGATAACTGTAAAATGATCATATGATAATAATATGCACTTATTTCTCTTTTCTTGAAATTACACATGTTTATAAATAAGTTATAAGTTTGATATTCATTTATACGCGGCCTCAGCACCTATACTACACCGTGTAGTAGGTTGTAAATCGTTAATTACATGGGTAAATGAACTGATTTTCCCAATTTTATTAATTTTATCTTGTTTCAGAGGGTCTAGAGATGTTTTCTATCAAAAAAAATTTTTTTGTAAATTTTTATGTTTTTCTTAGAAAGATAATTACTAATTAATACTAAAAAATCTCATTTTCCCCCAAAAAACCAAAAAAAACCTCATTTTTAAACACAAAACCTGTACTTTTTTTACTCAATAGTAGTCCAGTCTACTATATATACATGCTGCAATATATACAAACCCATTGCCCATTCATAAAAAGCCACCTGCTATGATCGATCACTCAGATACCGCCATCCGACCCCCCCCCCCAAATTGCCATCCCCCAATATCAGCCACACCCCCCCCGCCCCCAACATAGACGTATTTTATTGGTCGAAATACATCAGGCCTGTCAAATGCCATCACAGAGCCATTTGATATGTCTCCCAGACCGCTGCAGGCATGTTATCTGATGGTAATCAGCCGGTGTGTTTATGACCTTGGTGACCCCCAAGGCTAAGGCAGTTTGTACACAAATCCCATAGGGACCACTCAGGAATGGCACTTGCGGCTGGCTTAAAGGGGTGAACAAATTTTCCCAGTACTTTAAGCTTCTAACACAGTATGTCTAATGGGGATCCAAAGGAACTTACGAAGGATTAAAAATTTTCTCCCGTTAATTAATGAATAATTACAGAAAGTTCGTTGACCTACTACACCGTGTAGTGGTGCTGTTCGCGCGCAGGGATAATTATATAATACATATTTAAATATATGCAGAAATTGGGTGTTACCTTAAAAATCTACATTAGTCATGAACTATTTAAATCAAAGCATGGATCGGCAGCGGCTTGATCAAAGTTGAGGATTAGGACACTATTCTATTATACCATACTGGGACTCTTGTCTAGTGTGACAAAACACATACACGTACTCTTGATAAACCATGTGACGTTTATTTAAAATAGTGTGACTACAATCCACATTTTCTGAAGTGCAAATGATGTTCACAACCACATGGTTTTATTCTCCACGGTACTATATGCAGGAATAAACCGTGTTTATACTATGACCCAGTCACGTGAACGCGAATCACGTGAACTCGGGCTGATGATTTGATTAAACATGATTAAATGATTGTTCGTATACCAGTATATCTTTCAAGTTACTAGCACTCACGAGTAAGTTCTATTTTGAGAAACGTTGATGATTGAACATGTCACAAACTGAAAACAACTGTCTGGTTATGTTCGCATTTTCGCGTAGCTGTGCCGTTTTGTTTCTGGTTAGGGTAGCGAAAACCCGCCCCATATGTTGAATTCGTGAACGGCGCAATTGCACGTGTCTTTCAGGTAAGCACTGGCAATTTATTGTGACGCTTGTACATCCCTGTCATTACCGGCTCTAAAGCACTCATGCGTGAAAAACAAAAATAATCGTGATATTATCGAATATCGCGATATATGTTTGACGATATATCGTGGATGAAACAAATCGATATCGCCCAAGTCTAGTCGTCAATCACATTTTTGAAAAGGTCACATGTCAATAGCAATTTTGTTCACAGAAGGCACGCCCATATACCATATCATGTTGGCTGCAGACCCTATAAAAGTACTTCAGAATATGTTTTCAGTTAAACTTCCGGTTTCGACCGGAAGGAGAGGTCAGCTTGAGATCATGTCTGTATACGAAATGTCACATAATTCAAGATCTGTAAGATGATGCAAAGATTGTGTAAATACCTTTTGTGGTTCATGAGATGATTTTTTTTTAATATTAAAATTAGATTTTAGTGTAATTTGATATCTGATGACGTCACCATGACGTCACAACTTTACCTGAAACTAAATGTCATAACTTTATTGATAACTACATGTTATGGTCTGAGTATGTGTCAAGTTTGAAGGCTCTGTGAACTTTGGAACTATGTTTTTTTTGTTAGATAAGTCTCATCGAGAAGGAGAAGAAAAAAATAAAAAATAAAAATAAAAAATTCAAAGAGGTGTTCGTGCGAAACAAATATTGTTTTTGGCCAGGGCCCATTAGTGTTTTTAATAAAAAATCTAGAATTAGATTTGCTGTGATAAAAGGATCATAAGTTAACATGTTTTACTGTGACAGATGGGACATTTCTGTGACAGACGGGACATTTCTGTGACAGACGGGACAGAATTTGTGCTGAAATATTGCCTTCACCATATATCAAGATATTAAATATTATATGCTCTGAGTTATTCTGTCTGTCTGTCTAGAAGATAGACAGAAACTTTTGTTACCAAATATGTTGGACTTTGGAAATATTAAACTTTTTCATCATTTTCCGTGACAGATGGGACATTTGCTTGGGTCTTTCTAATCATGACCTACTGTAGGGCTAAAAATAAAATTTTAACTGACACCAGATTGTGTCGTGATATAGAGTGCAACTTAAAGGTGCAAGACTTCAAGAGAATTTATTGCACACATTTAACATCACATCTAATGCTGCTGTAGCGCTGCTTATAAAAAAATATTCAAACATGGCACAGGTAAAACAAATTGTTCTTGAAAGCTTGACTTGTCCCTGGTACTTCTCAGAAAAAAAGAAATTTAGTTGAAAAAAATAGTTTGTAATTTTGTCACTGGTGAAACCTTTGCGTGGAATTGGACTAAAACAAATATTGAGTGCCTTTCTTTCATCCAATGCAGAGCACTTGTTATATCACTCGTTAACATCTGGAAAGTTGCATTTTCACACGGCTTCACCTCCTGAAACTGGAACAGTCCAGATGTTACCGAGTGATATACATTTTACATACATGTAAATGCTCCCATTCAACTCTAAGACACCTAATATTTGTATAATAAATGTGCACATGGCTACATAATAAGCATAGGAAAACTTAATTCCTTGCATTATAATGATTGGATTGTCCCATGTATGTATAGTCCAAGGACAGTTTGCATTAAAACACAGAAACATGTTTCAAGAGTGAATTTGTCTTGAAAAAAGCTTACCAAAATACTCAAAGTGATGTTGTTTGTTTTGCAGGTTGGTACCGTTGATCCTATTGGAGATTTTAAGACTATGATTAGTCAGAAGGATGCAGACAGGCTCGTAGAAGGTAACTACAATGTATGTGATTCAAGTCTTAATGTGCCACGGTCTTCAACTTATAATAAATCTTTTAAATGTAACTTTTCTTCTCAAGAAAATTACAATTATTGAGTAAATATTGATATTAACAACAAACAAATTAAATATTAACATACAATGGCCCACGGACATATAATTTAGGTTGTTAATGATTTGCCTACAAATTTTCCTGAAATTATTGAATCTAAATCGGGGCCCTCTCTTACCTGCTAATTCCTACATTTGCATTATTCCCCTAGGCCAAAGGCCTCACTTGCTAGTTTATACCACAGCACCCTCATGAGCCTATAGATACCAAGCGGAATAACATCCTCTTTTCTTATAGCGACTGAAAGGTACAGACGTGTTTGGAAAGTTCTCTTCATGGCTTATCTTCTCACTCCCTTTCATATTTATATTTATATATTTTTTTCCCTGATATTTTGTGACTAAATAAAGTTGAGCTTACATTTAACTGGTTTAGATTCGCTGAATAGGCTTATGACCTGGTTTTATTTCAGTTGTTCAAGGGCGTCTTGCCAATGAACTGTCTTGTTTCAACATGGCCGACACAAGTAGTGTGTGGCTTACTCCCTAATTTTTTACCATGCCCAAAATGCAGAAAAATAAAACCACGCACCTGCCAGGACCACCTAGTGTAGTGTTTGCTTCTAGTGTAGGGTTTCTTCTCGGGTTTCACCTTGCGATGTTTGCAAAGGATGGACCTCCAACCAGTGGGAGGGGCTTGTGATGTGGCTGCATAGCCGCTCCCAAATGAGAGCTGTGAATTCGGTGACCGAAGTTTCGGTTCCCGGGTCCGAGTGGGGCCAGCTCAGTTTGGCCACTGGTGGAGCCCGGAGAAAGAAACAGAAGACTGGATGGTCCAATAAACCAATGCACTTGGCTGACACTGGGATGTCTCAGCCGGTAATGCAGCCCCGACCGTTAATACAGCCCTCAATAGGGATGATTTCCGACAGGTATTTGACACACATTCCGATCCAGCTCCCAGATGTCAGTGCCAATGGGATTCATTCAAATTGGAGCCCAGGTGGCCCCGCAAGCAGCATTGCCGCTACTCTAGTACGAGCTCCTCCAATCGATTCTCATTGACCGATCATCAGGCTAGTTTGCCTCATCGGCGCAGGGGGGAAAAGCAGTATTACATATAACTCACTGCTATTGCAGAATATTCAGCAATTGAATGCAACTACAGCATCCCTTGTTATCCTGAATTCCGCCCCTGTGGGTCCCCCCAATCAACGACGCATCACACCCAGGATCACATGTCCAGTGCCGTTTGACGAGTTGTCCTTACATGTATGCCCCTTGGGTGACCGTCACCTTGCCCCCACAGGAGGGAAAATAATTTTGGGGATAGGCGGCACCAACTTACAACCACCAGGAATGGGTGAACAGTTTGTTGAGCAGAACCTTATGCTAGGTGGCACATTTTTTGAGGAGTAAAAAATCTCAGACTCCAGTGCAGAGGGTTTGGTTAGGTTGGAAGCACTGGAGTAAGGCAGAAAAGCACGTCCGAGGGGGGCTGCTTATAAATTCTAGAGTGTAACCTTACCAAGGGACACGTAATCACCCACCGGTGAGAACAAAAATGGGCCCAAGCCCCTGCAAAGAACTTTAGGCGACCCACAACAAGCCCGAGACTGGGGGCTGGCGCAGATAGGGTTGTGTCACCCACTCTGAACCCCCCTCTAGCTTAGGGGGCAAAGGAGGATCTTATCTGGCGACCAGAATAATTTGGCTTGGAGTCGTATGGTTGTTCCTGGATGGTAGAAAGTTGGGCTACAAGCATATCCGGTAGAGACTTGTTGGTCTGGGAACTAAAAGGTTTCTAAGTGTTACTTCCAATAGCCGCATTTCCACAGGGCAAGATGCTTTGGGAATCTTCCTGAGATTGATCTTCTCGGTGACCTCAATACACTTGGCTTCATCTTACATTACTTCTTGAAACTTAATATTGAAGATGTCAGAGCTTACATGTAGGAGTGAGGAGTGTACGAGCCCCGTCAGATGAAAGGAAGACGCTGTCTAAAATATTTCCCCTGCGAACCATAATTGAAAACATGAAAATCCTTGTTTCGTGCCCAACTGCAGACAATCTTCCATACAACGAAAAGCCATTTCTGTGAAGTCAGTTGAAACTTCAGAGTCACCTTCACAAGCGCCCACTAGCTATTTAGACAGCAGCTGTGAGAAACAGCTTACTCTGAGGTCAAAACGATAGAATCTTCCAGTTTGCCCCAGATGCAATCCAGTAAAGGGAATTTCCCCAATGCGTGGTTCCCTCCATCGGCCACCATTTTATCCTTGCCTGATTCTGGTATAGTTGGTACCGTCAGATACTGATGGTGATCCCCTTCTGGCGCTCTAAAGGACCATGCTTTACGGCTGTCCAAAACATGCCATTTGGATGCATCCAATGCGCCAATACGATCAGTACAAACCATATCGAACAAGAAGGCAGGAAAGATCTCTGCAGGGTATCAGTAATTGCAGCTATCCATGAGGGGTTTCTAGTAACAAGGCTGTTGCACAACTTGTTTAATAAAGGAATATTTGCCGAAGGACCAGTGCAATGCAAATTAGTGGCCGCATGGGATTTGGGTGAAGTTTTACAGATGCTGGCACAGCCTCCTTTTGAGTCGATTCCTAGTGCCTCCCTCATCAATCTCACCATAAAGACAGCCTTCCTCCTGGCAACCGCCATCCCTAGAAGAAGTGAGCTGCATGCTCTGACTATAGGAGAGGGTCGTATAATTTGGGAACCCCATGGAGTCAGACTCATTCCTCGCCAATTGTTTCTGGCTAAGAACAGTCCGCCTCTTCCTCATCCAGACATCTATCTTCATTCCAGAAATTAAATCTGGGTCCTCAGTCCTGATGCAAAATGCAAACAAAATTAGGCTCAATGTCGCCTAACACACTGCGTAATTGTAACAGCTGGCATGTAACTTACATACATACTGGCAGTCCAATTCTGGTGATCATCAAATGATATCAACTGTACAAGGTATATAAAGGTTGATACTTTCAGATTGACAATCAGAAAATTCTTCATAAGTCATGGCCAATGTAGATGAGTATTCTGAAGTATTTATTAATCACATTTACTACAGCTTCAAAATAAATGCAGGATATTATCAGCAAGTTGGTGCGTGATTCCTTTGGTTCTCAATTCTACAGTAAGGCTATGGATTGCCTCAAGGTTCTCAGACAAGAGTTAATCGAGGTAAAACATGTTTCACTTTGTACCACTCATTTTTAATTATTATACTACATGGAATTGTATTGGTTTTTAAATGAAAGCAGAATTAGTTCACTGGGTCTAATTTTTTAATCCCATGCTTTGACTATAGGATCATGATGTAATTAGTCTGATTCATAGTTGTTTATTTCATGAACTTTCAGCTCCAGGAACCTGTTCTTTTTAATGGATATATGAGAAAACTCAAAGATGAGTTAAAAGAAAACGGCAAAATGGACTTTTTTGACTTAATTCGATCAGGTAAGAGTTATACAATTAAGTTTGAACTTAATAATGTAAGAATATAATTGGTTGTTGTTCCAGTATAACTACAAAAATCTTTAATGTGAAAATGCCATGAAAATTCACTTTGCCGTGAAATTGACCTTACATTTATTTGGTTTATCTGCATTTAAACCACTGTGAAAATGCCCTATAATAAACTTGCTATTTCTTGCCAGGAAACTATACAGAAAGCACAATTACACAGCAAAGTGACTTTTCATGGTGTTTCCCCAATAACGAAATTCAAAGTGAAATTTACATTTAGGCAGAAATAGGCAAAGTCTTTTTAGAAGGACTGAGCATAGAAACAGCTGACTAGGCCTGTATGCTCTAATGGGAGGGTCAAATAGAAGGACTGAGCATAGAAACAGCTGACTGGGCCTGTATGCTCTAATGGGAGGGTCAAATAGAAGGACTGAGCATAGAAACAGCTGACTGGGCCTGTATGCTCTAATGGGAGGGTCAAATAGAAGGACTGAGCATAGAAACAGCTGACTGGGCCTGTATGCTCTAATGGGAGGGTCAAATAGGACTGAGCATAGAAACAGCTGACTGGGCCTGTATGCTCTAATGGGAGGGTCAAATAGAAGGACTGTGCACAGAAACAGCTGACTGGGCCTGTATGCTCTAATGGGAGGGTAAAATAGAAGGACTGAGCATAGAAACAGCTGACTGGTCCTGTATGCTCTAATGGGAGGGTCAAATAGAAGGACTGAGCATAGAAACAGCTGACTGGGCCTGTATGCTCTAATGGGAGGGTCAAATAGGACTGAGCATAGAAACAGCTGACTGGGCCTGTATGCTCTAATGGGAGGGTCAAATAGAAGAACTGAGCATAGAAACAGCTGACTGGGCCTGTATGCTCTAATGGGAGGGTCAAATAGAAGGACTGAGCATAGAAACAGCTGACTGGGCCTGTATGCTCTAATGGGAGGGTCAAATAGAAGGACGGAGCATAGAAACAGCTGACTGGGCCTGTATGCTCTAATGGGAGGGTCAAATAGAAGGACTGAGCATAGAAACAGCTGCCTGGGCCTGTATGCTCTAATGGGAGGGTCAAATAGAAGGACTGAGCATAGAAACAGCTGCCTGGGCCTGTATGCTCTAATGGGAGGGTCAAATAGAAGGACTGAGCATAGAGACAGCTGACTGGGCCTGTATGCTCTAATGGGAGGGTCAAATAGAAGGACTGAGCATAGAAACAGCTGACTGGGCCTGTATGCTCTAATGGGAGGGTCAGATAGGACTGAGCATAGAAACAGCTGACTGGGCCTGTATGCTCTAATGGGAGGGTCAAATAGAAGGACTGAGCATAGAAACAGCTGACTGGGCCTGTATGCTCTAATGGGAGGGTCAAATAGAAGGGCTGAGCATAGAAACAGCTGACTGGGCCTGTATGCTCTAATGGGAGGGTCAAATAGAAGGACTGAGCATAGAAACAGCTGACTGGGCCTGTATGCTCTAATGGGAGGGTCAAATAGAAGGGCTGAGCATAGAAACAGCTGACTGGGCCTGTATGCTCTAATGGGAGGGTCAAATAGAAGGACTGAGCATAGAAACAGCTGACTGGGCCTGTATGCTCTAATGGGAGGGTCAAATAGGACTGAGCATAGAAACAGCTGACTGGGCCTGTATGCTCTAATGGGAGGGTCAAATAGGACTGAGCATAGAAACAGCTGACTGGGCCTGTATGCTCTAATGGGAGGGTCAAATAGGACTGAGCATAGAAACAGCTCACTGGGCCTGTATGCTCTAATGGGAGGGTCAAATAAAGGCAACTATTTTGCAATCTTTTCCTGTGCTTTCCTTACCTTTTTTTTAATGATTGTGTATAACCAAACAATAAGAAAATATTATGGGTACCA
This sequence comes from Zoroaster sp. YZ-2022, assembly GCA_029582265.1. Taxonomy (NCBI): domain Eukaryota; kingdom Metazoa; phylum Echinodermata; class Asteroidea; order Forcipulatida; family Zoroasteridae; genus Zoroaster; species Zoroaster sp. YZ-2022. The sequence goes on from CM055826.1 coordinate 312,323, forward strand.
GGCGCAGATCCAGGCGCCTTGAGCGCCCAGCAGGGTGGATATGTGCGCGCTACAAATCTTTATTATTATTATTATTATTATTATTATTATTATTATTATTATTATTATTATTATTATTATTATTATTATTATTATTATTATTATTATTATTATTATTATTATTATTATTATTATTATTATTATTATTATTATTATTATTATTATTATTATTATTATTATTATTATTATTATTATTATTATTATTATTATTATTATTATTATTATTATTATTATTATTATTATTATTATTATTATTATTATTATTATTATTATTATTATTATTATTATTATTATTATTATTATTATTATTATTATTATTATTATTATTATTATTATTATTATTATTATTATTATTATTATTATTATTATTATTATTATTATTATTATTATTATTATTATTATTATTATTATTATTATTATTATTATTATTATTATTATTATTATTATTATTATTATTATTATTATTATTATTATTATTATTATTATTATTATTATTATTATTATTATTATTATTATTATTATTATTATTATTATTATTATTATTATTATTATTATTATTATTATTATTATTATTATTATTATTATTATTATTATTATTATTATTATTATTATTATTATTATTATTATTTCGCATTAGCACAGCATGAAAAGAAAGATCTTGTTTTCCTTTCTGCCGGTTACACCTCGAGTCAAGCTACCTCCCGTAGCCTTAGATCTCGAGTGTCTTTCGCAGAATCCTTGCTGTCCCTAAGAGTGCCGCCTTCTGTAGTAATACTACTCTAACAGATGTTCCTATCTCCTTGAGATGTTTCTCCAACGCCTTCGGGATTGTACCCAGTGCTCCCACTACCACAGGAATAACCTTAACCTTGACTTGCCACAGCTTGCGGAGTTCTCTCGCTAAATCCTGATATTATTATTATTATTATTATTATTATTATTATTATTATTATTATTATTATTATTATTATTATTATTATTATTATTATTATTATTATTATTATTATTATTATTATTATTATTATTATTATTATTATTATTATTATTATTATTATTATTATTATTATTATTATTATTATTATTATTATTATTATTATTATTATTATTATTATTATTATTATTATTATTATTATTATTATTATTATTATTATTATTATTATTATTATTATTATTATTATTATTATTATTATTATTATTATTATTATTATTATTATTATTATTATTATTATTATTATTATTATTATTATTATTATTATTATTATTATTATTATTATTATTATTATTATTATTATTATTATTATTATTATTATTATTATTATTATTATTATTATTATTATTATTATTATTATTATTATTATTATTATTATTATTATTATTATTATTATTATTATTATTATTATTATTATTATTATTATTATTATTATTATTATTATTATTATTATTATTATTATTATTATTATTATTATTATTATTATTATTATTATTATTATTATTATTATTATTATTATTATTATTATTATTATTATTATCGTGTGTTTATCTCAACTAACGTGAAGCTGAGATACAGGTTCTGAAAAGAACCGTATCGCACAACTCGTATCTCAACCTTCGTTAAGTGAGAAAGGTTCAAGGGAGAACCAATTTCGGCAACTCGTTTTTCTCTACTGTCGCTAAGTGAGAAATATGGTTCAGGGAGAACCACGGGGACTTCACGGGTTAATATGGTTCAGGGAGAAAAACCGAAAAACCGAAAAACCGAAAAACCGAAAAACCCATTGCCGTGCTACCGTACATCGGCCACACTTATTATTATTAAATGCGAGCGCGAAGCACGAAGCCCTTACGGCGTTGGGTCCGGGGCCTGCTTAAGGGCCCCGGAAAATTTTGGATTTTGGATGCTTTGTGGCGCAATCTGAGGCGATTCCTGGCCAGTTTCACCTGACTTTTTTGGCAAATGTTTTCAAGATTATATGGAGAATATATATATATATATATATATATATATATATATATATATATATATATATATATATATATATATATATATATATATAATTATTTTAGCCATTATTTTAGCGATGTCATGACTACAACAATATAAGTTTCTCCCTCCCCGACTTTTGGCATTTAATTTGCAGTTTTTTGACTTCAGTTTTAATTTATCCGGAATTTTTCTTGGTTTTAATTCAGTCCAGTTGAAATTTTCAAGAAAAGGGCTTGATTTCATACTGTTCCTTGCCCTGTGTTAAAACCATCGGCAGATCAGCTGCAAGACTCATCGTACTTCGCAGGCCTATGCGTACTGGCGTAGAATCCGACAGTAAATTGACATCGGCGATTGTAATTTCCACACGGTACCCCGACCCTTCTTCAGACGAAACGGAACAATTTATAGACGTGGAGGAATTGGGTCACCAGACTAGCTTGCTTTGCACCCGATCACAGACTACCGATTGCAAACGAAATGTAGACTAACTGTTCCTTTTTTTAACTTTTTTTTTTTTTACTCAATTTACCCGGGGGGGCACGTGTCCCCCCCCCCCCCCTTCCCCTGGATCCGCGCCTGGGTACACATAACATGGACAATGTACATAACATGGACAGCCATTAACAGGAAAGTGATAATGGAATTGAATAATTTACTCAAATAGGTTTCATTTATATCCCTTTCCCCTTTTGGATTGTGAAGAGCCAAAACTAAGACATCTTTTGGGTATTAGAAGGTGAAATACATGTATATCAAATAAAGAAACATGGACAGACAATTTGTGACAGATGTCTGTCCACGTTACATGCATGTACATGCACATTATATTTTGAAAATGATTCCCTGTTATTTGTTTGATACCCAGTGATTTTTCTAAGGTAACAATAGGGGAATGACATTGCAAGAGACAACATGTGGGTGAATAAATCTATTTTATGCATGTAATATCTTAAAGAAGATCCCCTTGTAAATACTTAATTACTTAAAGTTATCTTCAAGGCACTTGGAATGTACACAGAAAAAAATTATGGCAAAGTACAGTGTACTCTAGGCCTAGGTTGATGATATTTATTTTTTTATAGTCAATTATCGGCCATGATATTATCGTCTATGACATTATCGTCTCAATACATGTTTTTTTTTAAATACATGAACAAATGTATGTATCGTACATTAACATTGGACACCGAAATAACTACTTTTACATGCAAGTTCTACAGAGAAGTTGCATAGGTGATAACAGTTACTCCAAACATTCACTCCAAAATGAGCCGATTCTTAGAATGTTGCCGCTCGGTGCGACAAATATTTCATAACAAAGAACTCACCGTGATATCAATAAACAAACCCATGGTTATAAATGCCTTAGCACCCATCCTAGAGCTGACAATGAATGGGCCATTGGTCGATCGTGCACGCACAGTTCAGCGGTCATCATCCATGCTTTTATCCTGGTATCCGACATCTGCTGAATGTGAACAACCTCACAATGTACACCAGTGCAGTTATTCCAGGAGAGTATACCACGTGATCCTGGGACTAGCCTTTCGTTAATGCTGGGTTTACACTAGGCCACGATGTCCACGATCGCCACAATTTGAGAGAATCGTGATGAGCATGGGGGGTCGTGGGATCGAATCGTGATGATCTTGAGGGAACTTGGTGGAATCGTGATGATCGTGACAAAATTGTTGACTGTCAAAAATTTTGTCACGATTATCACGATTTGACGCCAAACCTTGAGAGAGCGTGATAGAACGTGGCAATCGTAGTAGAGCGTAGTAGAGCTTAACAGACCTTAACAGAGCGTAACAGACCTTGATGCGCCATCGTATGGGATCTTGGTGAATTTGGAAACACGATTCCTTCAAGTTTCACAACGATCCCACCACGTTTCTATCACGCTCTACTACGATTCGTCAAGATACATTGAGTAGCATGAGTAATTTCATCACGCTCTGACACGTTCTGCTGCGATCATCCCGATTGGCTCCCACGCTCTGTCACGCTCTGATAAGTTCCCGCGCGATTCCCACGATGTGTATGGAAGGGCTCCAGCGCTCTCAAAGATTCATTGCGTTTTCAACACTCTACACGAAAACATATCAGCTTTGACCAGCTATAGTTTTTGGATTTGACTTGTAGAACAGAAGTTTGATCATCAAATATGCCAGCCAAAATAAGAAGGAAGGCCTCTGCCAATAATGACAAGGCTTCTGCACCTATATATGCATAAACCAGAATTGCCAATTCAGCATCTTCTTCATCTCTTGGATGCATGGTTCCTCATTGGTGTCTCTGGAGAGAGTGAGAGGGTGACCCCCTTCCTCCTTTTTATACCCCAATCGTGCTCCAAGCGTGGCAATCTTGCTCAAATCGTGGTCATAAATCGTAGGAGATCTTAACAGAACGTGACAGAACGTGAGAGCATATCGTGGTGATCGTAAGAAAACTTTAGGGAACGTAATGAAAATCGTGGCAGACCTTGACCAGAATCGTGTTGGCTTAGTAACAAAAGTTACAGATCGTAACAAAACGTACTCAGAGAGTAGGAAAGCGTATGAAAGCGTAGAAAAAGATAAAGTAAACAATAAATCGTGGAGCTCCACGCTTTTTTTGAATCGTGCAGATCGTGGCCATCGTGGCCCCAGTGTAAACCCAGCATTAGGCCCATGCGGCAACCAGGAGCACAACTCACAAAAAAAGACTAAGCACACAAGTAGTGGGAACATGAGCGGCACCGCATCATGATTTCGAACTGTTTTTAGTTGTTCACGGTACCGTAACTTCGTTGATATTACGGTATAATGATATGAAATTTGGAGACTATTTGTCACTCCGGCAGTATTTTAACTAAAAAGAGCGATATAAATTTGATATCGGTGATATTTTTTAAATATCGTCAATAAGGAGATATTTCGTTATCTTAAAAACCATAACCGATTTAGCCAATAATTCTTTGAAAATCGCATCGTTACATTATTATTATGATATCGTCCACACCTAGTGTACTTCATTTTATTATTAATGTCACACGTTCCTCTAAAATATCACACTTTTGTACCCATTGGTGTGGACAGACCCAAATACAAGTATGTGTTGGATATCATATGCATGTGTGATTTCGACCTTTTCAGCTCTTCGTTAATATGTAATGATATGAAATTCGGAGAAAACTTTTTATATAACCAATGCCTTAAACAAACTCCGGCGATATTTTAATTAAAAAGAACGATATATATTTGATATTGGCTATATTTTTTGAATATCAGCAATATTTTTGGAATATCGTCAATATGACGATATTTTGATACTGTATCTTCAAAAACTTCACAGATTTAGCCGATATTTTTTGTCACATACATGTAGTGTAGTTAGGATATTATCATGATATCATCCTGGCCTAATATGCATGCATGTAGTATAGGTGTTGGATATCTTCATATGTAATGCATGTAATATTTTCGATAGATACAAGTATAGGTAAAGTAAAGACTGTTTGCAGTGACACCATGTGATTTCTTTAAAATATCGTATGGTTATGATGTAATTGTGATATTGCCCTGGCCTATAATATGCATGTAGTACAGGTGTTAGATAATCTGGTATTTTCGATAGATACATGTACAAGTATAGGTGTTGGATACTACCACACGAAGGTTCCACCAGTGACAAAATTTCAACAACAAAACATTTCAACTATCAAGTCAAGCTATGAAGAACATATTTTTTTCCTGTGCCATGTTTGAATATTTGTTTAATAAGCAACATTACACAGAGTTAGACATGATGTTTAATATGTGCAATAAATTCTCTTGAAGTCTTGCACCTTTTAAGTTGCATTGGACTGCATTAAATGACAACATTCAGTGTTTGAACCACAAAAGATATTTTCACAATCTTTGCATCATCTTACAGATCGTGAATTATGTGACATTTCGTACACAGACATGACCCAATCTGACATCTTCTTCCCGTCGAAACCGGGAATTTAAGTGAAACAAACTATTCTGAAGCACTTTTATAGGGTCTGCAGCCAACATGATATGGTATTTGGGAGTGCCTTCCGTGGACAAAATGACTATTGATATGTGACCTTTTCAAAAATGTGACTGATGATGTCATCACCTATCACAGCGCCCTCTGGCGGCGGGTTTATAAAAATGAAAATTTTCTATATAAAATACCATAGGAAATTTAAATATGACTTATGTGAATAAAGTGACTAGTGACATCTTATCTTTTCAAAAAATATGTTTGATGACCTCAGTTTTACAAAATGGATTATTTTCCAATCTCAGAAATTGAACCAAAACAGGTACTAATGTTATTTTTTCATGGTCATATCGAGGTCATATATATGACCTTCAAATCACCTCATCTGACCTTTACTTCCGGTCTAAACAGGAAGATCAAGTTCAACATTCTAAAGCAAAATTTATAGGTCTTTCGCATATGAGATTGATATTGTTATAATAAAAGATGATACACCTTTGCAAAATATGATTGACATCATCGATGATAATTTGATTGAACCCGGAAGTTGACACGAACACCGTGTGTTTGTTCTAACAAACACTTGAGCTCTAGTTTGTTTTTTGTTTTTCAGAGAGGATGAAATTGATTGATTCATCTGAGAGCAGTGAGATTAATGTGTCCAGCGAGGAAGCAGAAAAGGTTTGTTAATATTTGCAATAATAAATAAAATTAACAAAGATTTCTGATGATACAGGTATTCATAAGGACAGGCAATTCACCTGAATTTGATTATTATTCAGCTATACAACTAAAATGTTTCTCATCCTGAAAGGTAAAAAGATATGTGTGTGTTTGCACTCTTTTTATTTCATTGTCTATATTTGTAAAGACCTTTAAATTGTTACCATGGTCTTCTATATAAATATATGCATACAGTAGCAGTGTCAGCCCCAAACATTTGGGGAGCATAAATGTTGAGTATGATAAATGATACAAACACATACAATTGTAGGTAAAACTTGTAGCTTTGCATGGTGAGGATGATAAGTAAGACTAATTGCGGTGACACCATGTGGAATCTCAATGGAGTAGTAATTAGTTCTGAAAAGAACTGGAGGTACAACTCGACGTTTCGATTAGTATGCTCTGATCTGATTCTCCTGAGGACGATCAGAGCATACTGATCGAAACGTCGAGTTGTACCTCCAGTTCTTTTCAAAACTAATTACTACTCAATTGCGATTCCACATGGTGTCACCGCAATTAGTCTTACTTAACATACAATTGTACACGTTCATTGTGCCAGTGTCAGTGATAATTAGTGATAAGTTAAGCTTCTGATAACTGAAGCAGAATGCAAAATGCTGATTTTATTTGTCCGTATTTCTTTATTTTTCTTCATTGACAAACGGACTAAATCAGAACAGACTTAGCAGTATGAACTGTCAAGTGGGTTGCCATGTCTTTAATAGCGTCACCCGCACAGTAAGATGCATTAACCCACCTACAATCAGTGCAACTTTTGAAACAACCCATTCAGGCCACTCCAAGCCATTAGCTGTTGCTAGTGGCCTCCTATGGTTACCCTTCTGTACACTGTCACACCACTGAGATTGCAGGGTAAAGTGGTCTCCCATTGATACATTGCAGGTCATATATACTAATATGTTCAAACATTTACAGTGGCCTTGGGTGGCACACAGTTGATTTTGTAAGATTACTTGGAAAGGACAGCAGGCTTGTACATGTACAATACAATACAATACAATGAAGGCATTTTTATAGCGCTCTTACACAAACGGTATCACAGCGCTTTAAAGTGAGATACAAGTACAATTTAAAAATACACAGTGCCTAAAATAAATGAGTCTTGAGAGATGTTTTAAATTGACTCAATGAAGAAGCATGACGGATACCAGATGGTAGTTCATTCCAAATGCTGGGTGCAGCAGTATAGAAACCCTTGTTAGCTGCAGTTAAATGTGTAGTTGGCTTTTTGAAGATCCGGGAATCAGTGGCGCACCCAGGATTTTATTGGGGGGGGGGGGGGGGGCTCAAACATTTTTTTTGGTTGAAATCCAATATGGGGGAGAGACATGGCGGACCCAAACCATAACCGCTGACGCGGCTGTAGCCATGTCCCTAATCGTGCTCGTCAGTGAACCTACGGCACATGTTAAATGTTTCCTGGTGGTTTCTAGTCATAAAAAGAAGACATTATGACATGATTCAGACTCGTAGGGTTTTACCTTCCATATAATTTCCTCCTCTTGATGTAAAGAACTTGAGCTAATTGTTTCGTCTGCAAGATTTCTATATTTAAATATTTTCATTGCGCGGACGTAAAGTTTGTGATCATTCCGGGCGGAGCTAAATTTTCTCAAACACGAATTTGGCGGCAAAACCAAATCCCAATATTATCCAATCGGTGTTTGCTAAAACAGTGTCGCATAATCTTTGTAAATTAAAACCCGATCCTGGGCCATTGTGTACAAACTGGAAAGGAGTTGATTATAATGCGGGCGTGTTTAAATTTTAAAAAACATTTACGAGTAACCTCAACGACAGGCAACGACCTCAACAAGAGAAACGGACAACAGAAAATGAAAATAAAATTAAGTAAAGCTGCTCCCTGATCAGGGTGCACCATGGCAGAGGGGGGGGAATGTCTAAAAATGCTTGTTATATATACTGGCGGCCCTTCAAGCTTACATGCACATGCATACGCAACGCCGTAAAATATAATAGTGAGTGGAATAAATGGAAAACTTTTGGAGGGGAGCTTGAGTCTCCTGAGTCCCCATCCCTTGTACCACTGCCCTACTCCTTGCCGAACTCCTCTGTAGACAAGACTTGGGCTCAGATTTTGCTCTCTTTCCCGGCCCCTTCTTGAAAAAACAAATAATAAAACATCAGCGGGTCCTTGGGGGGGGGGGGGAGGGCTCGAGCCCCCCGAGGCCCCCCCCCTTGGGTGCGCCACTGCCGGAATCGGAATTTGAACGGAGTCCACTGTGGTTAAGTTGGTATGGTGTAATAGCTCACAGAGATAGGATGGCGCAGAGTCAGTAACACATTTATAGGCAATAGTCAATGTTTTGAAATCAATCCGGTCTTGAACGGGAAGCCAGTGAAGCTGTCGTAGGAGCGGGGACACATGGTCATACTTTTTAGCCTTCATGTATGTACTGAAGGTTGCTAAAGAACAGAATTTAGTGGTTGGGAGTGGCTTCAATGTGTAGGAGGGATGTACTACATGCATATTACAACACCTGTCAAATCTCTTCAGATACATGTACATGTAGGTGGTCTTCTGAAAAGTTTTATTTCTATTACATCCCAATTTTGATTTCTTCCAGTTTCTAGAAGTAGATTCCAAAGATGAGAATATTCCAAAAGCCCAGCAGCATGAAGATGCAGATGATCTGGTAATACCACTCTCTTATCTGCTATCCTTACATGCATTCTTACATACTACATCTAGGTTATTTACTAAATAGTCGGATGCGGAAAAGGACTGGTTTTGGGCCTGGACACAGGTGATGAAGGACTTAGCAAAACGCCCATACATTTTATTATCTTACAATAAAGACCAAATGTCAAACTTTTATAGTTTTTGTAGAATTCACTTTTTGGGAACATGCAAAAACACTCAAGAAGTACCTAAGTCACTGTGACGTGAGGTAAATTTTACAGTACATGTGTATTTTGTTGACTAATTAGACCAGCATGCATTAAGCAAAACAGATTGTGCTTGCTCACTGCAGTATTAGTCTCGGCATAGCGTGCCATGTGAATGCAGTATTTGTGAAGCAAGTAGGTATTTTTAGTTTAGAAATCAACTTTTAACAAACATTTTGGATTGTCAAATGTTAATGGCCAGATGAATGATTATCTGTTTACTCACTCACTCATTCCGTTGACCCACGTAGTCACATTGCCACAGGCTTGACTTGTGCTAAAGTAATTAAGTCTTGTTTGTTCACAGTTGGAGATGATGTAACCAAAGTGCCAGTCAACTAGGAAGTGTCCACGAAGGCTTTGACTAGGAATGTTTTCAAGAATCTTGTTTATTATTATTAGCACAATGAGTTTGTAGCTTCATTGTGAGATATCAGATGTTTGCTGCGATTCACTCCTTAATAACTTAATTTGTAGTAAAACCCAACACTTATGTTGGATAAATGTTCATTAATCTATTATAAGATATTTTCAATGTCAAATTATTAAACATGTAAAATATTGTTTATAAGCCACATACACTATTGGTTATCTTGAAAAAAAAAATGATCACAGTTGTACATAGTTTCAAACATCCCTTGAAATATTTCTGTCTGATCTGACGTGCTTTCTTTTTATTAAAATTTGTGAAATAATTTCCCAAATGAATTTCTGTCATCCAAAGATAGAAATTCCATGTTGGAATAAATATACAAACAATCTGAATGCTTTTGAACAATTTTCTTGAAATGAAATAAGTTGGTTTTGTATGTACATATCCTGATGCTTATAAAATATAGATTCATTTACAGAGATTTTATCAGAAGTCTATACTGGCTTTAATTCAAAGTATTAACCCTCCTACTTCTGGTACCTTTTTCATACAAGTTGATCCACCATTTGAAACCATTCGCTTTTGTGGTTTTGAATGGTGAAATAACTGTGTACAGTATTGATTCCCCCAAATGGTTTTGAATGGTAGGTCAGCTAATAAAAAAAAACTTGTTTGGATACTTCTAAGTGGTGAATCAATGGACCCTCTATGCATTTGAATGGATTTGAATGGTAGTAAAGCTTGCTACCAACACTGTTCAAATGGTATCACCATGTGTGTACAAAACCAATGGGCATTTTGGTAAGTGGAAATTTTGAATGGTTTCAAATGGTCAAACAGTAGGAGGGTTAAGGGCTATTTTGTGTATTTCTTTTTATATTTAGCATTGCTTGTAGGCAAATATTATTTAAACAATGCTTTCACTATAGTATTCATTGTTCATCCTAAACGTTATTGAATTGTTAAGCAGACTTTTTGTTAATTTCACAAATGAATTCCTTTTGATAATGACTATTTACTGGAAAACAAATTTAAGACCATGGTCAATAAATAGGGGAATAAAAGTTGTTCATGCACTCATTTCCACAGGATATCACAGGTAATAATAGACTGATAAAAAGAAGTGCTTTTATAAAAGAAATTGTTTGTTTACATTGCTCATTAGTGTTAATGGTGGGAATACTGCTTGGGTTTTTTGGTTGGATTGGTGAGACTGAAAACTGCATATTAAACAAGGGCAGTATTTTTGTTTTTTTATGTAAGTGATTGTGTGCTTGTGCACATTGATCATGAGCATAAGCATACAGTGCAAAGGCCCTTTTTAAGAGAATTTCAATGAAAAGTGTATTCTTTGAAGTTGGTTAAGGTACCAATCATCCTGCCTGATGAAGTTCTCTTATTTCAAAGAAAACACAATCACAATATGCACAATACAAAAGCTACTCCTTGTGCTTTACGTGCATGGTCAATATATTTTTCGTCACTCCATATTGCTGTGAAACTTTCATGGATATGGATTGATTGTTAAATGTATACATGTATCTTGATTCAAAGGGGAAAAACATGTACCCATTGCAGGTTATTTGTTAACATTACCAGTGGTATACATGTACCTTCCCTTTAATTAAAACATGAAAACAACAACAATTATGCGGTCCAAAAATATTCATATTCACATTCATGGCTGAATAAATTGTCATCTGCTTCTTGTACATCATAATCCTCTAATAGTAAATAGCACTCAGTCACAGAGTTCATGGCATTGTGGTCCATATTTTTTGTGGTCCATATACACTAAATATTGACAGTAAGATAGTAGTTCAGAAACTTAATTAAATAACTTATTTTACCAGAAATGCTTCCAGCTGTAAAGCATATTTGAAAGCATATTACATGTAGACCCAGATATGTTTTCAAACAAACTGATTTCTGATTGGACCGCAGATAATTCACGCATGTATAACGGCTGTAAATTATTGTAAGGAAAAAAATATATATAGTTTGTGATTTAAATCCATTATACACGATTAGTAGTGTTTGTACAAAAATGTTTCTAAAATTAGGCCTATCCTTACATGTACTTTCTTTGAATCAAGATATTCATTAAACAACCAACGAGTTAAAGTTTATTATGTGTCATTATCCGAGAAAATAATGAAAATGCATTCAGATGATTCATATTCATTGACTTGTTTTTGTTTTCGGAGGTACAGCAATTAATTTTGGACATTATTTCACTATTTTACTAATTTAATAGCACATGAGACCAATTTATTTCATCCCTGTTTGATACCAATAACATTCATGTAAAACTGATCATTTGTGTTTTGCAAATTTACCAATAGTGTAGGATTTAATGACATAATATTACTTTACCAATAGTGTAGGTCTTAATGACAGAATATTACTTTACCAATAGTGTAGGTCTTAATGACAGAATATTACTTTGTAGATACATCTTGCTGTCCACTGTCAAGACTCTTTGTTTACGAAGCGGAAACTGCAAGGGAATAATTAAGTCCTGTCATTTTCACTGTGTGGCGCGCAGTTCTCACAGTCGAGTTATAAAAAAAAGGTTCAAATTTGTTGGGATGGGGTTTACTAATACAAAAATAGCTACAAAATCACAGGTCGCTGGTAGTTGCAGCTAATTTTGGTATCAAAATGTTGCTGAAAGGTTAAGCTTTAAGGAAATAATATGAGAATTTAGGCAGGAATCAGTGGGAATTTGAAGTTCACCTTAGCTGGGAAAAAAAACATTTTATATATTTACCAAATTCCTCAGTTTTTGCTGATGGAATCAAAAAGCTAATTTACAATTGACTTAATTTTGATAAAATATAGGCCATGCACTGGGTTTACTTCAATTTACATGACAATAGCTTGTCAAAAGCCCACAATGGCAATTTTACAAATTGTATGACCAGCAACCGGCTTTTATCATAATATTTTCAATTTTTTGAGATTGTAAGGCAGTTCTATTGAGTTTAATATTTACAGCCCTAGGGGGATCTTAGCACCTAAAAAAATGTAAAAGAAATACAATCTGGCACATACACAAATGAACCCCCTTTTTGGCGCACTTTGGTTTCACCCTGGCCCACTATGCAACCTTACACCAACAGCCACACCTGGCTAAACACCTTAAGCCACATTCCATCCTCACATCAACAGCTCATACATGTATAGTGTCATATTGTTGATGGTATCTTCCCTTTTGTTGAGGTACTGTAATTTTTTAAAGAAAAGTTAAAATAACTTCCAGAGTCAAATTTAGGAAAGGGTTACTTTCCTAAATTCCACATTAAAATGAATTCACAAAATCTGAATTTTGTACTAAGCTGAAACTTTCAAAGGATGGCTATTTAAGTATATCTTTATTCAAATAGAATAAGCATACTCATGTTTTTCAAAAATTACCAATGTTGCAACTTCCCTTAAAAGACATTGAATTCATTAAGTGAGAATTATATTGAATTGAGTGCATCGGTACAAACAAGGCTTTAGTTTGGCATAAATTATGAGCACAGGGGTGCTATTTGAATATCAGCCTGATCTACTCACATTTGATATGAATGCTGTTACGAGATCGTAAAGTTCTGACACGTTGTTGCAATAGGACGATAAGAAAGCATCTGTTTAACTGTATGTGCTTCTCATTTAATATGCTATACTGTTCACTGTAGTATTGAAGTACACATATCGTAGTAGTAGTCAAAAACAATTCAACAACTGTGTGTGATTCCTGAAAACAAGAAAATAAAATAAACCCTGTCTAAGTACGGATTCACACGTAAGTCATGCCATTTGCTGAATCATGAAAAAACAATTAAACTTAAAACAGAGAAAAAGTTATATTAAGGAACTCTATCCCAGTCATCATTGACTCAATCTCTGAATCATTTAAATCCAAACTGAGGCAAAGTTTTTCTTAAACTTATTTCTAACTCGCTTATATTTTGATATTGAGCAATACTCATGTTACTTTGTTTGCACAAGTGTTTATCTATGTAGAAATTAATAAACTTAAAATGCATAAAGACAGCCTAATTCTAATGTGGCCTATGTCATTACTTCATGACGACTGACGACGCGCCTACGACTGGGCGGCGGATCACTAAGACCTTCAAGAAAATATCAATCCGCGGGTCTGAATGAGCGTAGGTCCGTGACACTACTACATCAATACATTACAAAAAAAGTGCATAACTAAATTGCCTTGTATATCGAAGAACAACAATGAGATGCAATCAAACATGGATACTAGAAAACACCTAAATATCACAATAAAATCTGAACATCTCCAAAAACATTGGTCCTTCGGTGATAAGAAATCTTAGAACAGTTCGCGAGAGCAAGCGACCTAAAAAACATGGCGCAGGCTCTGCACCAAGTAAATAGAACAAGGCGAGCACTGTGGAAGATTTTGAACAAACAATCTCAACAAAAGTCTCTTCAAAGAAATATTTAAGAGCAATGCAATACACAGACTGTAACTGCCAATTCCCGATAAAATCTACGATTGGTTGATGCAAGTTTTAACGTACCTTGAATAGCATAGAACGGGAAAAAGCAAGGAAATCTGGTGATCAAACTTAGTACGTTGCTGTGACTTTACGAAACTCGTGTAAATGATGCTTAGTCTTCGCACAAGGCGCAAGTAAAAAATCCCACGCTACCTTATTGGTAGAAAGAAAAAAAAACATGTCATGTCATGTCATGACATCCCATCCCCCAAACATGACGGAATGTCACAGAAAATAAAAATCTGTAATCACTGTCCACTAATCAATGTCTGATCGTTCTGACTTCTTCATGAGCAGAATGAGCTTTGTCACGGGTCTCTTAACATTTGTATCATCGGCGAACTTGATCTCAACGACTCTCACGGGGTCATCGTTCCCTGGATAAATGTTCACAACTTCGGCCATTTTCCAGGAACCATGCTTCCTGTCCTCACCAATGACGAGCACGATGTCTCCCTTTTCAGCCGATTGTTGCCACTTCTGGCGCGGTGAGAGCTTGTGGATGCATTCCATCCAACGTCGCCAAAACCCGTCTACCATAGCATTGCAGATCTCTCTGCGCTTCCGTAAGTTTCCCACGTACTCTTCACACGGGACTTCGGGGCACGGCAAGTCGCCTCTTCCAATCAAGAAGTGATTTGGTGTCAATGGTGGATGGTCAAGTGGTGAAGATGACTTGGCAGTTAAAGGTCGACCGTTGATGAGACCGGATATCTGGCAGAACACAGTCTCCCAATCGACGAATGTTAGACGATCTGCTTTCACCAGATGCCTCATCCCTTTCTTGACTTCTTGGACCATGCGTTCGACAGCTCCATGGTGATGGGGTTCCTCCCGGAGGTCCGAATTTCCACTGAACATTAAACCGTTGGCAATGTTCCCTCAGTTGAGCCGGGTCCAGTTTCAAGTTCAACTCATTTATGGTGTTGTCGGCTCCCCTGAAACAGGTACCGTTGTCACTGACTAAGGTGGATGGCGCTCCTCTGATGCTTACAATCCGTTCAAGGGCCTATAGGAATGCTGGTGTTGACAGATCTTGAACGCAAGTTAAGTGCACAGCTCTAGTCACTGCACACGTGAACACAGCACAGTAGCCTTTGGTAGTAGTGTTTCGGTTCAACTTTACGTTCACTGGTCCAAGGTAGTCCACCAGTGTAGTCTGGAACGGGGGCGAGCAAGGACTAACCCTGAACTCTGGTAAGTCAGCCATCTTGTGCTGGATTGGTTTGCCTCTGTGCTTCCTGCATATGACGCAATTGTGCACGACGTTCTTTGAGAGGTTCATGTCGCCGGCAATCCAATACTTCTTCCTGACCTCAGCAGCAGTTCTCAAGTGACCTCCGTGAAGGGCCTGAGTGTGTCTGTCACGCACAATTAACAGGCTGATGTGACTCTTCTTAGGGAGAAGATACGGGTGTCAAACATCATAGGACAGAGGTGCGCTGCCAACGCATCTGCCAAAACGATACACTTGGCCATCTTCGTCTAAGAATGGATCCAGTTTCTTGATGTTAGGATCCTGGAAGCTGATATCACTTTGCGCTTGTCGTATCCAATACAACTCAGCCTCCTTGACTAGCTTTGAAGAAGGCCACTGTGAAATCTGCTGGGTGAGCTGCTTTAACCATTGGTTCTTGGGGATCTGTTTCAAGGACAGCACTCTAGCAGTGACCATCTTTAGTTTGGACCAGCCTGAGAACTTAGTGGCGTCGACTATTGGGGGTTTAGACACAACATTGACTCTGAGTGCTAGTGTTTTAGCATTCCGGACGTGGAACTTTTTCTGTTCACTATCTTCAGGGTCCACTGGGATATTCTCTGGTGTCTTTGGCCAAGACACAGGTGGTAGCCTCAAGTACTCAGGTCCCTCGACGACTCGCCTCATGTCAGCAGCAGTTCCTCCTCTAGAGACCAGGTCAATAATGTTCTGGTCTGACGGCACATAAGCAATATCGTTGATAGGGTCAAACTCTGTTGTGATCTCGCCCATACAATATGCAACATAGGAGCGGAAAGACTTGGATTGACCCCTCAGCCAGCTGATGGCAGTCATGCTGTCCGTCCAGATCTTTGAGTAGGCTATGTTGAACCGCAGAGCGTTCTTTACAGTGAGCATCAGCCTTGACACCAGGAGGATCGCTTGGAGCTCCTTTCGTGGTATGCTCGACTGCTTCAGTGGTGTAAGCCTGGCTCGTGCACACACAAAATAATGACAGATGGGCCTCAGTTTCCCTGGGGTGAGACCATCTCAGCCAAACTCCGATGCCCATAGCATCCTCAGAGGCATCACTTGCACCATGTAGAGACACTTCAGGCAAAAGTCTCATTCCTTTGTATGGCTCTGGAATCAGACACCTCGGAATGTCAATGCTGGTCATCTCCCCAAGGTCTCTGTTGATCCCTTTCAGTATGGTACAGAGTTCGCCTTTTTCGTTGAGAGGGGTGTCCCAGTCAAGGTTCAACTGCCATAACTTATGCAAAAGAATCTTAGGTCGAACAAGGATCCCAGACAACATGCCAAAGACATAGTAGGAAGCAGTTTGTCCCAAGATGCTACGTTTGGTTGGGACGTCCTGAGTTGGCTTTACGTCCTTAACTTTCAAGGTGTCCTTCAAGAGGTTCCACTTAGTGCCCAAAGCAGTGGCGACTTTGGTATCTTCTGTTTTGATTGCCATTTCCCAATGGCAAAGCTGCCTCTTTCAAGGGTCTTTGTGAGTTTGGACTTTAGTTCTAGAGCTTCTTTGGCGTCAACGACGGATTCGTTCAAGTCGTCCATGTAGAATTGGTCGGCGACCACTTTCTTCAGCTGCTCATCACCTGGTGCATGCTCAGCTACTACGTGCCTCAGGGTCACAATGGCAGCAGTTGGAGACGGTTTGTCCCCAAAGGTGACTGTTGTCAACTCATATACTTGAATGGGGTGATTGGGGTTTTCACGAAACACAAATCTGTGAAAGCGGGCGTCGTCAGGTTTGATTTTGATGGCTTGAAACATCTTGCTGATGTCTGCAATGATGCCCACTTCATTTTCTCGGAACCGCAGTGCAACCTCGAACAGATCAGAGTTTATATTCTTACCCTTGATGAGATAATCATTCAGTGAGCAACCCTGGCACCTTGCCTTTGCATCGTATACTACTCTGACAGGAGTTGTCTTTGAGTCTTTGGTGACGGCAAAGTGTGGCAGGAACCACATATTCTTGGCAGTATCTCTGTCTCGTTGCAGCTCTTCCTTTGTGACATGCCGAGAAACACCCCTCTTGAATTGGTCTCTCATTTGCTTGCAGTATGTTTCCCATTCCTCAGGCCTGTTCCTGAACTGATTTTCTAGGCTTTTCAGTCTTTTGATAGCATAAATGTAGTTGTCAGGTAGGTCGTCGGGTGATTTCTTCCACGGCAGTTGAATCTCATAGGAACCATCTGGAAGTTGGGTTACACTTTGCTGCATGGCCTTGGTCGCGCCCTTGTTCAGGAGATCGGAAGAGCATTTACACCTATTTGGCTCCAGGCCAACAGTCTCTAGGCCGATGAACTCCTCTATTTGTCCGATGGCTGACACATTGACGTAGTTCAACAGTGAAGCCGAACTAGCAGATCGCCCACCTTGAATGAACCTGCCAAATGGGCATCTGACGGCTACATGTTCGTCAGACCTTCCACCAAGGATGTAGTCTTCCCAGATCATCAAATGTGTGTTGTCAACACCCAGAAGTACGTCAATAGTCTGCGATGGGGCAATGCGAATGTCAACTTCACTCAGATGATCGTACTGTTGGAGCTGTTCTGGTAGTATAATCGGAGTGTCACCGCAGGGCTGGTCAATTTCAGTGATGGTCAATGGACATGACCAATTTCCCTCAATGTGTTTGATGTGACAGTCCAACAGTCTCAATTTTCTTGTGATTTTGCTGCCACCAACAAGACTTAGATCATGATCCTGGTAAACATCTCGATCTGTTATTGGGAAGATACCTTCTCTTAAAATTGTGGCCTGGTTACCACCATCCAGCAGGATGCGCACTAGGTGACGGATGTTTCCGCATCGAAGATACCCAACGACAGTGGGTAGGGTGCCCTGTAATTTACCTCTCTCGTTGGTGGTGACGGTTGTCACGTTGACGGAACCACTGTTTGCACGAGAGGGCTCTACATTGTTGCTCGACTGCCTTGGAGGACCATTACCTTTCTCTCCATACACGGCAGGGCAGATGGCTGCAAAATGAAGATCGCTACCACACGTCTGGAACCGACATGGGGCCACAAACTGACAGGAGTTGTGATCATACCGGTAGCAAATACTGTTCTTTCTCATTATTTCATACTTCTCTTTCTGCGGTAAGCTCCTGAACTTGTTGCAAGTTTTCAGGAAGTGTGAGTGTACATTGGGGTGTAACGCACACTTAAGGAACCCTGAACGTCTATCCTTGCCTGGTTGGCTCTGCTTACTTGACGCATGTATTGTGGCTGCATTTGAAGACTTAGACGTTCTGTGTTGTGGTGGTGGAGGGACCGATGGACTATCCACAATGGCAGGCTTCGCCTTCTCCAGTAACAATAGTTGGCTATACAACCACTTGACAAGACCGGCGAGGGAATCATTAGTGTGGTCATCTCTCACACTCTTATAGTAGGCAATACGATGCTCCTCCGGTAGCTTCTGTTTAATTTGGCTCAACATAATTTTACTGTTCAGCTCTCCGGATAGGCCGACGGTCTCTGCTCGAGTCTCAAAGGTCCGGAGGGTCTGGACAAAGCGATCCATGGCAGAGAGGTTTGTTCTGCCCTTACTCTCATATGGCTTCAGGTTCTCAAGGTCCTTCAGTAAGCTGTCTACAACATTGTCCTGATCGCCATAGCACTCGTCCAGCACCTGCCAGGCTCGCTCTGTATTGACGCACCCTTTTATCTTGTTACGTTCTCTGGCGTTGAACATCGACTCTGTCAGCTGATAGAAACATTCTATCTCTGTCAAGCCTGCAGAACAATGAGTAAACAATTCCTTAAATCGCTTGTAGTATTTGAGGTCGCCACTGAACATTGGGAATTTCATTCTCGCCATCTTTGGAGTGGATGAAGTAAAAGGGCGACATACAGGAGACTGTTAATGTGGCTGGACTGGATACCGATGGCAGAGTTCCTGTGCTCACAGGCTGGATAGGAACTGTTGACATCATAGGAGACGGTACTAGTGGCGCTGGACTGGATACCCATGGTGGAGTTCCTGTGCTCACAGGCTGGATAGGAACTGTTGACGTCATAGGCGATGGTATTAGTAGCACTGGACTGGATACCCATGGCAGAGTTCCTGTGCTCACAGGCTGGATAGGAACTGTTGACGTCATAGGCGATGGTATTAGTAGCGCAGAACTGGATACCGATGTCACCGTTCCTGTGCTCACAGGCTGGATGGGAACTGTTGACGATGGGCTTGGTTGGGGAGTCGTAGGCGAAGAGAGGAGAAATGGTTGGTTGGCCAGGGGAGATTGCGACTGGCAGTCGATGACCCGTCTTGTACGTAGTAATACCTGGACCTACTCCGTTTCACACTCTGCCATCCATTTTTCCTCAATCTCAAACTCTGCTTGGTCTTCAATGGCATCCATTAGCTCGGAATGTTTTTCTTCAATCTTTCCGAACTGTTGTTCTGCTTTGGTGATGTATTTCCGTAACATTTCCAAATCACAAGCATCGTCTTTTGCCAGGCGGTCCATCGTCATTAGTATTCTGGTCAACTGGCCCTTCACTGTAAACATAAGTTAGTCACTGTGGCTCTTTAATTAGTCAAAATGACTAATTTAGATTAGGCGACGTTCTATGACTAATTAAATCAGTGCAGTACTAATATGAGGTCGACAATGACTAATTTATTCTAGTCCATGTTGATGCTGGTGACTAATTGAAATAAGTCTTGTTTCATTAACAAAACGTCTTGTTTCATTATAAATGTTACATTTAAATGTTTTTTTTGCATGTTACTTTGATCAAATTAATATTTATAACAATGCTACATCACAAAAATCAAAATGCACAAATTTTTGATGCAATTTATTACATGCAGATGTGGTGAAAATATAATTCATCATTTTCTTTGTGTTGTGCATGAGATTTATCACGGCTTTACCATCTTTTTGTGTTATCCGTAATTACTTTGCTGTTAGTCCACTGACTCAGTGGCTATAGTCAAAACCGCGATGCCGCGCTTCCTTTCTATTGGTTAAAAACTACTGCGGTACTCGGCACTGCGCTATTCGAATATGAGGAGCTGGGAACCATCGAAAAATGCAACGTGTTATACGTTACTAGACTACTCTGCACTGACCCGCTCAACCGTGTGGCAGCCATTGTTCTTTGCACACACATCGGGTACCGAATGCTGCACACATTAGCTGAAATGTCATCTAAAGCGAGGTAAGCACTTGTACTCCTGATAAGAGAATAATGGATATAAAAGCCCGTAAAAACAGCAATCGAATTCATGATCTGGAACCGCATTGTGTGGATTAATTCTGGGCACACATTCTGCACGAACATAACGTTAGGCATTTACCCGCGAACAAGTACTTGTAGCCTACTGCCAGTACTGGACATCCTCCGTAACCACCTCACCGCCCTGCTGTGATGTGCATGCAGTAAAACTTGTAGACTTTTTCCCAAACATTTTGTGTACAAAATTAACAAAATTATTGATGAAAATTTCACCAAAACTAACCATCGGATCGATGCCTTCTTCGGGAGTATTTTTTGACTTGGGCAAGTGAGTCTTGGCAGAATATTAGGGTATGAAGTTGCAGAACATGACGAAGAAAAAAAATACATTTTGGGGAAAATGTCAACAATTTTTACTGCATACCACAGCAATGCTACGGACGAAGTCCAGTACAACTGCACTGTTAACGGGTCTACCGTCTAGTTACTAGTTAAGCAATAAATTTAAGCAATAAAAAAGTATCAGACTCGGGGTAACGTTAGTGCAGTGACATTGGAGCTTGTTTTGTAGTAAACCGCAACCACATCTGTAATTTTCTGCCCAGGAATTTCACATGGGCAGAGCTAGGCTATATAGGCCTAAGCTATCCAGCAGAACGAGCACTTCTTTTTCAGCCAAAAAGCTTTTGCCTTTAAACAAACTTTTGAAATGTGTACATTGTGGTTAATAAACATGGCATGGGGTCTGATTTTGAGGTGATCATGATTTAACATAATATTTAACGTTTTTTATTAAATTTTTTCATGTCTTTTCCCTCAACATTCCATTTTTCAACCTTCTGCTTTTAAGGTTACATGTTGAATGATGTTTTCACTGACCGACTTTGCACCTTTTGCCCTGAATTCACCCTCACTAAGTACTTGGTTAATTGTTTTTGTTACTCAAATATAAAAAAATATCATACTTTATACATTGTCTTTCTAGATGCAACCGCAGCTGCAGCAGTTGTTGGAATTCCAGCTTTGTTGAAGGAGAAAGTTGGAAGCCTACTATTACTTGCAGAAGAGCTGGTAAGTACATGTAGTATGTTTATTTTGAGACTTCCAACTGGGAAAACCTGAATTGAGCCAGTTTGTTACAAACTATTTGATTGTTACTACTTAGGGCAGTCCCATTTACTGCACACCGGGTCGATAATAATTCTACATGCTTGCCACTTGGCCTGTTCTTGTCAAGCATTTTTTTTACGTTCGTCAGAGTTTGTAAAAAAATATGCTAAAAAGACAAGTGTGTCAGAGACAACTCAATAAACCTTTTCCACCAGCTCAAATCACATGCACTTGTGAGATAGTGGTCGAGGCTTAAGTTGTCTCCAACACGTACATAGCTTCATTAATGTCAAATTTGCTGAACCGACAAAATAAGGGTAAATATTGCGAGTTATAATTAATTATAGTTTCACCTGCATACAACACTGCATAATCTGGATATTTTACCAAGACATTTATGCCAACAACAATGTCTCCGGTTTCTGGTCTCCATGCACGTCACAAAAGATAGTAGTGTCATATAGTGACATGTTTTTCTGCATTGTCAAAAATCCCTCTTCACCACACCGATGTTGAAGCCAACCTACAGACAAAAACCTGGGACTTAGATTTTTGGCCTTATGGAATGAAACAAATTTGCTTAAATATGAATTGTGCATGATGGGGTAACTTTTGTTACAACATGTAATGTTGAACAATTTTTCACTTTCCATTCCTTTGTTGATGTACAGGAAGGTGTACCGTACATCAGAGGGGACATGGCTACTCTGGCGGACTGCAAAGCGTTTGCTGTAATGGTTGACGGAATACAAGTTGGACATACCACCAAGCTCCTGTCAGCTGTAGCCGTCTACTTGGCATGTTTCTATATTTTCAATTTAGCATACCCAGCTTCCCTGAAGAAAAACCTTAACTTTCTTTCAGAAGATAATTATGAATGTCCAAGATAACGTCAAAATTGAATGGGGAGTAGTAAACCTTCTCGAAAAATTAAACGGCATCTGTGCAAATAATTAGATCCCCCCCCCCCAGTAGTATGTCAGATGGGCGTCCCGGACCACCTACTAAAAAATATATTTTGGGTCAAATTCGCTGGGTAGTAGTAGGGGGTTTTTACGAATTTAAAAAACTGATTTCTAAAAAATATTTAAAAACAAATTTAGTTTCTAAAAAAGATATTTTGGGTCAAATTCGCTGGGTAGTAGTAGGGGGTTATTTTACGAATTTGGTTTTATTTTGTTTAACAAAAATTAAACTTCACTGATTTTAAAAAAGAGTTGGCCCTAGGGCCAACTTAAAAAAAAAAAAAAAAAAAAAGTTTCCCTTAAAATGAGGTAGCCTCATCAAAAAATCGATGAGGCCAAGAGTGTATTTAAAAAAAACAGTACTTTTAAAAGTGAGATAACGAATATATATTATCTCGTTTAATAGTAAAGATGGAGAGAACGATGGTTTTGTGTGAATGGCTTTTAGTCGGTAAAAACTGCAAGTGTTGCAGAACGAGTGTGCGCAATGTTGTCTATTGCCCGATGCATCGATACCGTATTCGTCGAGGTCAGAGAATACCCATTCCGTGTAAAATATGTAAAAATGGGACATTAGCAAAGGCGGGTTTGTGTACGAAATGTGCAAAGATTACAAAAATAAATCCTTATTATCATTTAAAAGCTGTAGAAATAAAAGCTAGACATTTGTACAATAGCGTGATGAAAGAATTGTTGGAAAAGAAATTTCTTTATGGATTATAAATTATAATTATACGGAGGAGGTCTATCGAACGTTTTTACACGCTCCGCTACTCGCGGAGCGTGTTTTGATTATAACTCTTATTTACGCTCAAGTTTACTTTAAACTCAAAAGTTTTTCTATAAGATTTTTTTTTCCTGCGTTTTCACGCTTCTCGTCAGAGTCGGCAGTTTTAACCTCTGGTATAGTTGTCGGTTCAACAAGTTTATTACGTATTTTTTCTTTCATTTTATAATATTTTTCTGGCTCTTCGCACACGAGTACAAATTCTTCTTGACTGATGATACCGTCTTGGATGGCTTTACTAATGTGGTTTTCGATCGTGTCGAGTTTACTCATTGCTAAAATTCGTATTTCATCGTGTTTTTTAGCTTTTTTATACAATTTTTTTTTCGCGAAAATAAGAGCTAAAGCTGCGACGCCCAACCCCGAAGCTAAACCTTCTAAAGCGAATCCAACGGGCGACGATACGACCGTGGCGATACTGGCTATTCCGATGGATCCTACTCCTACACAACCTATTTCTGCGATAATTTCTGCGATGATACAAGCGTTTATGATTTTATTATATTTTTTATACGTGGCTTCACGCTCGTTTATTTCGATTCGTAATTCTTTTTGAATATCGTCGATTTTTTGCAATCGAAATGTTTTAGCATCATTCGTCAAAGGTGGTAAATTTGGATAAAGTACGTTAGTTGATGATGATGGTAAATTCGTATAAAGTACGTTCGTTGATTCGCTCATTGTTTTTTATTATAGTAAAAGATTATGTTTTAATGGGAATAGTTCTAACAATTAACTCGTAACAGATTCCTTCGACTAAAGAGCCGATTAAATTTATAGTTATATATCGTTTAAATTTACGACCGTCTAAATTTGAAACGTGGCACAATGCGTATTCTATATATCGTGTTTCATTCGTAAAATTAAAATTAGTATTATAGGGTGTAAAAAAAGCTGATACATCGCTACTAATGTACTTAATTCCCGTCGTAGAATATGAATTATTTTCACCTACGCTAGTTCTAACGTAAAACGTGAAAGACAACGAGCCTCTAAATACAGTAAGACCTACTGAATTTGTAAGCCAAGCTAATTCAACTTCTAAATCGCGATAAAAAACGTGGTGACGATTGAGTTCATTAGGTTCAATGTGCTTAAATTTAACATATCTTTTCGGCTTGTTATCGTCAACTCGACTCGTACGACTAGGCCCGTAAATACTCGCCATATTTATTATAAATAAAATAATTTAATTTAACGGAACATTTCTAATAGTTAACTCGTAACAGATTCCTTCGACTAAAGAGCCGATTAAATTTATAGTTATATATCGTTTAATTATGATACCATCTAAATTTGAAACGTGGCACAATGTGTATTCTATATATCGTGTTTCATTCGTAAAATTAAACTCATCTTTATTGATTACCGTATATAATTTTTCTTCGCCATGTATAAAGGAAATCCCCCCCGTAGAATATAAACTATTTTCACCCACGTTAGTTCTAACATAGAACGAAAGAAACGACGCGTCTCTAAATAAAGAAATACTTGCTGCATTTATAAACCAAGCTAATTCAACTTCTAAATCGCTATAAAAACGTGTTTACGATTGAGTTCACTAGGTTCAATGTACCCAAATTTAACATATCTTTTTCAACTCGGTATTGCTATCACCTCTTTATCGTCAACTCGCTCGATCGTATGACTAGGCCTGTAAATACTCGCCATATTTATTATAAATAAAATAATTTAATTTGACGGTGAACTTGCTATTTTTATATTGAAACAGATTTTTGAATTTAGCGAGCCGAAAAACTCGCCTCGACAAAAACTTTCTAACGTTTCGCATTTTAAAACACATTTCGTATTTTAAATGTTGAATTTCATAATCTAGAAAATGAAACTTTTTATCTCGTTGCGGAGAAGGAATATAATAAATGTTGGTAGCGTAATCGCGAGTCGTCGAATGCGTAACAAAACTATCAGTTTTAATAAACTGCGTAAAAATGCTGCAATACGTGGGCGCGACCGTAAACATGAAAAACGGTTGTTTAAAAATATCGTGCCATCCTAGTACAACGTCAAATTTTTCGATTAAAACTACTCGCTGTAAAATTTCGTCTCTGTTTAGATATCCGTGATGTTCGTAAATTTCGCCTTTCGTCGATGCTTCATCGCTAGCGCTCGTTCTAGCAACGCTCGTTATACGACTGGGTCCGTAAATACTCGCCATTTATATTATTTCTACATTTAAAATAATGGGGAAACCGTGATTATGTATATCTCTACTTTTGCTATCTCTAACTCGAAAACTCAACTCGTTAAAAGTTCCGACTCTTAATTGTTTTGCTAATGGATTTGTATATTGCATGTACATGCTTTCGCCAAACGACGCGTCTCGCAAAGGAAAAGCGTTTAAAATTGTGCAGGGTTTTCCGTTGAAATAATTATCGGTCGTAGAAATTTGATCGCAATGAATGTATACAAATTTAAAAAGTTGTACGTCAATTTTGTTGTTGTATTCCCCCGCGGTTAGAGATTCGCTATGCAACCCCAATAAATTAGCTAACCCAGATGTAAATTTAACGCTCTTGTTCACTTGAGCTAATATTAACGTGTATTCACCCTTGGATTTATCGATTCTAGACGTTATCCAAGGCTCATTTTTCGTTATAATCTCGATAATTTCGTTAATGTTGTAAAGGCCCGCCTCGATAAATTTTACATCACCTTCCGATTCACCCACCGTACGAATTAGTATTCTTTCTTTTTTACGCACGTTGTAATATCCCACCCAAATGTTTACGCTGTGTAATATAATCGAGAGATTATCTCGCCGATTATCGATAACGTTATCTAATTGAACCGACCCACCTTCTTTACCGATTTCGATTTCGAACGTATGATACATTTTATTATATTTTAATATAATAAAATGTCGTTTCCATTAGCAATCGAGAGTAATTTTACGTATTCGTACAAACAATCTGGAGATTTTAAACAACCTCTCGATTTTAACGATAGCGATTTAACGAGTATAAACATTTACATAAACAAGAACGAGTTTTTTAACGTTCGTTTTAATAATGTTTTCAACAAATACAAGCTGCCTCGCGTTAAAAGCGACGACGTTGTCGACGATTGGTATTCTAACCCGCTCAAATTTTATCAAAATCAAATAAATTTTGCGACGTACTGCGCCACGACGAGGTGCGGCGTAAGTTACGGTAATTTATATCATCCAAATATGATGATTCGTAGTTTTTTTAGATTTCACGTCTATTATCAAATTAGACGATTGCTCAAAGAAATGAGCTGTCCTGCATCTTTTTCAAAAATTTTTACGACGCGTTTGCCAATAATATAGACGTGAGCGCGTACAAAACATATGTAAAGAATTTCACCTTTCTCAATCCTCTAAATGGAAACAACGAGTCGATTTAAATTCAAACGGATTAGGAACGGCTTATTATTACGATAACGGTTACAAAGCGGTACCCGGAAACAACTACGATAAAAGTAGTTTGAACGTTATTTCTACCGAGGTGACCGATTACGATTATTACAAAACCGCGACTAAAATGAGTTTTGGAGATCATCCTTCGACCTATACGATCGCATTCATTTCACAATCTTCAACGGAGCTCGCTTGGTCAAAATTTATATTATCTTTAGGGTTAGCTAAAGGTTTTACGGACGTGGGCACGCAACGAATAAACGACTCGTTAAGAACGTTCGTTTACGCGATATTGGGGGCTCAAGCGCAAGCAAAAAGCTCATTTTTAGCGGGTGGTACAGGTTTAGACGCGCAACGCGAATTTATAAATATAACCGAAGCAGAAATTGACTCTCCGGCCGATTTACAATCTAGCATTCAACGATATCAAGATGTTTTACAATACGCCCGCAGTCGATTAAATTTTGCCATCGGAGAAAATTTATACATGATGCCTAGCGATATGAATTTACGAATAGGAACGTACGCCGGATACAATAATAATTTATTAATAGCGACGAGCGGTTTATCTTTAGGTTCAAATTTAAATACAAATTCAACACACCTTGCTCCTCCTATTTTACCTTTGCTTCACGACAGCGTACAATCACCAACACCGTTGATAACTGAACACATACAAGAATCTAAAGAGTTGTCAACTCTTTCTACAATATCACATCCTCTTGAAACCGTTGACAACTCTTTAGAAACTGCGCCAACTCTAAATAGTCATGAAGAAGAAAAAAGTGCTTTGATCGTTGGTTTTGCGATTTTAACCGGACTAGGTGTTATGATTTACGAATTGTTATTTTTAACATTTTCTGCGTATAAGCTAAAACTAATACTCCGACTCCACTTATCGCCAACCATAAATGTTCCGCCGTCCACGCGATAATGCTGGAAGCTGTTTTAAATAACCAACTTACTATACTACCTATAATAGCTGGTAAAGCGGCTAAAGCTTCGCTCCTAGTTTAGATAAAACATTCGCTAAATTTGTTAATGTTTTTTCTATCCACCCACCGCTAGGTAAAGCGGGTGTTATAGGTTCGGATGGAATTGGTTTTGGTAAAGCGGGTGTTATAGGTTCGGATGGAATTGGTTTAAGCGCGGGGGTGAGGAGTATGAGGGGTATAGCGGTGGTATAACTGAATTTACAGTACCGGTAATAGATTTAATAATAAAAGCGATAACCATACTGAAAGCCGTTAATATACTAACGATCGTTACGCCTTGTTCTCTAAATAAAGTTTTAATTCTTTCACCCAACATCACGTTTCTTTCTACGTGTAAAGGTCTACCGCTTGTTTTTACCTTTTTTATACCCTCTAATAAATCTATTTCCATTTCGTTATATGGTAGTAAATCTTTTAAAGTTAAACTGCTTATATCGCTTATTTTTAAAAAGGTACCACCTTTTTTTAGGTTCGTTAAACGTATTTCTTTATCACCTTTAAAAAAAAAGAGTATATTTCTTTTTTTACTATTTATTTGTTTAAACTTGCTATAGTCTATTGTAACGTTTTTATAACCTATACTTGTATAAAAATCATTAACCGTTGCTACAAGCTCCCTTTCTCTTAAAGAAAAAGAAAAGTCAAAAGCAGGTACATAAACTTGCTTCTTTTGGTTGATCATCTAAATTATCATCGATTATGTCATCATCCGTAAAATCATCATAATAGTCATCTTCTTCTTCTTCTTCTTCAAGTTGATTAACTACTTCGTAGGGTCGCGTCCTCTGTGCGCCATTTACAATTGCTTTTTATCTTTTTATAGTTTATAACTCGCACCATTGATAGTATACGATAATTGTTATTTTAACATTTTCTGCGTATAAGCTAAAACTAATACTCCGACTCCACTTATCGCCAACCATAAATGTTCCGCTGTCCACGCGATAATGCTGGAAGCTGTTTTAAATAACCAACTTACTATACTACCTATAATAGCCGGTAAAGCTGCTAAGGCTTTCGTTGATAGTTTATATAATACATTCGCTAGATTTTTTAATGTTTTTTCTATCCACCCACCGCTAGGTGGTTTTGGAGTTGGTGGTTTTGGAGTTGGTGGTTTTGGAGTTGGAGATGGAATTGGTTTGGAG